>JAGIQG010000031.1:19729354-20176854 GCA_024679065.1 Sphyrna mokarran | reverse complement strand
AATGCAAAAGACGTACTGGTAATATTGGCAGTGTCTACAGGAGTGAGTACTCTGTCACCTCCTTCATCTGTATCGGATCGCTCTTGCCTCTTGGGATACCATTCCCCGTCGGTGGTTTTATCCCGGCTTGCTGAGATTTTCCTTCTCCGTCTCTTTCTCCTGTAGCCCTGGGGTGCAGGGATGCCGATGTAGATGGCATTTTGATCTGGACAGAAAAGAGATTTTGTAATAGTCTTAAACTCGGTTAGTTTCTGTGGCAAGATTCAATTCTCTGGTCAGGAACAATAGCTGTTCACTTTTGCACACACTTCTTTTTGCCTTATTTGGCAACATTCAATCCAGGCCATACTTTTTAACAGGTACAAGTGGAGGTCATTCAGCCCTCGAAACCTATTCTACCATTGAATTAAGTCAGCGAGGATTAGTATCTTATCTGCGCATTCCATTCATCTCAGTTTCATAAACCTTTAATACCTTTACCACTTTAGGCAGCACGACACACTCAAGGCTGGGTTCGATTCCCAGCCTCGGGTCTCTGTCTGTGTGGTGTTTGCAAGTTCTCCCCGTGTCTGGGTGGGAATCCGCCGGTTTCCTCCCACAGTCCAAAGATGTGCGGGTTGGGTTGATTGATCATGCTAAATTGACTCTAGTTTCAGGGGGATTAGCAGGGTAAATATTTAGGGTTACAGATATAGGGTGGAATTGTTGGTGTGGCCTCCTTCTGTACTGATGAGATTCTATGATTCTACAGCCGTTTGTTCTGGACTCGTTAGAAGAGAGTCCTTTAACTTTGATTTCAGATCCTTCCATCATCTTAAAAACTTCAAACTGATTAATCTTCTATACTTAAGGGAATACAGTTGGTCCACGTGACCAATCCTCACATCTAACCCCAGCACCTTTCTGGACAATCTTTACAAGTAATAGTAACTTGGGGACCAACCTCGTGAACAGAATTTCTTGCTGCCACATGCAGGTGTTTTAAACAGGAGTGGGATGGTTTTCCGATTCTCAAAAGGATTTCAAATGATGAATTAGCGAATGATGTGGCAAAAAGCAGCCATTCAGCTGGGTTGGCTCTTTGAGAGAGGCATTTGTCCCTACCCCTTCTCTTTTCTCATCACCATTTTGTTCATTTCCTCAAGCTGACTGCGAAATGGAATAGTGACATGGGACATGGGTGTCACTGGTTGGGTCCAGCATTTATTGCCCATCCCTAGTTGCCCCTTGAGAAGGTAGTGCTGAGCTGCCTTCGTGAATCGCTACAATCCACGTGCTGGGGGTTGACCCACAATTCTGACCCAGTGACTAGGAAGCAATGGCCGATATATTTCCAAGTCAGGATGGTGAGTGGCTCGGAGGGCAGCTTGCAGGTGGTGGTGTTCCCCGTGTATCTGCTGCCCTTGTCCTTCTACACAGAAGTGATCATGACTGTTTTGCCTTAGTTGAATTGCTGCAGTGCATCTTGTAGATAGTACACACTGCTGCTACTGAGGGTCAGTTGTGGAGGGAGTGGATGTTATACATCCAGATGCTGAGTATTTGACTATTATGCTGAATCTCATGTACCATCCCTGTTCCACCTCCCCCCCGCCTCCCCCCCGACTTCCCGCCATAGACTCGCCATTGAGAAAAATGATCCAGATTAATTCCTCTTGCTTTCATCGGTTCCAAGGAATTGATAGACCCCGGATAAAGTGGAAAAGAGGGAGTTCTCACTGGAGGAATCCTATGTGCTCCCAGCCCTCACTTCCTTTACAATCATGGGTGGAAATTTAACCCCATCCCCCCCGCCTCGAAATTGGCTTCAGCATCATCCCCCTGCAAAAACAGACCAATTCTTGGTTTTTGAGGTTCGGGTCCCAGAGAAGCTGTGCAGGTCTTTGTAACTTTGCAGTCCTTTTACTGAGTGTTGGTGGGAGTGTGAGAGAAGCTGTGAGGATGTTGGACTAATCACAGAATCCTACAATCCCTACAGTACAGAAGGAGGCCACTCAGCCCATTGAGCCCATACCGACCATAATGCCAACCAGGCCCTATTCCTGTAACTCTATGCCTTTAACCTGTTAATCGCCCTCACACTAGGGTCAATTTAGCACGGCCAATCAACCTAACCTGCACACCTTTGGTGAGTTGGAGGAAACCGGGAGAACTGGAGGAAACCCTCATCGACACGGGGAGGTTGTGAAAACTCCACACGGACAGTAAGCCAAGGCCAGTATTGAACCCTGGGTCCCTGGCGCTGTGAGGCAGTAGTGCTAACTACTGTGCCACTGTAACTGCGTTTGCACACAGACTCCAGATGGCAGAATTAATTGGGTGACTTTTTTCCTCGACATAACTCTCATTTTTTCTCTCAAACCTTTCCACACCCAGATGCTTCATAGGTCAGATCATTGTGTGCTTCTGTGGCTATTTAGTCCCGGAACAGGTCACTATTCTGTCACCAGGAGCCTATAGCTTGAGGGGCATTTCACCGCATCGAGTGTAGCTCCACCTAACTGACGGCAACTCCAATCAGCAGCATTACAACAGCTAACATAATATCACTGCGAAATCAAAGCTAAAACACTCCATGTTATCAGGATTCACTGATACACTGGGTATTTCTGCTTTTATTCACATTTTATCTGCGTTTACTTACCCTCCTCCTCTTCATCATCATATCTCTTTCTCGAGTGCCCCGTTCCCCGTTCATGGTCCATCCTAAATGAAAACAAAGACAAGACTGAGAAGTTGGATGGATCTGCTGCATATTTTGATGGCAGCTACAATCATCACTGATTCAGGGTAAGGACAAAGACTCTTTCTAATACAGACAAGGTGTGTTGAAAAGTCCAGGGGAATAGATCTCTCACAGTTGGGCTCCAGCGTGAAATTATCTGTGTTGACACAATTTGAAATCATAGAATTATAGAATCCCTATGGTGCAAAGAGAGGACATTCGGCCCATCAAGTGTGCGCTGACATCTATCCCACCCAGGCCCTATCCCCTTAACCCCACATATTTACCCTGCTAATCCCCCTAATACTAAGGGAAACTTAACATGTCCAATTAACCTTACCTGCACGAAGAATCATAGAATCCCTACAGTACAGAAAGAGGACATTCGGCCCATCAAACCTGCACTCACAGTCCTCGGGATTCTGAAAGAGATAGCTAAGGAAATTGTGGAGACATTGGTGATGATCTTTCAGGAATCACTGGAGGCAGGGAGGATCCCACAGGTCTGTTTAAGAAGGGAGGATCCCACAGGTCTGTTTAAGAAGGGAGAGAGGCAGCAGACAGGAAATTATAGGCTGGTTAGCCTGACTTTGATCATTGACAAGATTTTAGAATCCATTATTAAAGATGAGATCACGGAGTACTTGGAAGTGCATAAAATAGGATTGAATCAGCACGAGGGGAGGTGTGTGACAAATCAGACTTCTTTGAGGAGGTAACAAGGAAGTTAGATAAAGGAGAACTAGTGGACGTGATTTATTTAGTTTTCTAGGAGGCCTTTGACAAGGTGCCACATTGGAGACTGTTAAATAAGTTAAGTGCCCACAGTGTTAAGGAAAAGATCCTGCATGGATAGAGGATTGGCTGACTGGCAGAAGGCAGAGCATGGGATAAAGGGATTTTTTTTTAGGATGGCAGCTGATGACTGGTGATGTGTGCCTTAAGGATTGGTGCTGGGACCACAGCTTTTCACAATGTACATTAACCATTTGGAGGGAGGAATTGGAAGAAGGGCAGCACGGTAGCACAGTGGTTAGCACTGCTCCTTCACAGCTCCAGGGACGTGGGTTCGATTCCTGCCTTGGGTCACGGGGAGTTTGCACATTCTCCCCATGTCTGTGTGGGTTTCTTCCAAGCTTCCTCCCACAAAGATATGCGGGTTAGGTTGATTGGCCATGCTAAAATTGCCCCTTAGTGTCTTGAGATGCATACGTTAGAGGGATTAGTGGGTAAACATGTAGGGATTTGGGGGTAGGGCCAGGGTGGGATCGTGGTCAGTGCAGGCTCAATGGGCCAAAAGGCCTCTTTCCGCATTGTAGGGTTTCTATGATTCTAACTGAATGCACTGTGGCTAAGTTTGCAGATAATACAAAGATTTGTAGAGAGACAGGTAGTACTGAGGAAGTGGGGAGGAGCTGCAGAATACAATTTGGAAAAGTGTGAGGTTATGCACTTTGGAAGGAGGAATGGAGGCATAGGCTATTTTCTAAATGGGGAAATGCTTAGGAAATCAGAAACACAAAGGGACTCGGGAGTCTTTGTTCAAGATTCTCTTACGGTTAACATGCAGTCAGTTGGCAATTAGGAAGGCAAATGCAATGTTAGCATTCATGTTGAGAGGGCTAGAATACAGGAGCATGGATGTACTTCTGAGGCTGTGTAAGGCTCTTGTCTGACCCCATTTGAGTATTGTGAGCAGTTTTGAGCTCCATAATCTAAGGAAGGATGTGATGGCCTTGGAAAGGGTCTAGAGGAGGTTTACAAGAATGATCCCTGAAATGAAGAACTTGTTGAATGAGGGATGATTGAGGACTCTGGGTCTGTACTTGTTGGAGTTTAGAAAGATGAAGGGATCTTATTGAAACTTACAGGATACGGCAAGGCCTGGATAGAGTGAACATAGAGGGAATGTTTCCACCAGAAGGCACAATCTCAGGCTAAAGGCACGATCCTTTAAAACAGAGATGAGGTGAATTTGTGGGACTCTTTGCTGCAGAAGGCTGTGCAGGCCAGGTCATTGACTGTCTTCAAGACAAAGATAGATAGGTTCTTGATTAATAAAGGGATCACGAGTAATAAGGAAAATGAGGTTGAGAAAAATATCAGCTATGATTGAATAGTGGAGCAGATTCGATGGGCCTAATTTTCCTTTCATGTCTTATGGTCTCATTCAGTGATGATCTTCTCTTTTCCTTTTAAGGTGATTTTTCTTTTTCGATCAAAAAATAACTTCCTACATCTTGTATGCTTCTCATCAACAGAGGGAACTGTATTTCTTATTGTGAAAGTTAGTGCCTCAATTGTGCTAACAATCGTACAGCATTCAATAAAGTTGTATCAATTTTTTACAGTGATTTGTTGGCTACATTCGTTACTTGAAGCAAATGATTTCACCAAAGAACAAAAACAGCAACGCTATACTCTTCAAAATGCTAAAGATTTTAGGTTTCACACTTGGTTTTGTGACATTTGAGCAGCAGTGTATAATATATTAACAAAGTTCATTTGCACAACCAAAGCAGCGTTTTTCATGAATGGAACACCTATGTCACAACTTCTTTCGACTTCAAATAATTTCTCTTTGTCTCTCCAAGTGCTATTGCAGCATATTCCCCTGACACGTGGAAACGGAAAAAAAAAGACATATACACTTTGAACAAAGTAAAAAAAAATGTAGTTTTCTCACAGGATTCAACTGCAGCATTTCAGGTTAAATTTAAGGAGTGACTGGAACATGGGATGAATAAAGCGAAGGGATTTGCATTGTTCAGTCTTACTTGTAGATCTGAATATTTTCCCACCATATTTGCGGCATTAGCAATGCTTTGTTTCAGACATCAATTTTTGATGTTCAAACCTAAGCTTGCAATGCTTTTGAAAACAGCTGTCTCCAGCCACTCAGAAGTGTGGGGTTGTAGCTGGAGAAAACCAAGAAATATCTCTACAACTTCACAGTTGTTGGTCTCATACCTTAAGATTAATATTAAATGGTCCACATGACTCATTTGGAGTTGAATCAACTATTATTATTGGTATTTGGTATCTTTTACATGGTTAGTGAATTGAGTTGCTCTGCCTTTATTGTGGAGAAGTCATTACGGGTTTGCTGCGTTAAAAAGTTGGTCTTCCTTGAGCCACAATATTGATAATATCTTGAGAAGCTCATCAAATTCATTGTGATAAGAAATATACCAGAACTGAATTGGAAATGTACTGTAACTGCACTAGAACTCTCCTGGAACTGTATTGAAAATGTAGTGGAACGGTACTGGAACTGTGCTGGAACTGTATTGAAAATGTACTGGAACTGTACTGGAACTGTATTGAAAATGTACTGGAACTGTATTGAAAATGTACTGGAACTGTGCTGGAAAAATATTAAAACTATACTGGAACTACATTGGAACTGTGAACTGTACTGGCACTGTACTAGAATTGCATTGAAACTGTACTTGAATTGCATTGGAACTGTACTAGCACTGTACTGGAATTGCATTGGCACTGTACTGGGACTACACTGGTTCTGTATTGGAATGCACTAGAACTATAGAGGAATTGTACTGGAGCCACAGCAGTACTGTATTGAAATTGCCCTGGAATGACTTAGAATCCTTGACTTAGAACTTAGAATCCCTACAGTACAGAAAAAGCCATTCGGCCCATCGAGTCTGCACTGACCACAATCCCAACCATATTGATACATATTTATCCACTAATCCAGGATAGGTTGTTGGTGATCTGGACACCTAAAAACTTGAAATTGTCGACCCTTTTTATTTCATCCCTATTGATGGAGACAGGGGCATGGTGTTGACTCGATGGGTCAAATGGTCTCTTTCCATTTCCATATGATCCCAACAATTTGCTTCATTAAAAAAAATCCCATCATTTGTCGACAACATTCAAGCTGTGTCTTGTGGTACTTACACATCTACCACTGTTCACAGTCAAAACCATTCATAACTTTGGACACCTCTATTGGATCACAAACTTCCCCTTAACCGCCTCTGTTCCAAGGAAAACGACTCGCTTTCCCTATGCTCTTATCACTGGTAAATCTCTGAATCTCAACATTCTTCAGAAAATGTGATGCCTATTTAATTTGATTTGATTTATTATTGTCACATGTAATCGGACACAGCAAAAAGTATTATTTCTTGCGCTGTGCAAACAAAGCATACCATTCATAAAGAAGGAAAGGAGAGGGTGCAGAATGTAGAGTTACAGTCATAGCTAGGGTTAGAGAAAGATCAACTTAATATAAAGTATAAAGCATGAGTGAACACATGACCTAACTATGAACTAAAATTAATCTTCTGCCTTTGGTATTTTATGCCTTACTTTCATTTATCTTTTTAACTATCTTCTCAATTTGTCCTGTCACTTTCAAAGACTTGTGTTTGTATTTTCTGTTCCTGCACTTATAAGAACCAGGAGCAGGAGTTGGCCATTTGGCCCCTTGAGGCTGCTCTGCCATTCAATAAGATCATGGCTGATCTCTTCATGGACTCAGTCCCACTTACCTGTATGCTCACCAAAACCCTTAATTCCTTTGCAACTCCTTTTGCAATTTAGCTTATGTTGTACGTACATTTCCAAGAACCATTGCAACATCAAAATGCACCATTTCAAGGCTTTTTTTCATTGAACTTTGTGTCTGCCCATTTTGCCGGGTTCCCTCTGTCCTCCTGATATATGGTAGGAAGTCTCACAAAACAACAGGTTTATTTGGCAGCATTAGCTTTCAGAGTCTCAAGCTCCTTCATCAGGTGAATGAGGACTTGTGTTCACACACAGGACAAATAAAGACACAAACTCAATTTATAAGATAATGATTGGAATACAAGTCTTTACAGGTAATCAAGTCTTAAAGATACAGACAATGTGAACAGAGAGAGGGTTAAGCATAGATTAAAGAAGTGTGTATTGTCTCTAGACAGGACAGTTGGTGACATTTTACAAGCCCAAATTCTGATATATTAACAGAAAAAACTGGAAAACCTCAGCTGCTCTGGCAGCATTTGTGAAGAAATGTTTTGGGTTTGTGATCTTTCATCAGAAGCCCTGTATCTGGAATATTTTATCTGTTCCTGTCCTCCTCATTGTTTACTACATTGCTGACTTTTGTATCATCTTCAAGCTTTGAAATTTTCCCCTGCGTACCCAAGTCATTAATATATATCAAAACACGCAGGAATTAGAGAAGCACCAGAAATGTTCCCCTTTGAAAATCAATTAGTCACCAATACTACGAGCTTTCCATCTCTTAGCCAATGGGGTGGCTCAGTGGTTAGTCTCACAGCACCAAGGACGCGGGTTTTCGATTGCTGGCTTGGGTCACTGTGTGTGTGTGTGTGTGTGTGTGTGTGTGTGTGGAGTTTGTGCTGTGTGGGTTTCTTCCGAGTGCTCTGGTTTCCTCCCACAATCTGAAAAACATGCTGGTTAGGTGCTAAATTCTCCCGCGGCATAACACAAACAGGCACTGGAGTGTGGCAGCTAGGGGATTTTTCATAGTAACTTCATTGGAGTGTTAATGTAACTGGGCCTCTAATAAATAAACTTTAAAATGCCATATCCATAGAACCACTGTCCCTTTAATTCCATTGGCTTCAATGTTGCTATCAGGTCCACTATGCAAATTTTCTTTTTTGGCCAAAATGTTTTTGACAAATCATGTACAAAACTTCAATCTCAACAAGCCTAAAGAGTTCGATCAAGTTATACAAATGTAATTTGTGCCTTTATAATATATTTTGCTGGATTGTATTTATTATTCTATATTTTGCCAAGTGCCGATTAATTTTCCTCCTTTGTGCCACTGTGACTCAGACTGGCTTGCAGTTGCTGGTTGTTACTCTTTTTTCTATTGGGATAAACCATTTGCAATAAGAATCATTTCTCATAGGATGGTGCAGTGGTTAACACTGCTGCCTCACAATGCTATGGAAATAGGGTTTGATTCCAGCCTGGGTAAGATGCTCTCTTGGAGAGGGGATTTATGCTTTTTGGAGAGGGTAAATTTCAACAGAAGCAGTTTTATTGTAATGCATTTGCTGTGCATCTAAATTTAATTCCATCAAGTTGCACCTTACTTGGCTGTGCTATAATTCAATGTTACCAGGATGTTGCCTGGTATGGAGGGCATTATCTATGGGGAGAAACTTGCTTTGTTCTCATTGGAACGACGGAGGTTGAGGGGTGACCTGATAGAAGTCTGCAAGATTATGAGGGGCACGGACAGAGTGGACAGTCAGAAGCTTTTTCCCAGGGTGGAAGAGTCAATTACCAGGGGGCACATGTTTAAGGTGCGAGGGGCAAGGTTTAAACGAGATGTGCGGGGTCAAGTTTTTTTACACAGAGGGGAGTAGGAGACTGGAAATGGCTGCCAGTTGAAGTAGTGGAAGCAGATACAATATTCATTTTTAAGGGGTGCCTTGACAAATACATAAATAGGTTGGGAATAGAGGGATATGATCCCGGGAAGGGTAGAGGGTTTTAGTTCAGGTGGTGCAGACTTGGAGGGCTGAAGGGCCTGTTCCTAATTTTCTTCTTTGTTGCTCAAGTGGAGAGACTCATTAACCTTCCCTTCTTGCCATCAATTATACGGTGCCAGTGGGTAAAGGGTGCCATCAGGTGGAGGGCTAAGTTGTACACATTCAGAATCCACGTATGCGTTGAGTAAACTTGATCTCTGACAGGGCAGCAGTTTTTAAGTTGAATTGGCCTCGGTGTCCCTGGATGAGGGAACAGAAACAGTGGGAAAAGTTTCTATCTTTACGACCTCTGCTGCTGGTTACATGTAGGACCAAGCTGGTGCAGCTCCAACAACACTCAAGAAGCTTGACACCATCCAGGACAAAGCAGCCCTACTTGACTGACACTTCATCCACAAACATTCACTCCCACCACCATTGACAAAGAAGGACAGCCCATGTGTACCACGTGAAAGATGCATTGCAGGAACTCACCAATGCTCTTTCAACAGCACCTTCCCCAGCGACTACCATCTAGAAGGACAAGACATATGGAAACACCACCCAGTTGCCCTCCCAGTCACTCACTACCTTGGGCCGCTCCTTCACTCTCGCATGGTCAAAATCCTGGAGCCCCCTCACTAACAGTGGATGTACTTACACCACAGGCAGTGCAGTGGGTTCAAGAGGCTGTTCACTGCCTACTTCTCAAAGGGCAATTAGGGATGGGCAATAAATGCTGACTGAACCTGTGACACCAACAACCTATGAGATGATTTTATGAGAAAAATTAATGCACCTACTTTATATCCTGTCAGATTATTGGTTCTAGTCTTGATGACCCAAGGGTAATTTTATCCCCAGTGTCTTCAGCCAGGAAGTGGTTATAAAAATTGGACCTGCTACATTTGATGACATTATATCACGGCATCTGCCTCTCTCACAGATGTATCTTGCAAGAATTTTTTCACTAGGCCAATGCTAGCCTTTTAAATAGTTTCAAATTGAATAGATTCTAAATATGGGTGAAAATCGATACTTTCCTTTGGGAGTGTGAGTCACTGTCAAACCTAATTAATTGCCAGAGCAAATCCCTTACACCGAGCTTCGAGAAATAATTGATTGTACTCTGTGCATGCACTATGTGACATGTTAAAATGTCATCTTGTTTGTACAAGCGCATTGTGCTGGATGCACTAACTCACAGAGTTATGAAAATTGCAAAGTCCCAGCATATTGTCATGGGTTCAATCATTTGTAGAAATGAGTGTACATGTCTTTCAGGAGAAAAGAAAAATTTGACGTTCGCACTAAAGCCATCAAGTTTGGTAAAGAAGGCAGTGTGTGTTTGATTCCAGCCGTCAGTTTGTGCGTTTAACTGGCTGATGTTTGGTGGAGACTGACAATTAGAGTTTGAGAGAGATTAAAGGTGGAATTTTACCGGCCTGCCAGCATCAGGAAGCAGAAGGGGCAAGGGGCGGACAATGGGAAGGCCTGTTGACCTTGGATGGGATTTTACGAGGCCGTAAAGTCCCACCTTACAATGCCAACTCCTGGATGTCATGCCTTTAAATCACGCTGCCTGCAATCATGTTTTGTTAAAAAATTCACCACTTCATCGTGGACAACTAGAAGGAATATTTTGTCGATGATGATTCAAAAAAAGTAAAATAGCTCCTGCTCCAAGAACAGTGAATTCCTGAGAATGGTAAAAACTCATGAGAATCGGGACAGGGGACATCTGCTTTCTGTACTGAGAGAGAGAAAAACAGATCAATGTGTGCCATGGAGAGGGTTATTTACATGAATTCACTGCGGCTGACAGATTTCTAATCCATAATGTATTGTGTGAGGGTTTGTTCTGCGTAAATTCTGTTGCTGGTGGTTTTGTACATCACTGCGGAGTATGCGGTGTGGGAGAACCGGTACATTTCCTGCATTAAAAGCATTGTTCATATTAATAACTTGCAGAGTCTAAGACGCTGCATTCCAATACTAAGCAGGAGTTTCAGCTGGTTGATTCTAACATTTCCAGCAATTGGAGATGATATTTTACCCAATCCGGAAATCTTCTGTTAATTGCTAACTACAAATCATCTGCTCTTGTGTTTTGGTGGCTGATTGAAGCACAGGAAGGATTTATAGAACAACTGAGTCATGAGGAGAGGCGATGGCCTACCGGTATTGTCGCTAAACTATTAATCCCGATGCTCAACTAATGTTCCAGAGAACTGGGTTCAAATTCCACCACGGCAGAGGGTGGAATTTAAATTTAGTAAAAAAAAATCTGGAATTAAGAATCTACTGATGACCAAGAAACCAATGTTGATTGGTTCACTAATGCTCTTTAGGAGGGAAATCTGCCTTCCTTACCCAGTCTGACCTACATATGACTCCAGAGCCACAGCAATGTGATTGATTCTCAATTACCCTAAGGCAACTAGAGATGGGTAATAAATGCTGGCCCAGCCAGTTATGCCCATGCCCCACGAATGAATAAAAAAAGATACAGACAGAGGCCATTTGATTACTCGGCTCTGTTGAAACTGCTTCAATTAATCCCATTCTCTCTACATAGCCTCCCATATTAATCCCCTCCCCTTGTGTCCAATTATTTTTTCACAGTAGCACAATGGTTAGCACTGCTGCTTCACAGCTCCAATAACCTGGGTTTGATTCCCAGCTAGGGCACATTCTCCCCATGTCTGCATGAGTTTTCTCCAGGTGCTCTGGTTTCCTCCCACAATCCAAAGATGTGCGGCTTAGTTTGATTGGCCATGCTAAAATTGCCCCTGGTGTCCTAAGATGTGTAGGTTAGAAGGATTAGCGGGTGGATATGGGATTAGGGCCTGGGTGGGATTGTAGTCGATGCAGACTCAATGGGCCATATGGCCTCTTTCTGCACTGTAGCGTTTCTATGATCTTTCAGGAAGTCATTAAAAACCTCAATATGAAAAGGGTCTCCTCAGTTTCAAGTTAGTACCTTCACCAATTAGTGCAAATCAATGACCTCTGCTTATCAAGTCCAGATGACCCTCTATCAAAGCTTTGACAAAGTGTCATGTGAAGCTCTTTTCTTGCCTTACAGATGCTGCCAGACCTGCTGAGATTTTCCCAGCATTTTCTCTTTTGGATTCCAATTCCCGCATTCCCAGTAATTTGCTTTTATCTGCTGATCGAGTCACTTGCCAGTGGAAATACTTTCTCCTTTCACCATTTTGAGTACTCCACTCCATCTCTTGGTCTCCTCATCATATCTACTCTAAGGAGGGCAATCCCAGCTATTAGTAGGCAAAACTCACAAACAAAAGGAGGCCTTTAACACGAAGGTATGGAGTAAATATGTCCGCACTGAACAAAGTGTGTCCAAAGTTAGAACTCCGTGGATTACTGAAGACATGGAGAAGGGGACATGTGACAAATACAGAAACAAGTTGTGTATCAAACGTGCAGAGGAGAAAACAAAAAATGAATGGTTTTTGATTGAAGAAAGATTGTTCTTAATAGCAGAAGAGTTAGTAACAAAATGCCAATGGAGTAGAAAAATAGACAACGCTTGCTAAAACTGTACCAGGCACAAGTTAGACCACACTTGGAGAAAGGTAACCAGTTTTGGTCCCTTATCTAAGGAAAGATATACTCGCATTAGAGGCAGCCCAGAGAAGGTTCATTGGGTTGATCCCAGGTATGGAGGGCTTTTCTTATGAGGAGAGATTGAGTAGATTGGGCCTGTATTCATTGGAATTTAGAAGAATCAGAAGTGACTTTATTGAGACACAGAGGATTCTCAGAGAAAACGCAGAAAGGCTGTTTCTTCTTGCTGAAGAATCCAAGATCAGAAGGCTCAATCTCAAAGTAAGGGGCTGCCCATTTCAGACAGAGATGAGTGAGAATTTCTTCTCTCAGAATGTAGTGGGCAGCACAGTTGCACAGTGGTTAGTTAGATCTGCTGGTTCACAGTGCCCCAACAGTCCTTCCACAGTCTGAAAGACGTGCTGGGTTAGGTGCATTGGCTATCCTAAATTCTCCATCAGTGTACCCGAACAGGCGCCGGAGTGTGGCGAATCGGGGATTTTCACAGTAAGTCCATTGCAGTGTTAATGTAAGCCTACTTGTGACCAATATAGAAACTTACGTCATTGGTTATTTCAATTATCACTTCATCCACTTTAGCTAAGTGCTATGTACATTTTAGTACAAAGAGCACCCATTTCAATTAGTGTTAATTTAAGCTTACTTGTGACACTAAGAAATAAACTTTGACTAATGTGGTTTAAAGCTTATCTTAAAAAATTAATTCACCATTGCCTTGGAACATTGGTTCACAAACTACTTTAACAGAGGTGGTAATTTGTTTAAAACAAATGGGCGAATGTCTGCATTAAAACAGTAGAGCATGAATACCCGAGTTGAGATTTTGTTATTCCACAAGTGACTGTTAACCTTGGGCTATTTTTGAGAGGCAGCAGGTGATCATGGGGTTAGGCAGGTTCAAGTCAAATTCAAATCAGACAGATGTATTGGAAATCTCTGCAGTCTGGAGCTGATTGTTGGCGCCCATCAGAGAATCCCTTCAGTGCAAAAGGAGACCATTCAGCCCATTGTGGCTGCACCGACCACAATCCCATCCTATCCCCATAACCCCCATGCATTTACCATATCTGGCCAATCCACCTAACCAACACATCTTTGGACTGTGGGAAGTAACCGGAGCACCCAGAGGAAACCCACGCCGACACAGGGAGATAGTGCAGACTCTGCACAGACAGTGACCCAAGCTGGGGACTGAACCCAGTCCCTGTGCTGTGAGGCAGCGTGCTAACCACTGTGCCACCAAGCCTCATGTAGTGTATTTTGCCAATCTCAAGCTGGTTCCTCACTAATATTGACCAACAGTGCAAAACTACCATTTTGGTAAACTTGTGGCATAGTTGCTGAGACACAGAAGAGGGTTAAATGTGCTTTACCTGATAATGACTGATGGTGTTTTTAATAAGAAGTCTCACAACACCAGGTTGAAGTCCAACAAGTTTCTCTGGTAGCAAATGGGACAGGGTGTGGACAATAAGGAGAATATTTTACACACAGCATTCTGGAATGAACCTGAGAACAAGACACAGAAGTAACTGAAAAGAGGCAAGTCAATGGGGAGGACCAGGCATTTGGGAATAATTGGAGAAACTTTTCCAAGAGCTGACATGACCGTGATCAAATTAAATTTAAATTTTAAACTTAGATATTTTAAATTTTATTTATCAGTGTCACAAGTAGGTTTACATTAACACGGCAATGAAGTTACTGTGAAAATCCCCACTCCGCTATCTATTTGGGTTACACTGAGGGAGAATTTAGCACCTAACCAGCACTTTTTTTGGACTGTGGGAGGAAACTGGAGCCCCACGCAGAGACAGGGAGAATGTGCATTCTCTGTACAGACAGTGACCCAAGCTGGGCATAGGCTAAATATTATACGTTAAATGTTATATAGTAGGGCAAATGAACTAAATGTTTTCCAGTAACCAAATGAGACAGTGCTGGAAAATCTCAGTAGATCAGGCAGCATCTGTAAGGAGAGAAAAGAGCTGACGTTTCGAGTCCAGATGACCCTTTATCAAAGCTGTTTTCCAGTGTGGTCCAACTCTGTGCTGAAAATGGATATGTGAAGCGATAGATATTGTTTGTCTTGCTGAACACAGGGATTCTGAAAATATTATCATGGAGAAAAAAGCACTCCCTGGATGTGAACATCTGGTGCCAGAGGCACACATCTGGAGACAACACTGTGAGAATCTGTGTCCGTCACGGCTAATGTGTCAGCTCCACAGAGAAGGGCAGCATTTCTAAGCTCAGGGAGACCATGATGGTTCTCATACTGAGGCTTCCTCTCATTATTGATATCACAGTGATGTCCTTCAGGCTCGGCTGGACCTGCTTACATATGATTAGCACTGACAGGAGTGAAATCAATGCTGTCAAAGACATTTCCAAAGTAAGCGCAGGCACAGCATTTGGAGCAAACCCAATGTGTCTGCGATTAATTTATGGTTGCATGGTAGAGTAATATTACACAGGTAATATTTCATCATTTCATCACATTACACTCTAAGACCAGAAGGCATAGGAGCAAAATTAGGCCATTCAGCCCATCGAGTCCACCCCACCATGGCTGATAAGTTTTGACACCCCATTCCCCTTTTCCTGGCCTTTTCCCTGCAATCTTTGATCCCCTTATCAATCAGAGATGTGCAGGTTAGGTGGATTGTCCGTACTAAATTGCCCCTTAGGGGAACTAACTCCGGTAAATACATGGAGTTATGGGGGTAGCGCTTAGGGGGGATTATGGTCAGTGCAGACTCAATGGGCCAAATGGCCTCCTTCTGTACTGTGTGATTCCAAGATTCTATAATTCTATGAACTTATCTGTCTCTGTCTTAAGTACACTCAACGTACAATGGCCTCCACAGCCTTTTGTGGAAATGATTTTCACAGATTCATCACCTTCTGGCTGAAGAAATCCTTCCTCATTTTGTTTCTAAATTACACAGTACAGTAATATAGAGGTGGTAGTTTATCATTTCATTACATTGCTCAGCAGAGTAATATGTTACATAGGTGATCGTCCATCACACCATTTTACCCCAAATTTTAAAATAAATCCAATCTTTGCAACGTTCATAAAGAGTCTGTCTCCAGCTATGGTGTCGAAAAGCAAATCAGCTGACAAGTTTGATCATGGAACAGAGAATGGATATTGTTGATGAAGTTTGCTGTGAGGATGAGTTCGCTGTTCCTGCACTCCCAGTGGGAAGATAATAGGAAGCGAGGAACATAGAAACAGGAGTGGGCCATTCAACCACTTGAACCTGTTCCATTATTCAGTTAAATCGGTGTTAATCTGTATCTCAAACGTATCTGTATCTCAACCTGCCTTAATTCTATAACCAAAATCTCAGGCCTTCCATTGAGAGAAAGGTCCTGCCGATGAAATGCAAAACTTTAGGTCTGTTATGTTGACTTCTAGCAATATTCTGACAACAATCTCACATAGTAAATAATGATTATGTTATCATATATCCTGTAGTTATTGCACATCCTTCATTGATAGTAATGTTTTACTGAGAAATGGACTGAGTCTTTAACACAGCCAGTTGAACATTCTAACATATCATAGAATCCCAACTGTGTAGAAGGAGATCATTCGGCCCATCAAGTCTATATCGATTGTCTGACAGCATCTTACTCAGGCCCAACATCCCCACTCAATCCCCGTAACCATATGCATTTAACTCACAAATTCCCCTCACCTATACATTTTTGGATACTAAGAGGCAACTTAGCATGGCCCATCCACCTAACCTGCACATCTTTGGACTGTAGGAGCACCCAGAGGAAACCCGCATAGACACGGGGAGAATGAGCAAACTCCACACAATCACCCAAGCCAGGAATTGAATCTGGGTTCTTGATACTGACTAATAGCCATTACGAATATATACTAACATAGTCAGTTACACTCTGGAATATGTACAATGAATTCCTCCCATCTACGATTTAAGATGCCGCTTAAGTGAAATTAATCCTGTCCAGAATTTAAGCAGAAGCAAATTCTTGGATATGAAAACTAAATCTCATTATGTACTGATGAAACAAGATAATTGTTCTTGGACAGAAGTTTACTCCATGCTCACTTTCATTACTAATCACATTCCTTTGATTATTCTGCCTTCATTTCTTTTCTGTTGATTGAGTTCCTGCATTAATCAAAGGCAGTACTCACATTTCTTCCAAAAAATACATTTCATTACAGTATTAATAAAAAGCAAGTGCAATGCATTCCTAGACAAACTGCAAAGACCATCCAAAGCTGGAGGGAAAGATTGCGAGCCTGTCTGCTGTAACCTGTCTGCTCAGTCCCACAATTCAAAAATAATACGATCCAATTCATCTCATTCCTCCAACATGTTGAGCAAAAGCCTTTCCTCTTGGTAACCTTACCTTCAGATCTTTGCAGATACAGAAGCAGAGAGAGCGAGAAAGAGAGACAGTCTAAATGAGGCTCATTTAATGGTCCAAATTCCTAGAACATCCTTTCATCAACTCAGATACCATGGACTTCCTTTCATCGAATGCTGTGTGCAGTGAGAGCCCAGAGCTAGTTCCGCAGTGATAATTGATTGACAGAACTGTGTTAGGAAGAATCAATCTGTGGCAGGCTTTGTAAAGATCTGTTCATGTTAAAGATGGATCTACCTTATCTACAAGTGTTAAAAGGAAGGAAGAACTTATATTTAAACAACAGCATTCACAAATTCATAATGTCCTCAAACCCTCCACAACTAATTAGATACTCTTGAAGTTGCTGTTGTCATGCAGGAATCAATTTTATATACAGCAAACTCCTACAATGTGAGAATGACTGGATATTGTGACGTGGCTTGAATTTTTTGGGACATTGGTGTCACTGGTTTAACAACATTTATTGCCCACTCCGAGTTATTCTTGAAGGGCAGTTGAGAGCCAATCACATTGCTGTGGCACTGAATCATATGTAGGCCAGACCAGGTAAGGATGGCAGATTTCCTTCTCTGAAGGGAGTTAGTGAACCAGATAGGCTTTTCTGATACGTTTTCATGGTTATCAGTAGATTCTTAATTCCAGATATGTTTTATTGAATTCAAATTCTACCATCTGCCATGGCGGGATTCGAACCCAGGTCCCCAAAACATTAACTGAGCTTCTGGATTAATGGTCTAGCGATAATACCACTTGGCCATCGCCTGCTTGATAATAGTGAATAAGTGATAAATAAAGGCCAGGATGCTGGGGAGAAATCCCTTGTTCTTCTTTGATTCATGTCACACATCCAGCTTAGATGGTCAATGTCTAACATTTCACCTGAATGAAGACACCGTTGACAGTGCAGCACTCCCTCAGGATTGTATTGGGTGTGCCTTCTCAGATTCTGTGTCCAAGTCCACTTCAAATCCAGAACCTCTGACTCTGAGGCAAGACCTCTTGAACCATGGCTGATACATGACAAAACCAATTTGCAGCATGGTGGGCATAGTGGTTAGCATTGCTGCCTCACAGTGCCAGGTTCAATTCTCAGCTTGGGTCACTGTCTGTGTGGAGTTCGCATGTTCTCCCCATGTCTGTGTGGGTTTCCTCCGGGTGCTCCAACTTCCTCCCATGATCCAAAGATGTGTGGGTTAGGTGGAGTGGCCGTTCTAAATTGCCACTTAGTTTCGGGGATTAGCAGAGTAAATATATGGGAATAAGAGGATAAGAAGCTGGCTGGGTTGCATTCGGAACAGACTCAATCGGCCCATTGGCCTCCTTCTGCACTCTAGGGGTACTATGATTTGGGATTCCATAATACATGGCAAAAATGATGTGTCAACCGTCATTTGAATAAAGAATCATTAACTGGAATAATTTGTAATTGCCAGTGGGTGAGAGGAAATTGCTTTTGTGATCTAGACATGGTAACTAAAATTATACCTCCAAATTCCCTTACAGCTATTGTTCTCAATCCATCCTTTATAAGTATACCTTTGATGCTCTGTGAACTCTGTGGCTGTGAATCATTTACTGCATCAATTTAGGTGCCTGCTTTATTATAGCAAATCAAGGGAAAAATTGAGAAATGAGATTTCTCATCCATGTTTTTTGGATATTAAAGCCTGATTTGTCCTGAAGTAAAAAGGAATCTGGCCCCAACTTTATTCCTTACCCCGTTTCCTCCTCCACTTCCTTCTATCAGTCACCAACTACTTCCCCTCCGACTCTCCCTCATCTCCTCCCACTCCTCCCTCCATCACCCCTATTCCTCCCCTTCCTTCTCAATCATCCACCTCCATACACACACCCACACCCACACACACACCCACACCCACACACCCACCCACACACACACACAAGACATATAACTTCACACCTACGACAACTCCACACCCCTCCCAGCCCCATATATATAAGAGACACATATTCCTCATGAAAAGAGCTGTTAGCATTTGTTAACTGCCCCAATCTTTCCAAAAATGTGAAGTAAAGTTGTTTGGGTAGGGGCAGGACAAGAACATTATATTTAATGTCTAAATATCATTGCTAACGATAGTTAACTGCTGCCTCAACGTGCCAGGGATCAGATTTGATTCTGGCCTTGGATCTGTGAGGAGGCTACACGTTCCCCCCGTGTCTGCATGGGTTTCCTCGGGGTGCTTCAGTTCCCTCCCGCAGCCTGAAAGATGTGTGGTTTAGGTGGATTGGCCATGCTAAATTCCCTCTTTGTGTCAGAAAGTTTAGCAGGGTTAATATCTGCGGTTACGGCTAGGGCTTTGGGTGGGATTGTTGTCAGTGTAGATTCGATGGTCTCCTTCCGCACTGTAGAGATTTTATGAACCCCTGAAAGTACTGTGTGGGTAAGCACTTTACCGGTTTGGACCGAATGTGTCCTGTCTCCTCATTCATAACAAGCACAAGATGGCAGTAGAGCACTGAACTCCCTCATAGACTTGCTTCTACTAATCAGGAGAAATTACGGATATAATTGTTATTAATGTATTACCATTCTAATCAGATTGGCCAGAGTGTAATGTAATAAGGAAGTTATGAAATCTGTTTTCTTTGACTGAACGCATCCATCGTGACAAACACCCTCAGTTCAGTTTAGTTTTATCAATGGACGTTGGCAAATAATAAATGGACATTGGTGTTTGAATAGAGGAATGATTGGATCCCTGTAAGTTTTTCTACCTTGCACAGAATTTGTGTAATGGAGGCATAGTTATAAATGAACGGCAACAAAAGAATCCATTAGATTGGTTCTTGACAACAAATAGGATTGTGACTTATTAGAAACAGGTGGATCAAAAGTCTTCTGCCTAAAACTCTTGCTCTATCTCTTGCAGTGCTTGTTGCGGATTCTTGACTTTCAAAAGGACCTGGAACGTTAACTCTGTTCCCTCCACAGATGCAACCTGATCTGCTAAGCATTTTGATGTCAGCGTAATGCAAATTCCCAGGGTCAACATTTCCTGCATTTGCCATGAGCAGAAAACTCAACCAGCTGGGAGAGATGGAGAAAGAGGAAAATAAAGAGGGAGAGAGTTTAAAAAAGGGTCACAAGTAGGATTACATCAACACTGCAATGAAGTTACTGTGAAAACCCTCTAGTCGCCACACTCTGGCGTTCTGGTACACTGAGGGCGAATTTACTTAATCGGCATATCCTTCAGACTGTGGAAGGAAACTGGAGAACTTCATGGAAACTCCACACAGACTCTGGAGAACGTGCAAATTCCACACAGACAGTGACCCAAGGCTGGGAATTGAACCTGGATCCCTGGCGCTGTGAGGCAGCAGTGCTAACCCACTGTGCTGCCTAGAGAGACAGAGTTAAAAGTGGGGAGGAAGGAATCTAGACATTGGAGTAAATTCATCAAATGGTATTTGGTATTTGCAATTTGAGCTCAACTTGACGCTGCTATAATCAGTTCTCCAGAAGGTGTCAGTGCTCTGCTCCAGGTCATGTTGTATCAGATATTCATCAATCACACTCGCTCCCTCACTTAGAAATCTCTGATTAACTTTTCACAATCAGCCATTTTTTGCATTTTCGTACTGATTCTAATCCAACGAATCATCCGGTTTTCTCTTATTTTCAACAGCATATCAAATTTTATCGTTCTCACCCTCCCAAAATCCAACACATTTATTCAGATCAGTCTGGTGTCCAGTACCAATTATCCCTGTATTTGTGTCTCACCCCTTTCAATGCCTGTGAAGAATTCTTCTGAGAAAGACTTTGCAGACTGTTCTCACTTATCCTGCAGCCCATGAGTTCTCTTTTACTCTTTAGCCTCTTGTTTCTGTCATGACTTTCTCTTCAATTTCAATAAGATGTTCCAACTCCTGTGTTCAGTGTTCTGACCAATGTAACCAAGTATGTAGAATGGCTTCTTCACTGCTCTGTCTACCTGCAAGTCCACTTTCAAGGAGCTACGATCATGTGCCTCTTTGTTCTGTAACTCTCCCCTGTGTCGTACCATCAACTCAGTAAGTTCTGCCCTGGTTCAATCTACAAAACTGCATCATTTCACATTTGCCTAAATTAAAATCCATCTGTCATTCGTCAGCCCACTGGCCCAATTGATCAAGATCCCATTGCAATCGGAGATAACCTTCTTCACTGTCCACTATGTCACCAATCTTGGTGTCATCTTCAAACTTACTAGCCATGCCTCATATATTCCCATCCAAATCGTGAACCCAGCACCGATCCCTGAGGCACACAGCTGGTGACAGGCCTCCATTTTGAAAAACAACCCTTCACAATTACCCTCTGGCTTCTGTCATCAAGCCAATTTTGTATTCAAGATCCTCTTTAAAAGTCACCTCTGTGACCAAGGTTTTGGTCATCTCTCCTAACATCTTCTTTCTGATTTGATTTAATTTATTATTGTCACACGTATCAGTATACAGTGAAAAGTACTGCCTCTTGTGCACTATACAAGCATACCATTCATAGAGAAGGGAAAGTAAAGTTTATTTATTAGTCACAAGTAAGGATTACATTAACACTGCAATTAAGTTACTGTTAAATTCCCCTAGTCGCTACACTCTGGTGCCTGTTCAGGTCAACGCACATGACAGGAGAGAGAGTAAAAATAGTGTTATAGTCATAGGTGGGGAGTCGCGAAAGATCAACTCAATGTGAGGGAAGTCCATTGAAAAGTCTGATGGCTGCAGGGAAAAAGGTATTCTTGAGTTGGTTGGTATGCGATCTCGTATATTTTTCCCAACGGAAGAAGATGGAAGAGGTGTGTGGGGTTCGTGATTATGCTGACTGTTTTTCCGAGGCAGCGGGAAGTGTAGATAGATGGGAGGCTGGTTTGTGTGATGGATTGGGCTTCGTTTATGACCCTTTGCAGTTCCTTGCTGTCTTGGACGGAGCAGGAGACATGCCAAGCTGTGATACAACCAGAAAGAATGTGTTCTATGGTGCTTCTATAGAAGTTGGTGAGAATGGACATGTCAAATTTCTTTAGTCCCCCGAGAAAGTAGAGGCTTTTTTAACTATAGCGTCTGCATGGAGGGATCAGTACAGGTTGTTGGTAATCTAAGCACTTAAAAACTTTGACTCGATGTGTCAGTTCTTCTTATTTTACCATAAAATGTTTCTCTACATGAAAAACGGAATATAAATGTGAGTTGTTGTAATATAAATGCAAATTGTATTGCAAATGATTTCACATGGATTACATAGATCACCATCACCATCTCTTCCTTTGATTTCTTCTTGTCAGAGTGGTCTGAGCCTAGGCTGTCAATTTCTCCAATTGTTATTAAAATAAGCTTGTGTTCTTGTTGAATTGAATATTGAAACTGCCTGGTTTACGGACATTGACAGGAAGCTGACAACAACCTCAGTTGCTGCCTGTTCGGTAAGAATGATTGAGAAGATAAAAGCGAAAGAAAGAGAGAGTTAAAGTGGGAGGCAAGGAATCCAGACATTGGAGTAAATTCATCAAATGGTATTTGGTGTTTGCAATTCGATTGCAACTTGATGCTACCACAATAGGTCCTCCAGAAGGTGTCAGTGGTCTGCTCCGGTTCATGTAGTATCAGATTTTTATCAATCACTCTCACTCCCTCCAACACACTTAGAAACCTCTGATTAACTTTTCTCAAGATGTGGAGGAGCTGGCGTTGGACTGGGGGAAAAACAGAAAGAAGTCTCATAACAACGGCTTAAAGTCCAACAGGTTTATTTGTAGCAAATGCCACAAGTTTTCGGAACAGGCTGTCCCTTCATCAGCTGGATGAGAGTTCTGATCACAAACAGAGCACAAAGACACAAACTCAATTGGCACGACTAATGATTGGAATGTAAGTCTTTACAGCTAATCAAGTCTTGACAGGAAAGTTAGGATTTTTTGCAAGTTCAGGCAAGTTGTGGGGGTTATGATAATATGACATGAACCCAAGATCCTGGTTGAGGCTGTCCTCATGTGTGCCGAACTTGGCGCTGTCGTGTGTCATGAAGGCCACCTTAGAGAACGCTTACCCGAAGATCAGAGACCGAATGCCCATGACCGCTGAAGTGTTCCCGAACAGGAAGAGAACAGTTTTACCTGGTGATTGATGAGCAGTGTTCATTCAACTGTTTGTAGTAGCGTCTGCATGGTCTCCCCAGTGTACCGAGCCTCAGGACGTTTCCTACAACATATCAGGTAGACAATGTGATTGTTCACAATCAGTTGTGATCAGTAGACAGCCTGATAAGTTGTAAAGACTCACATTCCAATCATTAATCGTGTAAATTCAGTTTGAGTCTTTGTGCCCTGTTTGTGATCAGAACTCCCACTCACCTGATGAAGGGACAGGCTGTTCTGAAAGCTTGTGTGTTTGCAACAAATAAACCTGTTGGACTTCAAGCTGGTGTTGTGAGACTTCTTTCTAACTTTTCTCAATCAGGCATTTTTTGCATTTTTGCACTGATTCTAATCATCAGGTTTTCTCTTATTTTCATCCACATATCAAACTCTATCATTCTCACCCTCCCAAAAACCGTCACATTTATTCAGATCAGTTGGATGTTCATTACTAATTAATTCTGTATTTGTGTCTAACCCCTTTCAGCTCCTGTGAAGAACTCCTATTGTAAACTTCAAAACTGAGCTGGATAATTTTTTGTGTTGCGAGGGAATTAAATGATTTAGAACCAAGGTGCATAGATTAAATGTCGAATTCAGCCGTGTTCATACTGAATGATGGAATAGGCTTGAGGGGCTGAATGGCCTCCTCCTATTCCATTGTTCTTGCAGCTAGAGAATTCTAGCAACAACACAGAGAGTCTCGGTGAAAGTTCTATTCCAACATGTAAAAGTTTTCAAGGGCGCAGAGAGATGGACAATACAGGAGTCAGCACAGGCATGTCCCTAGAGGTTATTGACTGTAATATGATCAAATGCTGACAGTAAGTGTTGTTGCTACAATGATTCCAACTTCACAATCACTGGTCAGACCAGCACGGTTCAGCAAGCAGCCTTGACGACTGAAACCCTGGTCTGTCTCAGAAAAGAGGGATGACTGGATGTATTAGTTTTGAGCAAGACACCTATTGTACTCCAGTGTAAATCATCTTTAGTTGTCTTCACCCTCCTGTCACTTCCCAATCTGACGGTGAGGTAGTTTGTACTGATAGCACGTCAGGTCGAGCTGACCATCATTAATCTGGTTCTGTTATGTTCATGTCTTTCAAAGGCTACAATTGCGAGAACTCTCCCTGTCAACACATGCAGAGTGGAACCGTGCTGTATCATTCCAGAGGAGGTCCATGAGAATGATCCCAGGAATGAAGGGTTTGTCGAATAAGGAGTGGTTGAGAAGTCTGGGTCTATACTCGAGGGAGTGTGAGAGAGGATCTAATTGAAACTTAGGAGGATAAGGAGGGATCTGATTGAGACTTACAGAGTGTTGAGAAGCCTAGATAGAATGGATGTGGAGGCGTTTCCACCATTGGGCAAGACTAGAAGTTGAGGGTACAACCTCAGACTGAAGGAACTCTCCTTTAAAACCGAGATGAAGAGGAATTTCTCCAGCCAGAGAGTGGGGAATCTGTGGAACTCTTTGCCGCAGAAGGCTGTGGAGGCCAGGTCATTGTGCGTCTTTAAGACAGAGATAGATAGATCCTTGATTAATAAGGGGATCAGGGGTTATGGGGAAAAGGCAGGAGAATGAGGATGAGAAAAATATCAGCCATGATTGAATGGCAGAGCAGATTCGATGGGCCGAGTGGTCTCATCCTGCTCCTATATCTTATGGCCTTATTGTCTTATGAATATCTGCATGACTGCTGGCTAGGAGTCAGTGGTAGAGACATTGATTAGTGAGCTTGTATGGGATCCGTACCTGAAGGTGACAGTTCATGTCAATTTCAGTCAATGATATATCTCTGCTCTTATATCCTCTATATTACCAGATATTTCATCTCTGCGCTATCTACCAGCCAGCAGTCATCCAGCTATTTCTACTCTTCCGACTGGGCTGTGTTCCAAGAGTAATAGAAATCTGCAATTCTTTCCCTCAAAAATCTCTGGAAGTTATTGGGAGCAGGGTGTGGGGTTAGTGGAGAACCTAACTAAAATTGTCAAGACTGAGATCAACATATCTTCATTCGGCAAAAATATGAAATGATGGTGAGCGAAGGCAGGAAAATTGTGGGACCAGCCTTAATCTAAAAGAGTAGCTGAACAGATCTAAGGGGCCGAATGGCCTTCCCTCTTCCATTGCATCTCAGCTGAAAAATTGCATTCTCCTGAGTTGCCTTTGAGAATGGGCTGTTTTCATAGATTGAAGTCTATTCATTCTGCATGTATTTCAGTTCGGTCTTTAAATCCTTGAGGCACAGGAGTTTCTTTGAGCACTTATTGCGCAAGACACATTCTATCAATTTGTCGAACAGAACGTGAGTGTTTGCGTATTTTAGACAGAACAATATACAGCGTGTCTTAATCATTACTGCTCCGACAGAAGATGTCTTGTCTCACTGTGACTGGCTCCACAATTTCCAATCACTCCAGGTAATTCCAGCATCATGGCTGAGAACCGACACACGATTTATTCATGTGTCAAATCACTGTACGCCGACGATGAGCAACCCAGGCCTGTGTGTGGACCATATGAGAGACTCTCCTTCATTTCAGTGGATTGATACCCGGCTTGTTCACTAACCGTGGTCCCATGAATAAGATTAAATGCATTTAATACACGCCGAATATTTGATGAGGAGTTGGGCAGCACGGTGGCACAGTGGTAAGCACTGATGCCTCACAGCTCCGATTTCCGGCTTGGGTCACTGTCCATGTGGAGTTTGCACATTCTTCCAATGTCTGCTCCAGTTTCCTCCCACAGTCCAAAAATGTCTGGGTTTCGTGTATTCGCTGAGCTAAACTGCCCCTTAGTGTCCAGGGACGTGTAAGTTTAGAGGGATTAGGGGGGTAAATATATGGGGTTACGGAGATAGGGCCTCGATGGGCTGAATGGCCTCCTTCCGCACTGTAGGATTTCTATAAGTTTTAGAAAATGCTGAATCATTTTTATGGAATGATCATCAACTTCAAATGAGAAAAGCAAAATAAATACTTCCACTACAGGGCGGGATTTTCCGACTGTTCTCATCCCCAAACCAGAAAACTTGCCCGAGGTCATTTTGTTCTCTGGATGTAAGGCCAGCATTCCATTCGCCTTTGCGTTGTTACAGGGGTTGTGAATCTGTGGAATCCCCTTTGCAGTGAAGCAGGTGAGGCTACCTCACTGAATGTTTTTAAGGCAAAGGTAGATAAATTTTTGAATAGTAAAGCTATTCAGGGTTATGGTGAGTGGGCGGGTAAGTGGAGCTGAGCCCCACGAGAAGATCAGCCATGATCTTATTGAATGGCAGAGCAGGCTCAAGGGGCCAGATGGCCTATTCCTGCTCCTACTTCTTATGTTCTTCAGAAGGAACTCCATGGAATTCTTTTGGAAATGCACTCGAGAGGACAGTCTACATTCACTGGAAGACTGGCACCTCCGACAGTGCAGCACCCCTTCAGTACACACTCACAGAAACATAGAAACCTTCCAGTGTAGGAAGAGGCTATTCGGCCCATTGAACCTGCACCGAAACAATCCCACCCAGGCTCTATCATAAGGCCATAAATATGATAAGACAGGAGCAGAATTAGGCCATTCAGCCCATTGAGTTTGGTCCATCATTCAATCATGGCTGATATGATTCTCATCCCATTCTCCTGCCTTCTCCCTGTAACCCTCGATATCCTTACTGATCAACAATCTATCTGTCTCTGTCGTAAAGACACTCAATGACCTGGCCTACACAGCCTTCTGTGGCAATGAATTCCACAGATTCATCACTTTCCGGCTAAAGAAATTCCTCCTCATCAGTTTTAAAGGAGCGCTCCCTCACTCTGAGGCTGTGCCCTCGCGTTCCAGTCTCTAGTGGTCAACCCCTTCTTCTGGGATTCTTTTCAATATTCCCTGTATCACACAAGAGATCAGGGCATCGACTCTCCAATGGAGCAGAAGGAAACATAAAAAAATTCCTTGGAGTTCTGTGGACAGATCTCCTCAGCCCAGGAATAGGCTTTTCTCAAAAGGTTAAACATTTTCTGTGAGAGCTCAAGTTATTAATGGATGGATAGTTACCATGTGAATTTGATCATTCTTGCAAGCATTGCTTACGCGAGTCAGCAGCTGTGCCTTGGGGGTAGCGGTGACATTCATCAGCCTTCTGGCTCACTCGCAGATTTTGATAACTTTCTTAATGTCACGCGTTTAAATTTTATCCCCAAACCATTCCTGCTGTCAGCTGAATAACGTACAAGAGAGTTTATTTTGATTGGCAGAAAACAAGGAGAAAGAATAGACTGAACAAACACAAATTATCACAAAACACACAATCTAAAATGAGGACAAAGATATTCGTAGAATCTTAGAATCCCTGCAATACAGAGGGAGGCCATTCAGCCCATTGAGCCTGCACCAGCAACAATCCCATCTAGTTCCTATCCCCATAACCCCACTATTTATCCCATTAATCCCCCTGACATTAAAGGGCAATTTAGCATGGACAATCCACCTAATCCGCACATCTTTTGGATTGTGGGAGGAAACCGGAAAACCCGGAGGAAACCCAGGCAGGCAGGCATGGGAAGAATGTGCAGACTTCACACAGACAGTGACCTGAGGCTGGAATTGAGCCCAAGTCCCTGGCACTGTAAAAGTACAGCAGTGCTCACCAATAATATTAAGAAGATCCTATTTAAATTTTCAATCCTTTTTAGGCCAGGATAATTCTAGTTGAATTACAAACAACATCAAATTCATCGTAAACTTTTATCTGAATTTCTGCATCCACATTACCAGCGATCTGCAAGCTGCACACTGCTGGCAATGTGGCACTTTTGCCAGTTTGGCACTTTTATAGACCATGGTGAGGTAGCACAATAAGTTGTCTCACAACACCAGGTTAAAATCCAACAGGTTCATCTGGTAGCAAATGCCACTAGCTTTCAAAGCACTGCCCCTTCATCAGGCGAGTGGGAGTTCTGTTCACAAACAGGGTATATAAAGACACAAACTCAATTTACAAAATAATGGTTGGAATGCGAGTCTTTACAGGTAATCATGTCTTAAAGGTACAGACGATGTGAGTGGAGAGAAGGTTAAGCACAGGTTAAAGAGATGTGTATTGTCTCCAGCTCAAAGCAGAGTTTTCACTTATTGCTGTGCCATTCATTGTGCAGAAAGAGCACTCCATCGATTCCCTTAATTAGATCTTAAATATAGCTGAGCCAATGT
The DNA here is from genome assembly GCA_024679065.1 of Sphyrna mokarran. NCBI lineage: Eukaryota > Metazoa > Chordata > Chondrichthyes > Carcharhiniformes > Carcharhinidae > Sphyrna > Sphyrna mokarran. The sequence goes on along the minus strand of JAGIQG010000031.1, from coordinate 20,148,291 downwards.
TTGTGAAACATCAATCATTCTGAGTAAAAATAAATCTGGGAGGGAGCTGGAGGACAGCAGCTCAAATTGAGTAATGCTGGACTGTTAAAGTTGCCTGCAATTCCAAATTAGCCTCAAACCCATTGCCGAGCAACTGCTTATTAAAATACATCAGGGCAAATAATGCAATTAACATCAAAAGTTGGCACTTGGGAGCCAAACACCTGTATTCCAATCATTAGAATCTGCCCCAGGTACAATGCCACCATCTTCAAGATCACATTCTCGCCCCCTGCATCGCCGTGGGTTTCCTCTGGGTGCTCTGGTTTCCTCCCACTGTCCAAAGATGTGTGGGTTAGGTTGATTGACAACGTTAAATTATCCCTTAATGCCAGGGAGATTAGCATGGTAAATATGTGGGGTTACAAGACTAGGGCCTGGGTTAGATCATGCTCCATGCAGAGTTGATGGGCCAAATGGCCTTCTTCTGCACTGTAGGGATTCTATGATTTCTATGACTCCATGATATTTTCCACTTGCATCAAAATGGCAAAGTCTTTTCCTTTAATTATTTTCGAACCATTAATTCCACTCTGTGTTAAAACATCTTTTTTGTGAACAACTCCCTGCTGTTGCCATCAATCTTAGTGACTTCCAAAACAATGGAAATCTATTTTCCCCACTCATTCTTCTAAAAATCTTTAATAATCTCTAATCAGTCTTGTTGGCTTTGCGAGGAAGAGTCTGAAGGAAAGTCCTGTTTCTCATCTTGGCAAATGCAGTTTGTAGCTTTAATGTGCTCCTTAAAACATCACACAACTCTGGCCTCACCATTGGCTTGAACAAATTGACCATATCCTCTTTATCTCCCATAAGACATACCAGCAGAATTAGGCCATTCAGCCCATCAAGTCTGCTCCGACATTCAATCATGACTGATTTTCATTCCCATTCTCCTGCCTTTTCCCCATAACCCCTGATCCCCTTATTAATCAAGCACCGATCTATCTCTGCCTTCAAGACACTCAATAAGCTGGCGTGCACAGCCTTCTGCGGCAATGAGTTCCACAGATTCACCAAACCCTCTGGGAGTTTTCTTCTCATCTAAGTTTCAAAGGAGCATCCTTTCACTCTGAGGTTGTGCCCTCGAGTTCCAGTCTCTCCCTCCAGTGGAAACATCCTCTCCATGTCTACTCTATCTCAGCCTCTCTGTGTTCTGTAAGTTTCTTCATATCTATGGCCCTATTTCTAAAGCTTAAATTAACAATGATGTTTTTGTTTGTGGCTTTATCTCTAGTCAAATCCTTACGAAGTTTTCTCTTCAGTAAGTTCTCGTTGAGTGCGAAGTCTCCTTGGTGGATGTCAGGTGACCCATTAGATGGTGAATCCAGTGAATCTAATCACACATAACAAAGGGTTGTGCGTTTTCCAGCCTGCCTAGAGAAATCATATTTAGATTTTAGTTAATCTCTGCAAACTATGTCAATCCTCATAAGTGGCAGAATTTTTAATAAATAATCAGCAAATTCTCCTACCTTGAGGAGTTGTACGTTTATTCCCTATTTCCATCCATAAATGTCTGTCCATTGGAGGGAGAGCCGAGGGGAGGCAAAGCTGTCTCTAGATTCATTAAGGTCACCCTCGGTTTCCTCTTGCATGGACCACATGATTAATATGAGCAACTCAGACAAGGCACTTGGGAAAAAGGAGGGCAAAGAGTTCACAAAACCCAATTGGCAGCAATGGCATCTTTTTAACTAGCCATCTTTTTTTTATATTCATCCATGGGACGTGAGTGTCACTGGCTGGCCAGCATTTATTGCCCATCCCTGGGTGCCCTTGGCGAGCAGTTGAGAGTCAATCACGTTACTGTAGGTCTGGAGTCACATGTAGGCCAGACTGGGTAAGGCTGGCAGATTTCCTTTCCTAAAGGAAGTTAGTGAACCAGATGGTTCACTTTGGCTACTGGTCCTTCTTACAGTGCAAATGCACTCCACTGAAACCCTTCATGATTTTCAGTAGTTTGGTCACATTTCCCTTTAGCCTTCTCTACTCCAAGGAGAACAATCCTAGTTTGGCTTCTCCACGTAACTGAAGCATAGAAGGAAATCATTAGCAAAGGATATGGCCCACATGATGCAGTCAATGAGCACTTTCAAAGCTGCGATGCGCTGAGGAGACTTGCTTCTTCGCGTGCCTGAAATTATACTTAATCCGGGAGTTAATGCCAATGCAGAAAAGCTCCAGGCACCAGCGTCATTCACCTTAACAAAAGTTAAACAAAATTGAAGGCATGGGGGAATTGAATACTTGCATTAATGGACTTCGAACTCAAAAAAAAGTCTGTAACTTCCTCACTTCAGCTAAGCTGAACCTTCACATTGTTCAGCATGAAGCATTGTCTCTCCCCCTAGGAAGTAAGTTTATGGCCATTTCACCATCCTAAGGGCCTCATTCCTAATTTGCGATTCAGATTTCTAAATACCTTCCCTTCTTCTAAAAGATCTCCGAGGGGTAGCATCTCAATAACATGAAGGCAACCAAAGATTGCTTTTCAAATAGTTCCCTTAACTGTGCTTATTCTTAGGCTGAAGTGCACTCGATGGCTGGAGATAAAGGTTTGAGATGAGCTTCCCCGTAGTGAGGGAGTCGGGAAGAAAGTGCTGTTGCAAGCGGAGAAGATGGTTGCTCTCAGGAGGGCAGTCTGCTGACAGTCTTCCACACCACTAACAGCCCTTGAATCTCGCCTGGAGGAACTGAAGCGAGAGAATATCAGTGTGCAGTCACTGCATGGGACCTGTGTGCTGGATGATGAGTGACAGCTTAAAAGAGTCCTGAACATGAGCAGCATTGAACCAGCAGTTACAAAAACCTGCTGTGACAGGCTAGAGAAAGGGATCACTGCAGAAAGGTTAGGTAATAAAGCAATGATGCCAGGTCGAGATGATCGCAGCGCAGGAGGGATCGATGCCCAGTTACCTTTCTACCCAGTCATTTCTTAATGTGGAGATGTCGGCATTGGGCTGGGGTAAACACAGTAAGGAGTCTCACAACACCAGGTTAAAGTCCGACAGGTTTATTCGGTAGCAAACTAGCTTTCGGAGCACTGCTCCTTCGTCAGGTGAGTTCTGATCACAAACAGGGCATAGAAAGGCACACGCTCAGTTTACAGAATACTGATTAGAATGCGTGTCTTTACAGCTAGCTAGTAAAAACTAGCAAACGCTCCGAAAGCTAGTGGCGTTTGCTACCAAATAAACCTGTTGGACTTTAACCTGGTGTTGTGAGGCTTCTTACAGTCATTTCTTACCCAGTGTGTGACGGGATTGTGGAATGCATTAATGCATGGAGCGAATAGCCTCAAATCATTCGAAGGAGTTACTCTGACACTGGTGAGCTTGTCACAGGGAGGATCGAAAGTTGCCGGTGCCACTGGACTTGGCTGCCGTCCACAGCTTAAAGGAACTGCTGAGGAGGCAAGCACAAAATCTCTTTGTTTACCAACAAGACATAATACTGTGGAAAGTACGTCAAACAGCTCACTGCGCCGGGGTGAAACGTGAAGAGGTTTTGGGCAGATTAGAATCTGCACAGGGTGAAATGGGGGAGACTATTGAGGGAAGTACTGCAAAAGCCATGGTGGACAAAAGAAGGCTGGTTTGTGCCATCAGGATTGAGCTGCAGCGTGAGCTGAGGACTTGCATGACTGACTGATAATGGTTTGAGATCAAAATTGAGATGGAATGCTGTGAACAGATATCTACTCAAGAACAGCTTCTTGCCTGCTGCCACCAGACTCCTGAATGGACTGTGGCCAAATGGGCCACCTAAGATGGCGAATTACAAAGCATGCTGGGATAACTGGCCAAGTACAGGAACAGGCAGGCTGCAACTTAGAGGACAGAGATAAAACGGGCTCCAGCCCCAGAATCCCGAATAATCTCAAAGACACTCTCTGATCAAGCAAGATTGTTTATCAGATACAGGGTACCCTTAACCCCTTATTTGGGAGGGAAGGTATGTGACTATGTGCCACCAGCACCTACAGGCATGGCTATTGGATACACACCCAGAGACCAGTGTGTGGCAACACCTAATTGGACCCTATCGATCAGGGTGGTCAAGCTCTGATTGATTTATTGACAATAACCAAAAAAAGGCTGCAAAAACCAATAAGGGAAAAGAAGTCATATTATTGCCCCAAATCCAAATGGGCCTAAGCTAGATTCCTACAATCACACAAAATGTTGCAATCTCACTTTGACAACCGAAATACTATTAAAGGTGAGTTTGTTTGCACGGAGAAGCCTCATATTCCTCAAAGGAGTTAGTGCAGCCTTATGCTTGGGTACATACTCCATTCAACAGCAATTTACCAAATAGAGGTAAACTCAGTCGGGGCGGTTGAGGATTAACCAGACAATGCATGGTGAGTACTCATATCTTTGAAGATTTTATAACCCTCTAGCAAGAAGAACAGACAGTGACTTTCACTATGTATTCTAACAGAGTTCCACAGTGTACTTTTTTAGCTAATGAGACAGAACATGCCAGTTAAAACACCAATAGCCTTACAGTTTGGTGTGTACTTTCCAGAATTTATAATCCTCCATTTGCATACATAGTCCGCCAACCACTGCATAGCTTTCTGCTCTTTCATATCCAATAGAAAACTACCTCTTTTATTAGAGTAGTATGTAAACAAAGTCTTGTTTTTTGATATTTGTCATGGTAACTAGACTTTGTTTCCATGCTGCAGACAAGAATGCGGTGTTTATGAAACTGACACAAGGTTAGATTCATCTCTTATCCTGAATGCATAACTGCTGACCTCAAAATGAGGGCTTGTTTGACTTGCTGACAGAGTTGCCTTGTTGTTGTAACTTAATTTTCACAAGGCCGTCGGCTGTACACACGTCAAGGTTCCTGACACAACAATGTCAAGCCTGCACATAAGGCTGTATGATTAAGAGGTGGGTTTATGTACTCAGTTACAAACAGCATTAAGGTCCCAGCTTCTGTGTTGCCCTGGCTTGCATTCAATTGGATAATCTCAGCCAATATCATATTATTGAAAGTTGCATAACTCCTTGGTTAAGAAGGGAAATCAAACTAGCATTCTTGAATGCTAGCAATATAACCATTGCTGGAAATGTGCTGTGCATGGGGTGGGGCTTTGGTGCAATGCCCCCTGGCCCCATTGCCTTCCAAAGCTCAGTAATCAAGTTGATAAAGATATGAAGAATGATTGCAACAAGGTAAAGTTTTGATACAGAGGTGTTGTAGGGCAATAAGTCAGTGCAGTGGGCTAGTTTGGATTGCAGTTGCCAGCTCAGATACAATGAACTAAATATTTTGTGATATTCAGATAGGTTAAGGATAATTATGAGAAGATGTAATGGAATGCTGTTCTGCCAAGAGAATGATTGAAGGTCAACATGCAAATAGGTCACCATATTAAAAAGGCAAAGATTGGATGTCCTGGATTGAAAAGTTGCTATCAGTTTCACTTACAAAGTAAGCATTAAAGCATCAGTGTTCTCTTTCATTTGCTTAACAAATGTTAAGGTCTTGCTGACACCTCTATAAGTTATATAGGCAAGTAATTCTTTTCTCCAGAGGAATCAATGCAATTCAATTTTTAAAACAAATCCATCTTCACTTAACATCTCAGAACCCAGCACTGACTTTTACAATCAAATAGTGCACCCATAAATCTGAAAGCGTGACAGATATGCCAGAGACTGCCACCAGCCTCAGGGATCCGGGTTCAATTCCTGGCTTGGGTCACTATCTGTGCGGATTCTGCACATTCTCTCCATTTCTGCATGGATTTCCTCCCACAGTCCGAAAGGCATGCTGGTTACATGTATTAGCTAAATTGTCCATTAGTGCAACCGAACAGGCATCAGAGTGTGGCAACTACGGGATTTGCACAGTAATTTTGTCGCAGTGTTAATGTAGACCGACTTGTGACACTAATACACAAACTTCAAATGTCAAAACTTTTTTTTATCATTTTAATTTCAAAGTACACCTTCATTTTTGTATTTTTGTAAACAGTCATCTTACAATAATAAGGAATAACATTCCAGGTTTAAGCAAAAGTAAATATTGCTTCAACATTTTCAAAGACACATAATAATTTTACAATATCTCCCCAGCAGGTAATTTTGTCCCTGGCAAGCCTTCGCTACTTTTGGAGACTTGGTCATCCACACAGATATTCACATTGTTTAACTTGCTATTAAATGCAACTAACTCATCTCTTCCCTCAAATCTCGTACTACTGAGAATTTCATACTCATCGAGTATGAAGGACTTTCTCATTTCCACATGTCTATCAGAGGAATATCCAAGGACCAAGAGGGCCAAGGCTAAACAGTTCATCAAGGCATTAACATTTAAAAAATACCACTCCAGTAAATCTCAGACCCCTTAATCACTTGACTTGCCAATTGCTGATCCACTTCCCTCTTAAATTTAATGGCATTATCCCATTTTAAATTGCTATACGATTGATTGAATTTGGCTGACAGGAGGAGGCGACTGAAGGAATTCATTCATCATCGTGTATACACAGTCCTCATTGATTCTTTCCTGCTTCTGAATTAAAATTTTCTGTGAAAACGGTCTCCCAGGTGCTTTCCAATCGCCCTTTCTTCCTTTTAATGGTTGACTCACCCTCAAGGGAATCCAACGAAAGAGAATCAATGAAAACTCCTTAACTGATTTCATTTGCTAAGAATCACCATATACGTTCCTACAGGAAGGAAATTTATCATCATCCCACATGTCCCATCAGTCAAAGACTTCAGATCATCAAACTAATATTCTTTGCCCCTTGTTTTATTTATTTAGGGATTTGAGCGTCGCTGGCAAGGCCAGCATTCATTGTCTATCCCTAATTGCTGTTCGAAAGATGGTAGTGAGCTGTCTAATTGAAACGCTGCGGTCATTGTGGTGTAAGTACATCATTCAGGAGGAAGTTCCAGGATTGTGACCCAACCACAGTGAAGGAACAATGATATATATTCCCAAGTCAGGGTGGTGATTGGCTTAGAGAGGAATTCTAGGTGCTACGTGCTCGCATATCTGCTGCCCTTGCCTCTCTAGAGAGTAGCCATGATGGGTTTGGAAGGTACTAACTAAAGTGAGTTCCATGCATTTTTGTAAATGGTTCACTCTTTGTCAGTGTGCAGAGAGTGAGTGTTGGCAGTTGGGATGCCAACCAAGTGGGCTACTTTGCTCTGGATGGTGTAGAGCTTCTTGAGTGTTGCTGAAGTGATATCCATTCAGACAAACCTTAAACTCTTAAAAATCATACACCCATGGATCCAATATACTGGAACCAAATGCTATGGGATTTTCCACCCCACCCTCCCCCACGCTATATTTTGCGGCAGTGTAAGTGGCCCACCATTGGTCTGCAGTGGGATCTTTCAGTCCCACGTCTGTCAATAGGAGGCTTCCTGTTTGCACAGTACTTGACCAGGGAACACACTGGAGGTGAACGCACCACTATTGGGACCAAAAGATCCTGTTGGTGGTAGTGGTTGGTAAATTTTGGCCGTTCTCTTCGTGGCATTAGATACCAATTTATGTTCCCTCTCCAATTCTGGGTAGTATTTTTTGGTTCTGTTGTCAACGGCAGCTGTGGTAACAGTTCTGCTATTCCTATTTACACCTCCTTGTGGCGTATCACTTCTTTCTTTACACGTCCCATTTGTCTTGCGTCATTTTCTCATTGTCATTTCATCGGGCAGCACGATGGCACAGTGGTTAGCACTGTTGCCTCACAGCATCAGGGACCAGGGTTCAATTCCCGAGTCTGTGCTGAGTCTGCATGTTGTCTGTGTGGTTGCTCCGGGTTCCTACAACAGCCTGAAGGGTGTCTTGCTAAATTGCCTCTTCGTGTACCCAAATAGGCAGCACGGTTTTAATATGGAGAAAGTCATGTCTCTTGAATATGGCAACTGGGGGATTTTGGCAGTAACATGCTTACTCATGACTGTAATAAAAAAATTCTGTGTTGCATCCTACCACAGATTTCCCTGTTTGTCATAGAAACTGTACAGTGCAGAAAGAGGCCATTCAGCCCATCGAGATTGCACTGACAATAATCCTACCCAGGCCCTCTCTCTGTAACCCTGACAACACCCCCTAAACTACACATCTTGGGGCACTAAGGGTCAATTTAGCATGGCTAATTAACCTGACCGGCACATCTTGGGGACTGTGGGAGGAAACCAGAGCACCGGAGGAAACCCACATGGACATGGGGAGAAGGTGTAGCTTCTTTTGAAACTTTTCTTGAATAATTTTCCTCGAGTGTTTAACATTGACACCCCTTACCCAAAATCACCCACAAGTGCAGAATACAAGAGATACTGGAAGGCTCAACTAAGAGCAGAAAACGTTGGAGTTACTGTACAGGTCAGGCAACATCTGTGGAAAGAGAATCCGAGATAACATTTCAGGTCAATGAATTTTTTATCAGTTTTGCTGATTTACTCAACTGCTTTTCCACCAAGGCTGCCTGATCATTTTCCTCTTCGATTAAACATTCCTTCTTGTGTCTCATGAGAAATTTGACAATTTATCATCAGTCCCTCATCAGTGAGTGCCTAAAATGATAAAACCAGGCACTGCGATGTGAAACCATGATAAAGCGGTGTAAGGCAGTGACATGAACTAACAGAGAATAAATCAATGTAATCCCGTGTCAGGAAAGAAACCGAGGAGTGTCAGAACAGGTAGACTCTCAGCAATGTTATTCACAGCATCAACCACACCTGTAATTATTAAATCGACACAAAGGTTGCAGTCCCATTATACTGCTGTCTCTGCATTATTTCCTGACTCGGAGATGCTACTACCATTGGAATTCCAGATTAATCACTGTTAACGTTAATGCAGGTTAGCTGTCTGGTGGTGCTGTGAATGCAGACATAATCTTTACAAACTTTGCTCTGATTGCATTGCCTAAAGCGCCAAGCTGAAAGCTGTCAAGCTAGTTTGAACCTGAGGATGGCACAGTGGTTAGCACTGCGCCAGGACCCGGGTTCAATTCTGGCCTCGGGTCACTGTCTGTGCAGAGACAGTGTCTGGGTGGGTTTCCTCCCACAGTCTAAAAGACCAGTGAATTAGGTTGATTGGCCGTGCTAAATTGACCCTGAGTGTCAGAGGGGGATTAGCAGAGTAAATATGTGGCGTTATGGGGATAGGGTCTGGGTGGGATTGTGGTTGGTGCAGACTCGATGGGCTGAATGCACTGTAGGGATTCTAATGAACACTTACATTAGTTCAATTAGTCCTCATACAAACAATAGCATAATCAACACTCTTAGGAAGGTAAAATCACTTTTAAAATTAGGAACGTTGGCTGTTCCATGATGGAAAAACACAATGTATCGTGGCACTGAGAAATGTAGGTTTGCAGAATTTCAATGCCCCATGTCAAGAGGAATGTATTGGTAATGTTGCATCATTTCAAAGCAGAAGCGCCTTAATAATCCCTCCATTGGGTTAACCATGCCCAACAGCAGAGGTTCTGGTTTAGGAAGTTGCTCACAAGGTGGTCCATACTTCCAGCTCATGCTGCTTGTCCAGCAGGTTTTACCGGATAAGTTCCAGAGGGTTCCCTTTCTTTTTCAATCAGTGATTTCATTTTCAGTGAGACACAGAACAATTGGGAATATAGAGGGATGAGTGAGTTGGATGGGAACTGCACCATCTTCTCCAAATGTGGCGGCCGGGATCGTCCAGACGTTCGCACCCCCCTGCAAAGGAGGATGGAGAATTTGGTGCTTAGCCAAATCTCCGTTCACCGCAGTGAGATATCCCGCCGCTGTAAACGGCCATAAAATCCAACCCTGTAAGCCTGAAATCAAAAACAGCAAAGTGCCGGATAAACTCAGCAGATTGGGTAACATCTGCTGGGAGAGAAATAAGAGTTAATGTTGTGAGTCCACTTGGACAGATGGAACCGATGCCTCCAGAATTGCTGGGTTTTTCCAGCATTTTCCAGTTTTATTTATTTCAGATTTCCAGCATCCACAGTATTTTCCATTCATCCTGAATCTGAGCGCTCTTCAACTTATCACTGGGCTTTTGCTCTTGCAGTGACAAAGCCTCCTGAGCAAAGAAAAGAATGAGATGGTCTCCCACACCGAGACAAACGTTAGAAACATCAAATCCAGTACATCTCTGCTCAGTCGAGCCACAGGCTCCAACACTTGCAGCATCTTCCAATCTCAGTTCACTTCTTGCTCGGCGCTGGTCAGTTGGATTTCTTGTTCGGGATACGCTGCCTCCGGGATGTCAGCGTCGCTCACGGCTCTCTCCACTGGCTGGTAGCCTTCCTCTCTGGGCAGGCACAGGCACCACCCAGCCCCCGAAAGATCCAACAGCTCATACGGAATGGGTGCTCTGAAGCCGTCCACTTCATCGCTGTGTTGGGACAGTGTATTCAGGTAAAGGCAGCTCAACGCTATTCCAATAACCTGAAATAAATAATCAATAAATAAGAACATAAGAAACAGGAGCAGGAATAGGCCACCCAGCCCTTCGAGCCTGCCCCGCTGTTCAATAAAACGTTTGAGGCAGGATTTTTTTTTACACAGAGGGTGGTGGGTGCCTGGAACTCATTGCCAGGGGAGATAGTGGAAATGGATATGATAGTGACTTTTAAGGGGCATCCTGACAAGTACGTGAATAGGATGGGAATAGAGGGATATAGTTCCTGGAAGGGTAGGGGGTTTTAGTTCAGTCGGGCAGCATAGTTGGTGCAAGTTTGGAAGGGCCTGTTCCTGTGCTGTAATTTTCTTTGTTCTTGAGGATCATGGTTGTAGACTGAGCAAAGGCACTCCATAAAATGGTCACCCAGTTTGCGTTTAGTCTCACTAATGTAGAAGAGGAAGGATGGGGAGCAGCGAATACAATAGACCAAACTGAGAAAAAAAGTGTAAGTGAAATACTGCTTAACTTGAAAAGAGTATTTGTACCATTGAACGGTGAGGAGGGAGCAGGTAAAGTGGCAGTTGCTGCATCTTCTGCGATTGTAAAGGGAGCTGCAGTGGGAATAGACTGGGGAATTGGAACAGGATATTACAGAGGGAGCGGTCCCTGCGGAATGCTGACAAGGGTGAGACGGTGAGGAGAAGATGTGTTTTGTGAACGTGTCATCTGGAGCTGGTGGAAATGTGGAGGGTGACCTTTCAAGTGTGGAGGCTAGTGGGAGGAAAAGTGAAGATGAGGGGGTGATCCCTATCATGGTTCTGGGATGGAGGGGAAGTGGTGAGGGCTGACATATTGAGTTGAGTGCCCACAGGTAGTTAACAGCTGGCCAATACCGCGTACCTTTATTAATTTTTGCTCCCTTTGTTAATCATTTCTCACTGATTTTCATGAGATAAGTAAAGCAACAGGAATAATCACTTGTCGCTTTGGTGGGAGGAGGAATTTGGATTTTTTCTTGCACTCAGGCATGGACACACGATCATTTCCCACTGTGTAATTTGTTATTTTTAGGATTCTTTTAGTTCAAGGTTCAATTCAAATACGTACCTTTGCAAAATGCAAAAGAGAAACCGGGTCTGGTGCAAACCTCTCTTTCTTCTCCTCAAGCCAAGCGATAAATTAACTCATTTGTTCTCAGCTTACAGGCCGAGCTATTCTCACACGGTCAGTTGGACATATTCAACACACATCCACCCACCCACAACAATTGAAATAGACAAGTGGGTAGGTGGAGGAATCCAACTTCCTTATGGTTTGAAATAGGCATCCCATCTATCCCAGCCGAGAAATTTAACATGGCAACTATTTGCTTCTGGAGAAAGCATGGCTTAAGATAAAGTGTTAACCGACTGTTCGTCTGGCAATAATCCACAAGAGAGCAAATTAATAATAATTTGGAAATATTGCAGAATTACTTTATAGATAGAACATTCAATAGGGAAAGGTATAAAGCACTTAAATAAACTTATTCCAATTGTAAGGCCAACAGATGCATGTCTTTGCCTTATTAAGTCTTCGTCCCTTGTGAACTCAATTTTTTCCTGTGCCGTATTCTATTTATCTTTGTGTAATTACAACATCTGAATTCCTTTTCTCCTCTGTGAAAGACCATCAAAACTCTTCAATTCCACTGAGATCTCTTTTATTACCGGTGATGTGATGTGCACACAGCCAGCTCCCTGTGATATTGTCTAATTGAATAACAATGAGACAGCAACCACATTGATTTCATTAAACTCATACAATGGCTTAGCTTGCCAAGGTATCTGCTTATTGAGCCATGAATCAGGTTCTCTTTTAATTAAGTCAGTGCGATTCTTGTCAAATAAGGAGAAAACGCTCAAAGGAAGGAAACAGAAGAGTTATTCAGAACCTTTATTATTGGAGTGCAGTCATGTTCATTATTGACATTATCAGTGGAAACACTGGTCAACAATGACTAGTGCAATCTGGAGCTGGCAAGTTATCCAGATAACTTATTCTTTGATAATGCAGTGCCTGCACTTGACACAGAGCTAATGTGAAATTCCAGATATAAAGACAGCAATGAATTGTGAAGTTTTACCCATTGAACCACAGAGACGCAATTAAAAAATGTTTCACTCCAAATTGCAAAGACAATGGACAGAGTGGGCCTGACAGACGCAAATGCATCTCCTTGCTTGCTCCAAATGCCAAATTTAAATTGAATCAAGTTCCCGCCAAGAGAAACAAGCAAGATTCAGGCTGACAAGAAAAAGTATTGCACATCATCTTGGGTTTGATCTAATGCTTGATTGTTGCTGAAAGGCTGAGAATGTGAGAGCACAGAAGGGGGCCATTTGATCCATTGAGCCAATGGTTCTTGTTTCTTTGCTATACTCTCCTCTAGATTTTTTTCATCTGCGCCGTAGCCATTCCATGCTTCTTTCCATCAGTGCTTTTACATCTGTTATTGATCCACTTCTCAGAGTGAATCCTGAGCTTCCCTTGACCTAAGCCTCTCATCATCTTCAAACCTCCCCCTACCTCTTCCCATAGCAGGAACACTCCTAACTTTTCCAATCAGAACTGAAGTCCCTCCTCCGTAGTAAACCTCCTTTGTACCCTCCCTAAAGCAGTTCCATCTTTCCCTCAGTGTGGTGCTCACAATTGTCCACAAGTTCGCGCATTTTTACTATACTCAATTCCTTTATTTATCAAATCAAGAAACCAAGTGTTTTTTTTTAACCACTCCATCAGCTTGTTCTCTCGCCTTCAAGATATTTGTAGATGGAGATCAAGGCTGTCTGCTTATCAACATTTTGCAAAATTGAGACATTTTTGATATACTGTCTTTCTATATTTCTCCTTCCCACTTTATACTTCATTCACTGAACTCCGTAAGGCATATTTCTGTACATTTCACTATCTTGCCGATGTAACCTTGAAGCCTACAACTATAGGTGGCATAATGGTTAGCACTGCTGCCTGAGGGATCCGGGTTCAATTCCAGCCTCGGGTGACTGTCTGCATGGAGTTTGCATGGTCTCCCCCTGTCTGCCTGGGGATTTCCATCCATATCCAAAGATGCACAGATTAAGTGGGTTAGCTATGGTAAGTGTATGGGGTTGCTGGGAAGGGGGCGATGGTCGGAGATAGGGATGGGATGAAAGGTGACATTGGCTGGGAAGAGTAGGTTGAAAAGTAAAGGGGAAGGTGTACCAGACTGAGACCTGGCACTTTCCCCATACTGCAAGAGCAGGGGTCGGTCATCTAATAACTTACACCGCAGCCCACTAGTGCCCAGGGACTGAGGCTGGGACTGGGAAGTGGGAGTAGTTTGATGATTTATCTTCTTGTATAATTTGTAACAATATTTTGACTTCAAAACTAAATGATATAGAGATGATTAACACTCTCCTAAAGAAATCCTTATTAACAACTCAACAATAAAGCAGATTTCATTAACTTCAGATTCCGTCACTCACGAACACATTTGAAATCTATTGGTACAGCGAGTATTGTCATTGTATTTGAGACATCGTTTTTTAATTAGCTTCATTTTTCTGCCAAATTCATTTTAAAATTCACTCTAAATATCGACTGTGTTCTTAAACTGCGTAATTGAGAGTTGAATTATTAATAATGTTCCTGGGAACTGTGTTTACCCTTTATAGTAGCTGCTGCAGGGGAGAGATCAGGGACAGGACTCAATTGGGACTGGGACTTCTGAGTCACATGTAGAGCTGGATTTCCAATCCTGTTAGCACCCCCTCCACCATGCGCTGCCAATGAGAATGAAGAATTTAGCACTCAGCCAAAATGCCATTCACTGCAGCCGGACTGGAGAATGCCAGTCAGGGGCAAGTAAGCCTTGGCTCACTCTCACCACTGAGCCCAAATCCTAAGGAGGTAATTTTCCTGCCCTAACTGCCACAGAATTCATATGGGACGAGAGGTGGAGGGAGGTGGGGTTGGCAGACCACGCAAAGGTCTGTTGACCTTGGACGAGATTTTCCAGTTTTGGGGCAAGTGTGACTGGAAAATGATGGGTGGCATAGTGGTACAAGTGGGTGTCACAGTGGCACAGTGGGTTAGCACTGCTGCCTCACAGCGCCAGGGACCCGGGCTCGATTCTGGCCTTGGGTCACCGTTTGTGTGGAGTTTGCACGTTCTCCTCATGTCTGCGTGGGTTTCCTTTGGGTGCTCCTGTTTCCTCCTACAGTCCAAAGATGTGCAGATTATGTTGATTGGCCATGCTAAATAACCCCTTAGTGTTATGGAAACTAGCTCGGGTAAATGTATGGGGTTATGTGGTAGGGACTGGGTGGGTTTGTGGTTGGTGCAGACTCGAAATGGCCAAATGGCCTCCTTCTGCACTATAGGACTCTATGGTTCCATGACTATTCCACAAACTGATCCAGCCAGGATAATATTGCTGGTTGTGGGAACTTGCTTTGCTCAAATTGGCTGCCACATTTCTTGCGTTGCAACAACGGGGCGCATTTCAAAAGTGCATTACTGGCCGTGACTTTGGGATGGGTGGTAGGAGGCAGGAATCGGAGTTTTTTTTCCCTTACTGCTTGGGCCAGGTTGGGTTAACGGAGCCAAGTGAGTGAAATGTATGCCAAGAAGTGAAATTGAAGCTAGCTTTGGTTTCATTTGCTCTAATGGATAAATGACAAGAAAACAGATGGTAATTTAATATCTGCTGACAGAAAGAACTGCACAACAGTGCTTTCAAAACAAAATTCAAATGAGCAGTTGGCTAATCGTTAACCATTTACTAAAGCCATACCAAAGTCATTAATATAATGGACCACAATCTGCGATCTGTAAATGTCCTATTTAATTGCACCAGAGAGCTCATTATACAGCGAGACTGTCACCAATTATAACTCAGTTTGTTATGGGATTCAGCATAAATGTAGCAGGTGGATCTGACTGAATGGCACGTCTGTGGAGACGTTAACTTATGCGCATTCTGGTCTCCAGATGGTAGCCTATACCAGGCTCAATGCCCGCATGAGCTGTTCGCTCAACAACCCACACAACCAAGGTTAATGACAGCATGGCACAGGCACTTAACATTCTTCTCTCCTGCTTTAACGTCCTTTTAAACCAACCCTTGCTCCCCTTCATAGTTCTGGTATCTCTCCCAAGTTATAGAACATTACAGCGCAGTACAGGCTCTTCGGCCCTTGATGTTGCACCAACTAGTGGAACCAATTTAATGACCCTCTAACCTAAACTATTCCAATATTATCCAAAGGCCTATCCAATGACCATTTGAATGCCCTTAAAGTTGGTGAGTATTATAATGCCATAATCACAATGAATGGTAGAGTGGGCTCGAAGGCTCAGATGGCCTTCTTCTGCTCTTACCTTCTATATTGCTATTGAATCTACAATGCAGAAGGAGGCCATTTGGCCCATCAAGCCTGCAACGACGCCAATCCCACCCAGGTCCCATCTTCATAACCCCACATATTTACTCTCCCAATTCTGTCTGAGACGAAAGGGCAATTTAGCAAGGCCAATCAATCTAACCTGCACATCTTTGGATGTGGGAGGACACCAGAAACCCATGCGGATATGGGGCGAAAGTGCAAACTCTACACAGACACTGATCCAAGCCGAGAATTGAACCCGGGTCCCTGCCGCTATGAGGCAGCAGTGCTAACCACTGTGCCAATGTGCTGTAATTTGTGAACTGTGACAATACCAAGAGGCAAGTGGGATTTCACAGTTTCATCTGACCCTGTCCCCATCCAGTCTCCACACTTCCACTGGGTCAATATAGCTCCTCACCAGTCAACCACTATTCCTTATTCTCTCTGTGCATTCTAGGTCAGCGAACTCAAAGCTTCTCCGAATCCTGGGATTAACCCAGAATCATACTGATCTGTTAGGCTTTACCTTAAAACACAGTCGCTTCTCATCAGTTTCTACTATTTTTGCCTCAGGAAGGCGGCTCAGCAAAGTAAGACAAAAAAAACCATTCAGCTCCTCAAGCCTCTTCCGCCAGAAACTTCAAATGTTGCCCCTTTCCTTTCTATGCCAAATCTCCCTTGCATCATGGTAAACACAGTAAGAAGTCTGACCACACCAAGTTTAAGATTTATTTGATAGTAAACTCGCAAGCTTTCGGGGTTTGCCCCTTCGTCATGTGACTTAAACTTGGTGTTGTCAGGCTTCTTACTGTGTTTACCCCAATCCAGCGCCGGCACCTCCACATCTCTTTACATCTTGGGAAACAACAGATTTGACGGTACCTTGGTTAGCTTCCACTCATTGTTTTTCGAGATGAATAAATAAAAACTGCAAAAAGTACATCGCCAGGATGACACTGATTAATAATAAGCCTCATTTCAGATTTAATGATTTAATGAAGCATGGAACCAATTAACAAACAGTCGATCACAGCTTTCTGATAAAATTACTCTTGGGACATGATTGATGGCTGGCAAAGGAACACATTAATTTACCCATTTCTAAGAGAATTGAAAGTCACCCCATGTAGGGTGGGACCGGGCACGTGTAGGCCAGTCTAAGTCTGGTTAGCTTCCCTTCCTTGAGAGACATTAGAGAAGCCATTGGGTTTTAATGCAGATGACATAGCCACTACTTATTTTCTGGCTTTCCATGTGAGAGACAAGGCAGGACCCACCAAGGCTACTTATAGAAAGTCACCAGTGGTCAAAGAATTGTTCTCTTCTGTGGGTGAGCTGATGGAGTGAACTCCATCTCTGAACAGACCTCCCAGGGAACAGACAGACCAGAATAGGAATTGCAAGGGAAATTAATGTTCTCTTTTAAACTGGGCTACAAGAAAAGTGGGATTAATTAGATAGCTCTGTTAGAGTTACAGCATAACAGGCTGAATCATAAAATCCCAATAGTGCAGAAAGAGACTATTTAGCCACAATTCCATGCAGGCCCCATTTCCATAACTTTATATGTTTATCTTGCTGGCAATGAGGTCAATTTAGCACGATCAACCTGCACAGCATTGGAGTGTGGGAAGAAACTGGGGCACCCGGAGGAGCACCCAGAGACAATGTACAGACAGTGACTCAAGCCTGGAATCGAACTCGGTTCCCTGTTGCTGTAAGGCAGCAGTCCTAACCACTGTGTCACCGAGTTGTCCCACGGCCTCCTTCTGTAATGTATCACTCTTCTGAAAGCATTCGTTGGAAAGGGAGGGAGAAAAATCCAAAAATGTGGTGATGAACTCCAGGTCGAAGGGCATTTGGGAATTGGGACAATAATCTACCTCCTTAACCGATGAAATTTAAGGGCTTGAATGATTAACAAAACTCCAAAGTGGCAGCCTCGACAGCAAATAATCTTCGAATTATATGTCTGAGGAACTTGACACATAAACAATTGAATAAGACAGCTCTCAGATTGTATTTTAATTCACCATATTCAGGAAGCAAACAGCCTGCGCGCAATTACTTGATATTTCTCGTGGTTCAAAGCATGACCTTACTTGAGATGTCAACATGATGCCTGTTGGTTACTAATGACTGGAAGGAGTGTTTATGGGGACATCACTCACAATAAAGTGGTGTGGCCTCTGGCGCTCTGCAGCTTTGTTTTAACCATTCACAAGGCTCTCATTAATGGATTCACAAGGGGCTGGATAACTGTAATCCTGTAAGTGTGACAAGAATGGTACAACAACAACCACCATGAGAACTTGCATTTATGTAGCACCTTCAATGTTAGAAAACATTCCAAGGTGCTTCATAGGAGCTTCATCAAACCATGGGCCAGATGAGACATGAGGAAGATTAGAACTGAAAATGGTCATTTAGCCACTTGAAGGGCCAACGGTAATAATTGACTGTGACTAGCTAGTTCCAACTGGTTCCAGTGACAATCCAATGGCAGTGATGTTAATACAAGTACTTTACTTTTTCAGTTCTGGCTGAATCCATTTTGTCTAATGACTGACCCAGCTGGGCTAACATTGCCTCTGTTTCCCTCAGATGTGACCTCACTCCTGCAACAACAACCTTTATTTCTATTCATTTGTGGGACATGGGTGTCGCTGGCTGGGCCGGCATTTACTGCCCATCCCTAGTAGCCCTTGGAGGACAGTTGAGAGTCAACCACATTCTGGCATCACACGTAGGCCAGACCAGGTAAGGACGGCAGATTTCCTTCTCCAAAGGACTTTGGTGAATCAGACGGACTTTTCCTACTATGGTTTCATGGTCATCAGTATATTGTTAATTCCAAATATTTTTCAATATATTGAATTCAAATTCCACCATCTGCTGTGGTGGGATTCGAACCCGGGTCCCCAGAACATTTCTGGATTTATATTCCAGCGACAATACTACTAGGCCATCATCTCCTCCATTGACGTAAAGAAAAATAACTCAAGTTCTCTTCTTGGTATTTTTGGGGTAGTCTCTGGCCTAATAACTGGAGATCATCACCAGTCACCTCAAAGTGGGCTAAGGGAGACTCACTATTGTAGCTGGAGATTGCAACTCAGTTACGACTGGGAACTGAAAAAGCACGATCATAAACAAGATATTGTTTAAACGTAAAAAAAAGTAAAAACTGCTGATGGCATTGACAATTGCACAGCACTCTTTTAGATGTATTGCATTAAGTTTAGCAATTCCAAACAGATTTACCCATTCAATAACTGATGCAGTCTTAAATGTTCCACCTGCAACCATTCATTCTTTTTGTTTTCCTTTAATACCTCCTACCAAAATAATTAATAAAATCAGTCTGGCCTGTGAAAGCGCAGTAAAAGCTCCAGACGCATTCTTATTTATATATATGCAATCCTACTGCTGCAGACTGTTTGAAATGTTTTCATAAAAGGCAACATTTGACCAGATTGTTCAGACTTACATAAAGTATATTCACTATTTTCAGACATTACTTTGTAAAAAATTAAGCTTTATAAAATTTAGGTGACATGTAGACTTATACCAACACTGCAACGAGGTTACTGTGAAAATCCCCACACTCCGGTGTCTGTTTGGGTACAATGAAGGAGAATTTAGATGGTCAATGCATCTAACCAGCACATCCTCCGGACAATGGGAAGAAGCCAGAGCACCCAGAGAAAACCCACATGGATATGGGAGGAAGAACATGAAGACTCTACAAAGCAAGTGACCAATGCCGGGAATCTAACCCTGCACCCCCCAGTGCTGTGAGGCAGCAGTACTAACCACTGTGCTATCTTACACGCTGAAATTTTGAACTTTATTGCAATGTTTGAGCTCCATGAATTCACAAGATGAAACTGACTGCAAGGGTGGCAGAAACAATAAGAACTTTCAAAAGAGAATGCGAGAAATCCTTGAATGGGGAAGGATTTGCAATGTTGTAGGGAAAGAAAAGGATAGCAAAACTAAACTGGCACAAGTATGTTAAGCATCATCACACTTGGATGAAAATGCATGCATGAAAATGCATGAGGAAAATATTGGTATTTTTAACCTTGCTGCTGTCACAACCAGCCAAACCCTTTCAAATCCCAAGGCTCTGAATTCACGTAGGTGGCACTGCTTCCTCACAGCGCCAGGAACCCGGGTTCGATTCCTGCCTTGGATCATCCTCCCCGTGTCTGCGTGGGTTTCCTCCGGATGCTCCGGTTTCCTCCCACAGTCCGAAAGCCACGCTGGTTAGGGGCTAAATTCTCCCTCAGTGTACCTGAACGGAGCATGGCGACTAGGGAATTTTCATTTCATTGTGGTGCGAATGTAAGGCGACTTGTGACACAAATGAATAAACTTAAACTATTGTTGGGATTTTCTGAGTTAAGGAAGATGGCATGAAATAAAACTTGCTAATTCCCGAGTCACAGGAAACTCAGCACCATTAGCTGCCTCTATATCAAACTGAACTGTAACTGTAGGTTAATGAAGTACACTAATTGTAATGCAGTGATTATGTATCATTTGCATAATATAGTGAGGAAAGAAGACGCTTGAGAAATGACTCAAGCAGTTTATTCTAATTGATAGGGTAGCTGTATACTGATGACAAGAGGCAGTCTGACAATATCCTTCTGTCTAAAATCCAGGTAACATTCCTGATCAGTTCCTTACGCCAGTTGGATTCTTCTATTCCAAGATTGGCAAGCCAATACTTACTTGGACTGAGGCCCATTTGTTTGGGCTCAGAAATGTAATCCATTTTAATGCAACCCACTTATAAAGTTGAACTCAGTCTCGCTCTTAAATGGGCTGAATGTTGGCGCCACTCTCCCCGATCACAAATCTCCCTCCTGGCGTTTTGCTGATGTGATGGTGCTCTCTAAACATCGCAGCTAATGGGAAAAAGGGGGTAGTCGGCTTGTACCAACCTCATCCACCCTCTTGTAACCAGTTCAAGAGGAACACTGGCAAAGAGTGATGAATATTTTCCTTTGAGTTTCCCCATGGGTACGGCATCAGACCTGGAATAGAATCATAGATTCCCTACAGTGTGGAAGGAGGCCATTCGGCCTATCGAGTCTACACAAACTGCAATCCCCTCCCAGGCCCTATTCCCACGTATTTACCCTGTTAATCTCCCTGACACGAAGGAGCAATTTAGTATGGCCAATCAACCTAACCCACACACCTTTGAAACGTGGGAGGAAACTGGAGCACCCGGAGGAAACCCACGCAGACACGAGGAGAATGTGCAAACTTCACACAGTCAGTGACTCGAGGCTGAAATCAAACCTGGGTCCCTGGTGCTGTGAGGCAGCAGTGCTAACCACTGTGCCACCATGCCCGCTTTATTCCTAAGTGCTCTACCTTGTGTTAGTAGCAGGCCCAAGATATCATGTAGATAAAGACAAATTTTGAGTCAAATTCAAATAAAGCAAGACATAGCTCCACTTTAGCTGATGAGCTAAATCAGGACTAATGTCAACATGCACCAGTTATACGTTAACCTAATGGAAATAGAACCTTAATACAGAAAGACAAATGTACACTTTGATAAAACAGTTTGTATATCAGATGAGAAGGACTTAATCCCTTTAATCTGAACTCCAAAAGTTCAGAAGCAGGGTCATCAATTGAATTTGATTTGATTTATTATTGTCACATGTATTAGTATAGTAAAAAGTCTCGTTTCTTGCGTGCTATACAAAGCATACCGTTCATAGAGAAGAAAAGGATTGCACTACAGAATGTAGTGTTACTGTAGTTAGTGCAGTGTTAACTGCTCAGAGGGGAACTTGCAAGTGGTGGTATTCCCCATGTATCTGCTGATCTATTACTTCTAGATGGAAGTGGTTGCGGATTTGTCGCGGTACAGTCGAAGGATGAGTTGCTGCAGTGCATCTTGTAGACGATACACACTGCTGCTACTGAGCATCAGCTGTGGAGGGACTGAATGTTTGTGGATGTAGTGCCAATCAAGCGGGCTTCCTTGGTCAACATTCTCTGTCAAAGAATTCAATCAAATCACACAGGGTTGTCTTAAACAAATCTATGCTGACTCTCCTTGAATAACCCACACCTTTCCAAATGAAAATTTAACTTGTCCCTAATGGTGATTTCCATTTGCCCAGTGACAACATTACACAAACAGACCCCGTGTAATTTCTTGAGATTTCTCTCTCCCCTTGGACACTGCAATATTATTCACAATCCCCCTGTCTGCTTGCATCACTCTTGTATCCAAAAGTATATCAAGCTTGTTTTAGCTTCTCTTATTTGGCTTTACTGACATTCACACAACCCGGCCTCCCATCCATTGACTCTGCCTACACTTCCCGCTTCCTCTGCAAAGCAGCCGGCATAATTAAGGACCCCACGCACCCCAGACATTCTCTCTTCCACCTTCTTCTATTGGGATTAAGATACATAAGTCCGAGGTCACGTATCAACCGACTCAAGAACAGCTTCTTCCTTGCCGTCATCAGATCTTCGAATGGCCTTACCTCACATTAAGTTGATCTTTCTCTATACCCTAGCTGTGACTGTAACACTACATTCTGCACCTTCTCATTTCCTCCTGTATGTATGGTATGTTTTGTCTGTATAGTGCACAAGAAACAATACTTTTCACTGTATCCAAATACATGTGACAATAATAAATCAAATCAAATAAAAACTAACAGGTCATGCTAGAACTTTATGAATCACTGGTTAGACCTCAGTTGGAAACCTGTGGATAATTCTGAGCCCAAACGTTTCAGGAGAGATGTTAAAGCTTCAGCGAGAGAGGTGCAGAGGAAGTTTACCACAATGTTCCGAGGAGTGGGAGCCTCCAGTTTTCAGCAGAAGTTGGAAAAGTTAGGACTGTGTTTCTCATAACAAGCAGGTTAAGAGGAAACTGATAAAAGGATTTTCAAGATGATGAGAGGTTTTCATAGAGTTGATACAGAGAAAAATGTACACACACCTGACAAAGGAACACTGTTTCCGAAAGCTTGTGGGATTACTATCAAATAAACTAGTTGGACTTTAACCTCGTGTTGTGAGTCTCTCTCTCTCTCTCCAGCTTTTCTCTTCCATTTTTGCTTTTGTAATGATTTAATTTTAAGTCCTGTTCAATAAAAGAAATTAATTTCAATATTATACCAGCAGTGTTGTCTTCATTTGTTCTAAGAGTGAATGGACCCTACAGAAGATGGGGACAAATGCTCACCCTGATAGAAGCTGACTCCATAAAATAATAAAAAGGGAGTTAAGGCAGATAGTTGAGGATGAGGGACTTACAGGATAATAAACCCAAAAAGCAAAGGTTTAAGACTGAGCACAATATCTGCTCTTTCCAGAGCCAACATAGGCTCAACATGTCTCCATCTGTGCTTTATTTTATGATGATAGGACAAAATCAGAGGAGATCCAAGAACACACAATTCACAGCTGAATAACTTCAGGCAAAAACACACAGTCAGGCTTGACTTCTGCAGGAATGCATTTCAATAATCTCCTCCCAGCTGGGACTTGCACAGTGGAGAGGCTGGACAGAGTAGATAGGAAGAAACTGCTCCCGCTTGTGAAAGGATCATGAACGAGAAGGGCAGAGATTTAAAGTGATTTGCAAAAGCAGCAAACGCAACGTGAGAGAAATCTCGTTCACACAATGAATGGGGCTTTCCGGCGGCGCTCACCCCAAAGCTGGAAAATCCCACCTAAAGTCCACAGAGCTTTGCATGGTCCATCCCCTCCACCCCCCCAACAGCCTGCGGTGGGTGGAATGGGAACATCTCCCTCAACGAGTGGTTTGGATCTGGAAAGCACTGCCTGGAAGTGTGGTGGAGGCAGGTTCAATGGAAGCATTCAAGAGGGAATCAGATGATTATTTGAATGTACTGGGGTATGGGAAAAAGGCAGGAAAATGGCTCTAAGTCATGATGGGCTAAATGTCATTCCTCTACATTGTAATAACTCTATGATTCTGCGTACAGCTTTGATGTAACAGTACTCTAAAGCACTGACACCCCATACTCACACATGGTAACAGCAGCAAGATCCAATTCAGTTTTATACATCAATCACAGTTCTAGACCTTGCGATAAGATTAAAACTAGCCTTCTAAAAAAAAGCAAGCTATTTTAATATTGTACTGAGCCTGCTAAACTTCAGTGTTTAACTTCAAAAATATAAGCAGCCATCTCTGAATGAACTGCCGACCCTCTAGCTCAGTGGCCATTGTAGGAAGACAATGCTATTGATTCAATCAGTCCTGCTGACAAGGATTGCTTTGATCCCTCTCTTTTCGTTAATGTAAGATTGCTTTTTTACTTCCAATTCATTCAGCACCCTTTCCTGCACACATAATCTCTCAGTTTGATTATTGCGGGATTACATTAACAAAAAGTTAAAAACCTCAACAAAACAAACAATTTTCACCAATCCTCAGCAGTGCAGAAGGAGGCCATTCAGCCCATCGAGACCACATCGACTCTCTGGAAGAGCATCCTACGCAGGCCTATCTCCGTAGCCCCATGTACTTACTAATCCTCTTAACCTACACATTTTGGACACTAAGGAGCAATTTAGCATGGCCAATACACATAATCTACACATCTTGGGACACTAAGGCAATTCACCTAACCTGCACATTTTTGGACTGTGGGAGGAAATCACAGCACCCAGAGAAAACTCATGCAGACACGGGAGACTGTGCAAACTACACAAGGATATGCAAAGTCACCCAAGCCAGAATTGAACCCAGATCCCTGGACCTGTGAGGCAAAAGTGCTAACCACTGTGCCACCGTGCTGCCTTTTTCTTCACTTTATTCACAAACTATAGCCTCCAGGAGAAAACACTTTTCTGCAGGTCTATTAATGGTTGCCTGTTCCACACTGGAACTGAGCAGTCTAAAATGGAAAAAACTTGGGGCTGGGGTGTGGGGAGCCAGGGAGGCACTAGCATCTGTTATCATTCAGACAAGGATTTGCCTGCACAAGCTCAGAACTTGTTGGATCTGGTTGAGACAGATGAGGGTTTAGCATATCTAATCTGTGGCTCTTTCTGAAGCAGTCGACAGATTTTGGACTCAGTGTTGTCGAAGCTGCCTCTGTGAAACACATGTTCCAGCCTGTGAAATGCTTCAAGCTGGAACGTTGACCCTGAAATTTAAAAGTGGCCCTTTGAACTGGGATCCAGGCCAATCCCTGGTTGTTTGCAGTTGGAATGCAACTCTGACTGGAACCCACTGCATGGGGCACAACAGGACGCTCGATTCTGCTCTGGTAATGTGGCCAAGGAATGTTAAATGGCAACATTTCATAGAAATAGGCTCTGCTCCCCAACACAGACATTCCTCACCTTCATGAGCAGAAAGGGTTTCACGCAATAGAAGCTTTTGTTAGAGGTGGGTATGTTTTCAAATTATGCAAGGCAATTGAACCAGGAAACTAAGTAGTCAATGTTGTTACAGCAGAACAATACAAAGTCTACTAACCCACCGATTGAAAATGGTTGTACTAATTGATTTGTACTAAAATACTTACAGCACTCAGCTAAAATGACTAAAATCTAAAGTTTCTACATCAGTCACAAGTAGACTTACATTAACATTACAATTAAGTTACTGTGAAAATCCCCTAGTCACCACATTCCGGCACCTGTTCAGCTACACTGAGGGAGAATTTAACACCTAACCACAGCATGTCTTTCGAACTGTGGGAGGAAACTGGAGCACCCGGAAGAAACCCGAGCACCCGGAGGAAACCCGAGCACCCGGAGGAAACTGGAGCACCCGGAAGAAACCCACGCAGATGTGAGGAGAACCTTCAGATTGCACACAGAGGTAATCCAAGTTGGGAATCGAACCTGGGTTCCTGGTATGTGAGGCAGCAGTGCCAACCACTGTGCCAACATGCCGGAGAGCAATAGCTACTCATTTTAGAAAGAACACGTGGAATTTTACAGCCTTCCCCGCTAGCGGGATCTTCCAGTCCCACCAAAGGCAATGGAATTTTGAATGGCTCGCTGCGTTTTCTGGCCTTGTGCTGTAAAATTCCACCCAATAATACAAGTCACAGGGAGGTTCCAAGTTCAATCATAACCTTGCAAATAAAACACTTCTTGAGAAGCTACTATAATGACTTCTCTTTCAGTTGATCATTGACTTTTTTTGTCATGTAACTAAAAGTACAGAAGATGCGGTAAGTGGTTAGCACTGCTGCCTCACAGCACCAGGGAATGGGTTCAATTCCCATTCAGGTGACTGATGTGTGGAGTTTGCACGTTCTCACCATGTCTGCGTGGGTTTCCTCCATGTGCTCCAGTTAGATGGAGTGGCCATGCTAAATTGTCCCTACGTTTCTAGAACGTGATAGTTAGGGGAATTATTGGGGTAAATCGGTGACATTACACGGATTGTGTCTGGGTGAGAAGATCTGTTGGACAGTTGGTGCACACTCATGCCCAAATGGACTGTTTCTCCACTGCAGGGGTCCTTTGCCTCTCTGATCCCTTTGGATTCTCCAATGATGTGGCCCCTTTGCTATGAAGAGGTCAAGAAAATATTTGTGCTCCTTCCTCTAGAATCATGAGTATTATCGAGCTGCTTCTGCTAACTTAGCTTTTATGCTTTCACCGCGCAGAGTGGAGACAAGCTTGTTTTCCAGGAGGCTTTACTTCTTTTTAAATAATCCCGGAGTGCACATAGTTCAGATAGCGAGAAACAGCTCCAACATCTGATCTGTGGTAGTTAGTAAAATGTCAGTGCATTTACTGTGGTCTGCATGAAAGGACAGTCAGAACTGCAAGCCTGTATGTTATGAACTGGATATAATGGATACATCACAAGACATAGACCATAACCCAAATGTTCCATTACTCAGTTAGCACTGGGATGTTTATACCTAACGACGCACATGCAACTTTACATTTTACTCACAGAGATTAGCCTGGCATCACTCAACCCTAGGGTGGTTAGCACTGCTGCCTCACAGTACTGGGCACCTTGGTTCGATTCCTGAATTGGGTCACTATCTGTGTGGAGTCTGTACATGTTCCCCTGTGTCTGCGTGCGTTTCCTCCGGGTGTCCCCATAGTCTGAAAGACATGCTGGTTAGGTGCTAAATGCTCCCTCTGTGTACCCGAACAGTGCGGTGACTAGGAAATTTTCACAGCTGCATCATTGAGGTGTAGACGTGTAGCCTATTTAAGACAACTAAATAAACCAATTTCAATTTTGTATTAGTATGAATGCCCAGAGTGAAACAAAAGGGAAGATTTTGTGCTGCTCGCAGTGAGGGAGCCTCAGAACGGAATCTCACAAGGTTGTACAAAATAAAACAATATGTTTGTGATCTCACAAACAATCGCTAAACAATACATGGCCACATATTACATTACTATCACTTCAGATTGGAACTGTTGTTAAATCACTAGTTCAAAATGGAAGAGCAGCAAACAAGCTTTTTAACACAAATCAGCCTGACTTGTTCAGTTACTTAGACACAGGTTTCAGGCTAGCTACCATGTACCCCTGATGGACAGTGCATCCGTGACCTGTGTTACACATCTGTGCACTGACTGAGAGTTATATGTTAGATACACGCTGGTCTTTATTGCCATGGGCAATGTGGAGATTAACTGCTCCAAGCAGATGATAAGTCTATTCTTGTTCTGGCTGGTGATTCTTCTTTGGGGGCAGTTTTCCAGGATCCAGATATGCCTAGATGTGGAGGTATAACAGCGTGGGTAAAGACTGGAGTAATCCACTTCCAGAGCAACTGAATCTCATTTGCATCTCTTTCCCCCGTCTTTACCTTCCAAAACGTAGAGTGGAGTTGCCATTATAATTCCCGTCTCCTGGAAGTTGATGATACACAGGGCACAATAATAAAGATGCCAGTCTTAGTGACTTTCATTTCATTTCCCAGTCTCTTCTCATGTTCCATATTGACCACATGAATTGAAAAAAATCCTCCATCTCAATCATGGCAAACAAGTGAAAACTACAACCGTGATTTGAGTCAGAGAGGTTTACAGCATTGAAACAGGTCCTTTAGCCCTATTTGTTTATGCTGCCCAGTTTTTAATACTAAGCCAGTCCCAATTGCCCGTATTTGGCCCATATCCCTCTATAGCCGAATAAAAGGAGAAGTGAAGTACAGAGATTCTGAAGGAGATTGATGTTCATAGATCATAAAATCATTCAACCCATCAAGTCTGTACCCACCACAATCCCACCCAGGCCCTATCTCCGCAACTTTATGTATTTACCCTAGATAGTCCCCTCTGTCACTAAGGGGCAATTTAGCATGGCCGATCCACCTAACCCACACATCTTTGGACTATGGGAGGGAAATGGAGCACCCGGAGGAAATCTCTGTAGATGCAGGGAGAACGTGCACACATACAGTGACCCAAGCCAGGAATCAAACTTGGGTGCTGTGAGGCAACAGTGCTAACAACTGTGCCATTGAAAACACATTTGCAGTGATTAAGCAGGTATCATCTCAAACAGTTGACCATACCCTCAGTTTTGAACACATTGGATTTTAATTGTATAATGTGGAAAAATGTGAAATTGTCCATTTTGGCAGGAAAATTTGAGAAGCAGAATGTTACTTAAATAGAGAGAGAATGCAGACCCTGACAGTACAAAATGATCTGACTGCCCTGGTACATGAGGCATAAGTACAGCA
Organism: Sphyrna mokarran; assembly: GCA_024679065.1. NCBI lineage: Eukaryota > Metazoa > Chordata > Chondrichthyes > Carcharhiniformes > Carcharhinidae > Sphyrna > Sphyrna mokarran. Next base: position 20,119,724 of record JAGIQG010000031.1, on the reverse strand, counting down.
AGTAGTTAGAAAGCAAATGGAATATTGGTATTTATTGCCAGTGCAATGGAATAGAAAATCAGGAAAGGTTTACTCAAGCTGTCATACTTGTATTTTTCCATTCTCTTAAGGATATTTAAGTGCCATCGACTACAAGGAGATAACCCCCCAGACTTTGGCTGCAATTTTCTGGACCATTCATCGGCAGGATTTTCCAATCTTGTGAATGGACATTTGAATGGTGTTGCGCTTGCTGTTGCTATGAAGGGGGCAGTCGATGCCCTCTCTGAGAATTAAGACACAACAACCCAAAGAAAAGTATTTCTCTTCATAATCAGTTAAAGAGTGTGTGAGAAGGGGTAGTATCTGAGCTTCTGCAACTTTTAGAGGTTAAATCAAAATAACTCCATGAAACACTCTCTGTAAAAATATCAAGTAACACTTTATTTATCTAACCAACAGTGAACAGGTTAACTAAATGATTAACAAACTGAATAAAACAGAATTCTAATGAAATGCTGTTTAGATAAAGACAATTCCCACTAATTAACCAAAAAAAAAATAGAATTTTTAGTCACTCTCAAAGTACAGCCATGTTTTATCTTCTGGAATTTTTTGCTGATTTCTTCTGTCTTCGCTATTGAGATGAGGCTTTCTTTTAAGACATAAATGTGGCTGTTACTCTGACAGACAGAAGTTACTGGCTGTCTTTCTAAAGCTGGGAGCTATGAGTTGCGAGCTCTGGCAGTTGCTGTCTGGCTGTCTGGAGTTGGGAGCTATCTTTTGTACCTCCTGATGACACACAAACATCTCCACAATAGGATTGGTTTACAGGTTACCAAAACATCAAATTCAAATGTGATAGGCTGCTGTTACTCAAATACCAAGTTTAAACTAGGGCAAACTTCAAAAATGGCCTGTTCTCTTGGCAACACTACTGCCTGGCCTCTTGAAATATTGTTTCAGTCTATGTACGGCATGCACCTGCACTTCCTTTTTGTTTTAACTCTAAGCCCAGAAAAAGCAAAACCATTTTTTAAAAAGACAATCTTACAAATAGCAACTATGCAACACTGTGCTAGGATTGGAAAAGCCTGACCTTTTGTGTGTTTCCAATAAAGAAGTTGTCAGAAGCATTCTCATTTCCATCAGGACTATCCTGTCACCTGAAATACATTTACCTATGGCCATCCAATAATGCCAATATGCCGAGAGAGACTGGGTTCAGATTGGGGTCTTCACCAATGCACAGATGAGTGATATATCTGAAGTGCATTTCTCCAGGGTTGGTGAGTTAGATGACAGAAACATAAAGAAAGGAGAAGAAGGAGGTCATTCAACCTTTGGAGCCTCTCCATCACTCATCACAATCATGGCTGATCATCCAACTCAATAGCCTCATCCTGCTTTCTCCCCATAACCTTAGATCCCATTTGCTCCAAGTGATATATCTAGCTGTCTCTTGAATACATTCAATGTTTTGGAATCAATGTGTTTGGAATCCTGTGGTAATGAATTCCAGAGGCTCACCACTCTCTGGGTGAAGAAATGTCTCCTCATCTCTGTCCTAAATGGTCTACTCTGAATTCTCAGACTATGACCCCTGGTTCTGGACTACCCCACCTTCGGGAATATCCTCCCTGCATCTACCCTGTCCAGTCCTGATTATCAGGTCCAGTTGATCTCTAGAGTTTTTGCGGACTGAAGCGAATGCAGACCCAAAGTCAGAAACACCGAGATTTCAGTCTTAAGATTTACAACCCATTCCTGACTGGTCTAATCTTCCACAAAAACCCATTGGGTTGGCACAGTGATTAGCACTGCTGCCTCACAGAGCCAGGGACCCGAGTTCGATTCCCAGCTTGTGTCACTGTCTGTGTGAAGTTTGCACATTCTGCCCATGTCTCTATGGGTTTCCTTCGGGTGCTCCTGTCTCTTACCACACTCCAAAGTTGCACTGGTTAGATGCTAAATTCTCCCTCAGTGTATCCGAACAGGCGCTGGGATTGTGACAACCAGGGGATTTTTCACAGTAATTTCATTGCAGTGTAAATGTAAGCCTACTTGTGACTAATAAATAAACTTTTAAAGCATCTATCCAGAACGCAGGTGTTGAATGTTAAGTCACAAAACCCTCAACTTTTATAACACTCCTGGGGGATTACGTTGGTAACATTGCTGTTCTGGCCAATAGCTGTCAGGCCAGGAGCACTGTCTAAAATCCCTCCCGTGTCCGTTACAAAGAGCAGACCCACTGCAGCAGATGCTGAAAGTGACAATCGGAAGGAAGATTTACACAGCACAATTAGCAAGCTTAAAAATTAAATCTTTTCATTCTTGCAGCTGTCAAATCACTTTCCAGTGAGATGGCGTAAACCCTCCCCGTTCTACCATTTTAACTTCCTGTCTGCACCGTGCCCCCTCCCCCAGGCTGAACACAGTAAGACGTCTCACAACACTAGGTTAGAGTCCGAAAGGTTTATTTGGAGAAATCTGTCGGACTTTCACCTGGTATTGAGAGACTTCTTACTTCCACATCTACTTCTGGCGTCTCCACCTCATGGCCAGGCTGGGTGGACAGAAGGGGTTAACACACCACTCAAAGTTTATCTCAATGGCCAGAGATCATTTGTTCTGACTAGCAACTTCTGTGAATTCAGGAGACAGTGTTTCCTGTGCAGCCTGGCCTTCAATCAGATGAACTAATTCATTACATGATTTACAAGCACCTTCCATTATTACTAACAGAATGTAGACCTTACAATGCCGCATATATCCTTGATCCAAGTTAATAGGTCTTTGAAATATCTGTCAGTTCAAATCTTCAATACCATTAAGCCCATGCAATGTACACAATCTTTATTCAATGAGAATATTTCTGTCCCATCAGCTTCTCTGAAAACAAGGACATGCTAACTTCTTGTCTACATTAACACTGCTTTTACCTGACTTTTCTGCTTTTCTAATAAGATTTGAAAAATTCTTTGAACAATTGCAGAGTCAATTCAGTAAGTAAACTGAAGAATATTTCTTTCAAACCCATGTTTGTCAAGTGAAGATTCAGGAATTACTCAACAATTGGTGGGACAAAAGGACTGAGGGTCTTGTATCTTTTATCTACTAGCCCATTCAAGGCCAGGGTTTGTTAAAGATCTATCAACTAGATTTGACTCTGTGCTACTGAACTCACAATTCTTTCCAGATTTGTTCAGTTCGCCAAACTACAGGACGAAGAACAGAGAGGTGCTCCCGGACTAAAAAAATCTATCGGACAAATTCAGCCTAAATGAACACCACATCAAATTTTGTCCAGCAAATTCGACAATATATTCTCCTTTAACAATTAGAAGTTTCCCCCTCAGCCAAATTCCCATGCAGCTGTGTCCAACAACAAGAGGATTTTTATTTCTGTGACATTTGTGGAGACGTTTCCCCACAGATTCTGTATTGCTCACAGTGCGTGGAGTGCAGTAGAGTGTAAAGTGGCTCAAGATGCTTCAACTGCATTAGAATAATTTTTAAATTCCATTGTATGTTTTATTCTGGGTAATTGTCAATGCACAACTCTGCCGGATAAGATGGAAGTTTACATTAGAGGATCCACAATCCCATAGAAATTCAAAAGATCCCACTGCATACCACATATGGGAAGACGGTGGCATAGTGGTATTGTCGGTGGATTGGAATCCAGAGACCCAGGGTAATGCTGTGGGGATCTGGGTTCAAATGCCACACAGCAGATGGTGGAATTTGAAGTCAGTAAAAAAAAGTAATTAAAAAAATCTAATGATGACCATGAAACCATTGTTGGTTGTCGTAAAAATCTATCTGGTTCACTAATGTCCTTTAGAGAAAGATATCTACTGTCCTTACCTCAGATAGCCTACATGCGACTCCAGAGCCACAGCAAAGTGGTTGACTCTTAAATGACCGCAGGGATGAGCAACAAATGGTGGCCCAGCCAACGACACTTACATACCACAGAAGAACAAAAAAGAACTATCAAGGAGGATCATGCCCTTCACACGTACTAGGGGGGCAATGGAGTGTTGTCACTGGACTAGTAATCCAGCGACCTGTGTTTGAATCCCACCAAGGCAGATGGTGAAATTTGAATGTAATAAAAATCTGGAATTAAAAGTCTAACGATGATCATGAAACCATTGTTGCCCATCTGAATCACTAACGTCCTTGACGAAAGGAAGCCTACACTCTTTAGCTGGTATGGCCTGCATGTGATTCCAGAGCCACAGCAATGTGGTTGACCCTGCCCTCTCAAGGGCAATTAGAGATGGGTAATAAAGGCTGGTTCAGCAGCGATACACATATCTTTTGAACAAATGTTTAAAAATGCAATCGAATTTTATGCTTCAAAACGCAGAACGAGCCCCCGACCTGCTACTTAGATCTACACAGAGCATCCAGAAGCCACTGGGACCAATTTCTCAGAACTGACCAGGACTCCACCATGGAAAAACTCCAAACTGTGTGCAATAAGCTGCATGCCCAGCTAGCTCAGTCGGTGGAGTATGAGACTTTTGGGACGACACAGTGGCACAGTGGTTAGCACAGGGGATAGATGTGGATATTCCAGGTGTGACAGATAGGCACTCACACCTATAGCTCAAAAGAGGCATCTCATTTCCTTCTGGGATTGGGCAGTAGTCAACAGTCTACTGGCACTGACTGCCACAGCCATTACAATACAGGCCGTACTTGCTTCTCTGGTTCTGGGTCATCGACCAACTGGGGTGGGCTGGGGGTGGGATGTACAAGGTGACAGCCCTCTCCTCTACTGTGTCCAAAAGCCTTTCGAGATCTGACTCCAGTGCTCTCTACACTGTCATCCAGCTGGCTTGACTGACTGTGTGAGTGCAGAGGGAGTGCTTAAATGCTACTGTTAACAGTGCACAGTCGTGAGCCCGTTCGGACAAGTCACACGCCTGAAGACTCCACACCAGTGCGTTTCATCTGGAGAACATACTGGTTTTAAACGTGGAAACAAAGAAGATAGGAGCAGGAGGAGACCATTCGGCCCTTCGAGCCTGCTCCGCCATTCATTACATCATGGCTGATCGTCCAACTCAATCGTCAAATCCTGCTTTTCCCCAATAACCTTTGATCCCATTTTCCCCAAGTGCCATATCGAGCCCACTTCTGAATGCATTCAATGTTTTGGCATCAATTACTTCCTGTGGTAATGAATTCCACAGGCTCGCCACTCTTTGGGTGAAGAAATATCTCGTCTTCTCTGTCCTAAATTCCCGAATCGTCAGACTGTGATCCCTGGTTCTGGACTCCCCCACCAAAGGGGACATTCCTCCTGCATCTACCCTGTCTAGTCCTATTAGAAATTTATAAATCTCTACGAGAATCCCCCTTCATTCGTCTGAATTCCAGGAAAACAATCCTAACCGAGTCAATCTTTCCTCATACATCAGTTCCGCCATCCCTGAAATCAGCCTGGTGAACCTTCGCTGCACTCCCTCGAGAGCAAGAACATCCGTCCTCAGAAAAGGAGATCAAAACTGCACACAATACTCTAGGTGTGGCCTCAGCAAGACTCCTGTATAATTGCAACAACACATCCCTGCTCCTGTACCCAAAAACCTCTCGCAATGAAGGACAGCGTGCCATTTTCTTGTATGAAATGATATTTTTGGGGAAAAATTTGTCTCTGGCAGAAGATGTTAAGTGGCCTGTCCCTGTTCCCTATTCATAAATGCTCGCTGCTGACTTTGACAAATGCAGAAACCTGAACAAAATGAAACAACCCCATTGTTCATTAATGTCAATGAATCAGAGTTTCGTGTAAAGTCAGTGGCATTGTCACATATTCAAGGAGGCTATTTAGCAACCTGTTCATCACTCTTTTCTTCTCTAGCCTTCGTACAGAAGCAGGATTAACAGCGTGGCAACGTGAACCAAGAGATTACCTGCGGCAGGAGCAATGCAGCAAGAATTCCCATCGTGATGCCAATGTTATCCTGGAACCACAGATTGACGGCGTCAACACAGCCTCGGACATGGATGATTGTATCAACCTCGAAGCGCTGTGTATCAAACCAGAAGAAAAGCAGATCAGCATTATGTACAATGATTCCTGCCAATACCATTTCTGACTGAATCTGGACTTGGCACAGCTGTTTTTGGAGCTTAAATTCACCCCTGTACATCTGGATGAGGATTTTCCAGTCCGGCTGGTTGCGAAGCCTTGCTGTTGCTTGCCTACCGATGTTACAGTTGGCCTGTGGATGGGGCCATGTTGGAAAGGACACTAAACGTGAGCACGGTCCAAATTTTACAGCCTCGCCCTGGTTCTGGATGGGCGAGGCCCGGCAGAACCTATTGGTCTCGAGTGTGATCTTACAAGCCTCAGGCAGGTGAGGCGGTAAAATTCCGGCACGTATCTTTGTTTTCAGAGCCTCGGAAAACCTGGGCTGCCAGCAGTGGGGCAAGGAAATTGCTGACAGCACAATCCATTGTCCATCTGACTTATCCTTAACCCTGCTGTGCTCCATAATATTCAACTGATTCACATCTTCTGAAAGGAACAAGTCATTCTAACTCTTCCTGAAGGGATGGAAATACAGTGAATGAGAACAAAATCTGGACAAATGTTTTTTTTTGCTGCTGTTCAATAGGAGCAAAAAGCAGTAACTGAATAATAATGTGACACACGCACACACGCACGCACACGTACGCACACACACACACTTAACACGTACGCGCACACACACACACTTAACACGTACGCGCACATACACACACTTAACACGTACGCGCACACACACACACACGTACACACACACACACGTACACACACACACACGTACACACACACACGTACACACACACACGTACACACACACTCATGAGCGAGCATCTGTAAAGAGACCAATGGATTACCAGTGGTGTTCTGAATCTGTGAATTTTAGAACAGGGTCACATTTCCAAGAACAGGAGGGATTGCCAACTGCTGAAAGCAGATAAAGGTGATGGTCAAAGTTGACCATTCCGGTTTCTGATTGAATACTTATTTTGTTTGCTTCGTGTAGAGACCGGCAAGAGTGCTGTCAGCTACCTGAAACTGAAACCTGTCCTTTTGTTAGTATTATTTCACATGTTGCAGCTCAACACAAAATTCAGGTCACCTCTCACCTCAATTACTGCCGGCAGCAGACTCTGCTATCTGGAAAGTTCTTCCTATTACATTTAGTCACTGATATAGCCTGTGTTATGTTGAAATTCTGTTTCAGATCAGTCGCTTCTTCCCCAAGGAACAATTTCACCTGTGCTGTGACATCATTTACTGACATGGAGCTGACGTGCTTCTTCTTCCTGTCATCTCATTTTCTCTCCAATCATTTCATATCCGCGTAACTTTGCCCCAGTCTGCATGACTCACTCATTCACTGCTTCCTGGAATCTGAAACTCTTCCCCTCGGGCATACTTCAGAGAGGAGTACGTTACCTTCTGAGCCAGGAGACCTCAGAAGGATAAGGGGACAGTCTTATAGAAACATGGAGGGAATAAATAAGAGAGAAGCATGGAGGTTGTTCCCACTGGTGGGTGAAACTAGAACTTGGGAGAAAAGTCTCAAAATAAGGGGCAGCAGATTTCGGAGTGAGTTGAGGAGGAACTTCTTCACACAAAAGTTTGTGAATCTGTGGAATTCTCTGCCCAGTGAAGCAGTGAGGTTACGTTATTGAATGTTTTTATGGTAAAGGTAGATAAGTTTTTGAACAGTAAAGGAATTAAGGGTTGTGGCGAGTGAGTAGGTAAGTTGAGCTAATCCATTAAAAGCTCAGCCATGACGTTATTGAATGCGGAGCAGGCTTGAGGGGCCAAATAGCCTAGTCCTACTCCTAGTTCTAATGTTCTCCAGAAAAGACTCCGTGGGAATTCTTTTAGAATTGCACTTGAGAGGACAGACGATGTTCACTGGAAAACCCCCTACAGAGCAGCAACCCTTCAGTACTACACTCATAGAATCCCAAAGTATAGAAAGAGGCTATTTGGCCCATTGAACTGCACCAAAACAATCGCACCCAGGCCTTGTTGTAAGATCATAAGATAAGATAGGATTAGGCCATTCAGCCCATCAAGTCTGGTCCATCATTCAATCATGGCTGATATTTTTCTTATCCCCATTTCCCTACCTTCTCCCCTGCCTCACAGTGGCAGGGACCTGGGTTCAATTCCATCCTTGGGTGACTGAGTGGAGTCTGCACATTCTCCCTATCTCTGCATGGGTTTCCTCCGGCGCTCCAGATTCCTCCCAAAACGTGCAGATTCAATGGATTGGCCGTGGTAAATTGCTCATTGTCAGGGAGATTAGCAGGATAAATACGTGGGGTTATGAGGATAGTGATAGTGGTGGGATTGTGATCGGTGCAGGCTTGATGGACCAATCAGGGATTCTTTTCCTTGTATTTAACTGGGAGCGTCAGTTCCTCTGGCACTCACGAAGGTAGACTGCTGGCTGTTAGAACTATAACAAAGGGATACAGTGAAGGGACTTCTGCCTCTGAAGACTTATTACACCCCCTCAGTGCTATTCACTTCATTAAAATTGAGTCTGAGCAACGCAAACAGGTCGGCAAGTGACAATTCCAGAGATCTTTGATATATTTATTTTATTTTCGCAACAGCTGGAGCTCTCACGGCCCAGGGAACAAATTAAATCAAAGAAACACTTGATACAAACTCAAAAAATAACATTCCATTACGATGCATCTACAGCTTGCCCCAAGAATATCAATGAATGTCAGGTGGCAGATTTCAACTCTCAAGTGCACTTTGACAAGGCTTTTTATGTAATCGTATCAGTTTTACATCAGACACAATAAACCCTCAAACTGGTGTACACTGTATCCTTTTCCATGAGAGCACTTTGTACACTACTGGTCTCCATTGGGTTTTGTATTAGACTGTCGCTGGTAACTCACTGGAACTGATCAAGTGTTTTAGAATCAGCTCTTGGTATAATGAATGAGAGAGGAACAATAACGAGGGCTGCTGTGAGGACGTCATAGAATCCCTATAGCGCAGAAGGAGGCCATTTGGTCCATCAGGTCTATACTGCTGCCTTAAAAGAGCATCAAATCTAGGGGCCTTCCCTCCACCCTATTCCTGTGAACTTGCACAATTATCATGGCCAATCCACCTAACTTGCATATCTTTAGACTCTAAGGGTCAATTTAGCATGGCCAATACACCTAACCTGTACATCTTTGGACACCAAGGGACAATTTATCATGACTAATCCACCTAACCTACACATATTTAGACACCAAGGGACAATTTAGCATGGCTAATTCACCTAACTTACACATCTTTAGACACTGAGAGACAACTTGGCATAAACAATCCCCCTAACCTACACGCCTTTAGATATTAATGGATAATTTACCATGGCCAATCCATCTAACCTGCACAGCTTTAGACACTAACAGACAATTTAGCATGGCCAATCCACGTAACCAGCATTGTTTTCGGAGTGTGGGAGGAAACTGGAGCTCTCAGAGGAAATCCACAGAGACACGAGTGAATGTGAAAACTCCACACAGTTACCTGAGGCTAGAATTGAATCCAGCGTCCTGGCTCTGTAAGGTAGCTGTGTGAACCATCGTGCTGCCTCAAATATATGATGTAGAGTTGTTTAAGTTGTATTTGTGGGTATTAGGAATAAGTTTTAAACCTGGGTCTGGCTTCATTTTACAGTAGAGAGCAGGTCTGAAGCTGTTTGTTTGGTTGCATTTCCCACGAGGCATTAAGACTCTAGAGGTTTTGTCAGGAAGCTAAAAAAACAAAGTCGAGAAAAACTGTGCTATTGCCTAGCAACAGAGAGGAAGCCACAGAGATAGAACAGTAGGTTACAGTTCAGTTGGTGATCGTGCTCTGAGGTGAAGGGAACAGTTTAAATCTCTCTAAGTGGACACACGAGCAAGTTGCTGAGAAAACGTTTGATAAGTTGCTCTCGAGTTCAAGTAACACAGATATCAAGTGAACTTTTAAAGATTAATTAGTCACAAGTAGGCTTACATTAACACTGCAATGAAGTTACTGTGAAAATCCCTGAGTCACCACACTCTGGTGCCTGTTGGGCACACTGAGGCTGGCATCCAACCAGCACGTCTTTCAGATCGCGGGAGGAAACTGGAGCACCCGGAGGAAACTCCGCATATTCTCCCCGTGTCTGCATGGGTTTCCTCTGGGTACTCTGGTTTCTTCCCACAGTCCGAAAGATGAGCTGGCTCAGTGGTATGGCCGTACTAAATTCTCTGGTGTACCCGAACAGGCACCGGAGTGTGGCAACTAGGGGATTTTCACAGTAGCTTCACTATAGTCTTAATGTAAACCAACTTGCGACAATATTAAATAACTTTAAAACTTTGTCAACACTTTTCCAGTACAGCCAGGTTAAGAAACAGGAGCTAACAACATAATGACTCACACAATGTCAAGTGGTTCAGCTTCTCAGGCCCCCAGGGGAAGGCAGTCAAATTTGAAGAGCTGTGAATTGCTTTCCCAGCGCTGGTATTTAAGCTGTACAGATTGAGAGTCAGTCACGTTCGATCATTAGGCTGCCTCTCACCAGGAGGACAACTGTAATTCAACTTGTTGCATCAGAGAAGATCATAGAGTCACTACAGTGCAGAAGGAGGCCATTCAGCCCATCGAATCTGCATCAACCACAATCCCACCGAGTTGCTATCCCCGCAACTGTATGCATTTACCCTGCGAATCCCTCTAACCTACACACCCTGGAATACTAAGGAGCAATTTACAGTGGCCAAACTGCCTAGCCTGAACATCTTCGGACATTAAGCGGTAATTTATCATGGCCAGTGCACATAGTCTGCACATCTTTGGACTGTGAGAGGAAACCGGAATTACTGTGAAAATCCCCACATTCTGGCGCCTGGGGGAGAATTTAGCATGGCCAATGCACCTAACCAGCATTCCTTTCAGACTGTGGGAGGAAACTGGAGCACCCAGGGGAAACAAGCAGACACGGAGAGAATGTGCGAACTCCTCACAGACAGTGGCACAAACTGGGAATCGAACCAGAGTCCCTGGTTCTGTGAGGCAGCAATGCTAACCACTGTGCCACCACGTCTGCCCATTATGGCAGGGCTCCTCCAACTGTTTGCCATCCAGCATTCCTGTATGGACAGGTTTGGTACTTGGCTGTGCTGCTTCTGTGGTTGAACGGCCACTCAGTATTGATGGCCATTGATACTCAGTATTAAGAAAGAGAAAAATCTGGTTATGTGACACCCAGACAGGAACAAATGATGGCGAGGCAAATTACTGAGCATAGGAGTCAACAGAATGAAATCATTGGTACCCTGGGGGTAGAAAATTGATGTTTTGGGTGTAACTCATTACTCACCTCTTTGGTTAGTGCCTGGTATCCACATTGAGTATTGATGACATCTCCCTAAAAAGAAAGAAAAACAGACATTACCCACTGTCAGACATCAAAGAATTATCTCCCTGTAACAAGATGGATAAATGGGAAAGGACTCTGTTTATTATTAATCCATCAAGATACAATAACACAGTATAATTTATAAACCAACTTTAATATAATGAAACATTCCCAACAAGCTTCTCAAGAACATTCAAAAACAAAGTATGACATTGATCCACATGAGGAAATACGAGGACAGATAACCCCATCACACAAACCATTCAAACCAGCCTCCCATCCATTGACTCTGTCGACACTTCCCGCTGCCTCGGAAAAGCAGGCAGCATAATCAAGGACCCAATGGACTCCAGACCTACTCTCTTTTACCTTCTTCCATTGGGAAAGAGATAAAAAAAAGTCTGAGTTCATGTACCAACCAACTTGAGGACAGCCTTTTCCCCGCTGCCACCAGACTTTTGAATGGACCAACCATATATTAAGTTGATCTTTGTCTACAGCCTAGAGTGTCACACTATATTCTTTGTCCCCTCCTTTCCTTCCTCACCATGTACTCTATGAATGGTTTACCTTGTCTGTATAGTATGCAAAAAACATTTACTGTATACATGTGACAATAATAAATCAATCCCAATCTAAAATGTCAACTTACTTCTTGGGAGCTGGCTGGCTACTTATCTTGCCCGGGTGAAACTCAGAATTTTCTCAAAATACTTACAAATTATTTCATCAATTCACTCTTCACCTTTACTCTCTTCCACCTTCTCTCACTGGGACAAAGATGCAAGGTCACGTATCAACCGACTCAAGAACAGCTTCTTCCCTGCTGCTGTCAGATTTTTGAATGGACCTACCTTGCACTAAGTTGATTTTTCTCTACACCCTAGCTATGGCTGTAACACTACATTCTGCAGCCTCTCCTTTCTTTCTCCCCCGCGTACCCTGCATTTGTATAGCACCCAAGAAACAACAGTTTTCACCGTGTCCCAAAACATATGGCAATAATAAATCACAGCAAATCAAAACCAAATTTTAGTGGAAGGGGTAAGTTTTAATGAATATCTTAAAGAAGGAAACCGAGAGAGAGAGAGAGACGGATCTTAGGGAGGGATTCCAGAGCTTGGGGGTCAGGCAGCTGAAGGCAGAACCACCAATGGTGGAGCAATGGAAATAGGCTTGGCTGAAGAGGATCAAATAGAAAATCTCAGAGGATTGAGGGGTTGGAGGAGTTGAGGTGGGGAGAGGGGACAGGGGGATAGAGGGGTGCGGGGGGGGAGGGCATGACAACAATTTCCAAACAAGGATGAGCGCTTTTGAATGGCAGGATCCAATGTAGGTCAGCAGGTACAGGGATGATGTGTGAACAGTGCTTGGTGCAGGTTAGGATATGGGAATAAAGTCTCAGAATAAAGGTGATGGAGAGTGAAATTAGGGAAACCAGCCCAGGAATAGGATAACAGATCTTCCAATTTGATGTCAATTGTTCAGTAGAAGTCACTGATATAAAGGAGCCACTGGGTGCTGGTGGAGAATTGTACGTGGAGTTGGGTCAGAGAAATAAAAGGAGTTCACGAAAAAGTAGAACTCGATTCTCGTTTACTGAGCTGCAACCGAGAGGCTCAAACATGTGTGTGCTTAGAAGATTTGAGTTGACAGGCACCAAAAGCATGGCTGAGGGTGTCAGCAACTGTGAACTTATCAGTAAAGTCATAAGGTCTGGTCATTCAATACTGGCTTAATCCAAACAACCTTAAGTTGGAATAAAGCACCCCCCTCTCAGCTGTCAAACAGGGTCAGTATTGATTCAATGGGCTGCCCATATTCTAGCCCTGAGCAGTAAGGTTTATAGAAGTCTCATAAAATATACTGATCCATTATTGCACTGTATATCCACTCTGCATGCTCTCTCAGGCCATATCTAATGATGGCAGGTCCGTCATTTGAGGAGAGACTAAGTCGGTTCGGATTATATTCACTAGAGTTTTGAAGAGTGAGAGGGGATCTCAGAGAAACTTATAAAATTCTAACAGGATTAGACAGGGTAGATTCAGAAAGAATGTTCCTGATGGTGGGGGAACCCAGAAATCAGAGCTAAAGTTTGAGGATTTTGGACTGTGGTGAGGAGAACTTTCTTCACACAGAGGATGGTGAATGTGTGGAATTCAGTACCACAGAAAGTCAAAATGTTGTGTGATTTCAAGAAGAAATTAGATGTAGCTCTTGGGGCTAAAGTGATTAAGGGATGTGGGAAGAAGGGGGGGATTTGATGATCAACCATGCTCAAAATGAATGGTGTAGCAGCTCGAAGGGCTGAATGGCCCACTAAAGTGTCCAGTTTCTTTGTATCTGTCTGTTCTACTAAATCCTGCTGACTGGAGGCAGCAGGTACAGGAGGCAAGGGAAGAACAAGGTTGCCATTGTTACTCTCTATCTGTGATTGGCATATCATAGGTACCCGCTCACCAATCCCAACTGTTGATTAACCATCTCGGGCACAGAAATGATGCAAAATGTGATCCGGCAAAGCAATGCCTCACAAGGCCAGACTAAATGGGGAGAAGGGTCTGGGTTGGATTGTGGTTTGTATAGACTCCATGGGCTGAATGGCCTCCTTCTGCACTGTAGGGATTCTATGATTCTATGAAGTCTAGAGATGCAAAAAAGAAGGCAGCCAATTTTTAAATTTTAATATCAGCTGACAGTGAATGACACGATAGCACAGTGGTTAGTGTGCAAGAGTGGTTAGCACTCTTGCCTCACAGTGCCAGGGACCCGGGTTGATTCCAGGCTTGGGTCACTGTCTGTATGGAGTCTGCATGTTCTCCCTGTGTCTGCATGCATTTCCTCTGGGTGCTCTGGTTTCCTTCCACAGTTTGAAAGACGTGCTAATTGGGCACTAAATTCTCCCTTACTGTACCTGAACAGGCACCAGAGTGTGGCGACTAGGGGATTTTCACAATAATTCATTGCAGTATTAATGTAAGCTTATTTGTGACACTGATAAATAAAAATTTAAAACCTAATGGTGGCAATGAAATGACAATCAGTTGTTACAAAGACATGGATAATGTCCTTTTTAGGGAAGGAAATCTTCCGTAAAGATCTTCCCACAGTCCAAAAGACGTGCTGGTTAGGTTCTTTGGCCATATTTAAATTCCCTCTCAGTGTCTCCAAAGAGGTGCCTGAGTGTGGTAAATAAGGAACTTTCACAGTAACTCCATTGCAGTGTTAATGTAAGCCTTTGACACTAACACATAAACTTTAAACTGAACTCCCTGCTCAGTTCATTCTCCCGTCATCATTTTGGACTTCCTCCGTGGGGAACTCTTTAGTTATATGGTCCAATGGCAACAATAAATTGCAGTAAAAGATTCTTCAGTCTATCAACCCAATAAAACGTTTCCAAGGAGACGACAGAACACAATGGAATAACTTTCTAGATTACAATGATTTCATGTTTGAGTCCTGTATTGAAAGGCTGGAGAAATTGTTATCCTTCATCCCCCTCACTGCGAGACAATGGATGTGTTTCTGGTTTATTCAGTTATCTGAAAATATCAACCCTTCAATGCTCCAGTTTTCCTGGCATGGGATTCCAAAAGAATTTAGCTTATCGCTCCATCCAAATATTTTCTTTTACTTTCAGTCCCAGTCACAGTGGCACACAGTGCTTAGCACTGCTAGTTCACAGTGCCAGGGACCAGGGTTTGATTCCTGGCTTTGGGTCACTGTCTATATGGAGTTTGCACGTTCTCCCCGTATCTGCATGGGTTTCCTCCGGTTTCTTCCCACATTCCGAAAGACGTGCTGGCTAAGTGCATTGGCCACGATAAATTCTCCCTCAGTGTACCCAAACAGGTGCCAGGATGTGGCAACCAGGGGATTTTCACATTAACTACATTGTAGTGTTAAGGTGAGCTTACTTGTGACACTAATAAACTTCAAATCCAACCTGAGGCTTACATCTTCCCTTATCCCATCAAAGCAATTCCTCCACTTCCTTTTAACTCATATCAAGAGCCACACCAATTTTCTGCTATCGGATTATATAGTCTCTGCTGTGGTGCTGTTATGAACTGATGAAACCTCTCTCCACAGTTTTAATCCTTCCATTATTATCGACTGTGTCTTCGGCTGAAGATTCTGAAACTCCTCCTGTAAGCTTTGCCTTGTCTCCCTCTTTCAGATGTAGCTTATCAGGGAACCAGTTCTCAGCGAGGCTAGATGGATATTGACCCGGAATCAAAACCGAGCGAACAGCCATCCTTTGGGAGTTAAAACAGTACACTGATTACTGCAGAATTTGGTTAATTCGCAGTAGTCAATAGGAGCATCTGTAGATTCTCACTGTCATGGAGTAGATCATCTGTTTGATGTTCAGAAAAACTGGTTTCATTGGTCGTTTCCGACATAGATCATTGATGCTGCTTTAATAAAGTCTATTCCTAATGCCTCGCCCTTTGCTAATTTCTGTCCAGTTAGGCCTCTGCAAAGTGCTTGAGTCTTTCATCAAGTGTGACAAGAAAGGAAGGCCATGTAGCACATTTATTCTGCATCTACCTGTCATAGAATTATAGAATACCTACAGTGCAGGAGGCCATTCAGCCCATCGAGTCTGCATTGACCACAATTCCACCCAGGCCCTATTCCCGTAACCCTCACATTTACCTTACTAATCCCATGAGACTAATTGATCATGGCCAATCAACTTAACTGGCACATCTTTGGACTGTGGGAGGAAACCGGAGCACCCAGAGGAAACCCATGCAGACACACGGAGAATGTGCAGACCCCACACAGACAGTAACCCAAGCCAAGAATTGAACCTTGGTCCCTGGCGCCGTGAGGCAGCAGTGCTAATCACTGTGCTGGCCATATCACTAATTCTTTTTGCCTTCAAATTTTTACTCAATTCCTTATTGAAGCTACTATGGAATCTGTGTTCGCCCCCTTTCAGGCAGCACACTCCAAATGTAAAAATGCAAGGTCGGTTTTTTCTGGCTAACCATCTTAAACCTGTGCCCTCTGCTTCTCAACTATTGGAAATTGTTAATTTTTGTTTAATCTTTCTAAACGTTACATGATTTTAAATACCTCTATTAAAATCTCCATTTAACCTTCTCTGCTGAAGAACAATTCCAGCTTCTTGTATCCACCACAGACTATTATTAAATTCCTTTTCAATAAAGAAAGGTCAGCTCCATTATTAAATGTCATTTCTTGCAATACAAAAGCTCAAATCATGAGTACTATAAGACCATAAGACACAGCAACAGAATTAGGCCACTCAGCCCATCAAGTCTGCTCTGCCATTCAATCGTGGCTGATATTTTCCTCATCCCCATTCTCCTGCCTTTTCCCCATAACCCCTGATCCCCTTATTAATCAAGGATCTATCTATCTCTGTCTTAAAGACACTCAATCTCCTGGCCTCCACAGCCTTCTGCGGCAAAGAGTTCCACAGATTCCCCACTCTGGCTGAAGAAATTCCTCCTTACCTCTGCTTTAAAACATTGTCTCTTTAGCCTGTAATTGCACCCTGTGGTTCTACTTTTTCCTACTAGTGGAAACATCCTCTCCACATCCACTCTATCCAGACTTCGCAATATCCTGTAAGTTTCAACAAGATCCCCATCATCCTTCTAAACTCCAACGAGTATTCGTAACCATTCATAACGTCACAGATTCAAGCAACAGCCACAAGGTTTTAGCATAAGCTCAATGTTGAAAACACAGTGTCTTTTGCAGGATGTGCTGCATTGTCAGAGATACCATCCCAAAGTTGAGCTATTAAACCAAGGCCCTGGCTGTCTTCTCTACTGAACTGGAAAGGCCAGTCTTCAAAAATGATTAGGAGGGTCTATTCAAATACAACTAAAAGAAATAATGGTCTGATCATGACCGCATTGCTATGTGTGGGAGCTTGTTGCATTGCAAATTGGCTGTTACATCCCCTACATTAGTGACTGCACTTCAGATGCACTTCACTGAATGTAAAGTATTTGGGTTGGAAGAAGGCGGCTTGTTCTTTTTCTAAGCAGCAATAACATTTCCAAAGTTGAGGGAAATGAATTACTTTCAAGGATCTACTTGTGTCCCATCTATAACACAATGTTGTGCATCTCAAGAACAGATTGTGTAATTTGGACAGGATGAACTCACTCACTTTTTATTTGGACATGAACTGGCTGGACCACTATTCCTGTACTCTTCACCTTCTGTCTGAGCGTCTCCTTCCTGATTTGAAAGGCTAATAGGTCCCTTCAACTTGTGTTTGTTCCACCAGCTTGTGTATAATGGAAGATTAGAACGTTATAATATTTACAAACACAAATGTCTTACTGAGATGGGATGGGATATGGGGGGAGGGTGCGGGGGGAAGGCAGGGATGATGGCAGGAGGTTGAGAGGTGGTGGGAAATGGGAGGGGTTGGAAGAGCAGATTCGGAAACAGGACAGCAACATGGTTTTTCCTTTGCTGGTCCAGCATTACAAATAAGTTTAAAGTTTATTCATAGTGTCACAAGTAGGCTTACATTAACACTGCAATAAGGTTATTGTGAAAATTCCCTTGTCGCCATACTCCACACCTGTTCAGATACACTGAGGGAGAATTTAGCACCGAACCAGCACGGTTTTCGGACCGTGGGAGGAAACTGGAACACCCGGGGGAAACCCACGCAGACACGGGGAGAATGTGCAGAATCTGCAAAGATGAGCCGGGAATTGAAACCGGGTCTGAGGCAGTAGCGCTGACCACTGTGCCACTGTGTTGCCCTCACCCACCTTAGCTGGGATTACAACTAGAAATTGGGAAGAAAGGTCTCACAGCTTCTAATTTGTATAGTCCAGTGCTACCTTCACTAACTAATAAGAGTGCTGAGTTTGAGATGACCAACTCCTACTATCTCCACTCTTCACTAGGTTTAAAGGCTGGGAAACAGACGCTCACTGGGAACAAAGTTACAATCAGAGAGCTGCGGCACCATTTTGTTACCAGGTTACTCCTTTCTGCTCGGGTTTCACAAAGAGTTGGAGGACACGATACATTGAAATGGAAACAACTTGCCCTCTACGAGTAAAACTGTGTGTGCTGCAAATCATAAAACAAAAAACAGAAAAAAAAACGCAGGAAAACACAGGTCAACCAGCACTGGGAAGAGAAGGAAGATTTCTACTCAAGTGTCATGCTCTGTTTTAGGCTTTGAAGTTTCACAATGGGGTTCATTTCAATCAAAGCCCTTTGGCTGGTGAAATACTGGATGGGTTCTGCCAGTTTACTGCCCAAACGGTTAAGCTGAGAATTACCCCCTCTCCTCTTATCACTTCTCTTCAAAATGTCCAATGCCACTTCCTTTCTAAGTTTACTGACTGCTGCAAAGGTTGATGTTTTGCTATACCCTAACTATGACTATAAGACTATATTCTGCACCCTCTTCTTTCCTTCTCCCCTATGTACTCTATGAACAGTCCTTTGTCTGTATAGCATTCAAGAAACAACACATTTCACTATATGTGTGACAATAATGAATCAATTGAATTCAATTCAACACGGAAGATGTGAAGCGTATCAAAGAAATTCAAGCTAGACTTAACAAAGGTTATGGTGCTGTGAACTCACTTCAAAGAACAGTCACAATATCTAGATTACAGCAGGGAAGAAGCTGCCCTTGAGACGGGTGGTACGTGATCTCAGACTTCTATATCTATTTCCCAATGGAAGAAGGTGAAGAGAGATTGTCCGGGCTGCAACAGGTACTTAATTATGCTGGCTGCTTTTCCGAGGCAGCAGGAAGTGTAGACAGAGTCAATGGATGTAGCTTGAAATGGTAGTGACATTGTTTCAATACAACTTTCAAAGTGTCAGGAGCAAGGGGCCCAACAAAGGGCCAATTTCAGATTGTCACTAGGGATGGAAGTTCCCAGTGGCTGATATCCCTGCTCCGCCAGGTAGACCTAGAAACGGTCTCATGGTTCTGCCCAGAGCTGATTAAATATGCAAATCAGGATCAGAAAACTGGACTCGGCAATTTGCATTTGAATTGCAAATAGCAACCAACGCCTGACTCACCTTCGGATTTTAAAGAGCACACATCCAGTCAGCAAATCATCAGCAGCAGCCATTCGAATGCAATCCCATCACCACATATTTTTTATCTCTATCCAATCAAAGTCTAATTCAAAGTCTCAAACAGTGAGGCACGACAGATCCAAGCCAACAAGACAGGCAAGTCTCACCCTGTCTTGGGCTTGATCTACATGATCCAAGCTGATGGGAGCAGGCATTGCACCCCCTTCATTGTTTGCTTTCTTTTGCATCTTAGCTGTTTTGAAACATTGCTCCAAATGAAGCCTCAGTGTAACCTCTTCTATCAATTGGCAGGACTGCCAATAGCTACACTTGATCCTAGCCAAAAGGCACCACCACACGCCATAGCTACAAGTGGCCCACTTACAACAACAGACACTATTTCTCCACCTGTTTGAAGCTGTACAGCAACTTCAAAGGTCGTGCTTCCGACAGCGAAAAGAAGGAATTTTATTCCTCCGAATTCACCATGGACGGATGCTCATGGTGACATCCAAGTCAGAGAAAACCTTTTCACAATTTATTTTAAGTATCTGCTGTTGTTTTTCTGAATGAAAAAAAAGGTCTATGAAACTCAAATTGGGATCAGTGGGCTTACTGGGTAATGAGCCAATGTGATTTGTACAGATGTAACCTTTTAAAAAGAGCACAGAACACTGTCTTGCAGACTGTATCATCAAGCGAACATGACCATGGTTCATTTGTGACCAGTTGCCCTTTCTGCTAACATTTCTATTTTGTTGGTGCAATTGAAGGCACAATTGTCTCAACATCCCTTAGGCACCAGTGTCCCTTCCATGGCAACCCTAATCATCATCTTACTTTCTCCTGAATACATCTGAAGACACAGATAAGATATGAGCCATCCATACACAACGATGCAAAAATGTTCCCCAAAGCACCGAAAGCTGTAGGAGGTGACCAAAGCTTTGCTGGTGACCTCCTACAAGTAGCAATGACTAAGACATCTGTGTAAGTGTCTTTTGTTGAAACAGGAATGTAGCAGAACATCTGGTGAATTCCTCACATTTAATCCAGTAATGCCACTGAGTTTTATTTTGCATCTGTCTGAGAGGGCACATTATCTCAACATCTCCACAGACATGAGTGCAATTTATCGCAGTGCTGAAGAAGGGCAGTAATGAGAGGGTGCTGCAACATTGCAGGGTCAGTGCTGGAGTTGCACTGTACCGTCAGAGTGAGGGAGCTCCGTCCTGTCAAAGGGCAAGGGAGCTGTGTAGTGTCAGAGGATTAGGACTGAGGTAGTGCTGCTGCATTAAAGGACAGAACAGAGAGAGTGCGACAGTGTCATGACATGTTATCCTTCAGACAAAACATTAAACGGAGAACCTGTCTGCCCTTGCTGCTGGATGTGAAAGATTCCAGGACGGTATTGGAAGTCAAGCTGGATAATTTTCCTGGCCAACATATATCCCTCCACCAACATAAAGCAAACTATCTGATCATTATCTCCCTGCTGTGTGAAAATTATCTCTGTCTGAAAATTAGTGGCCACCATTCCTGACACTAAATGATTAAACATTTGGCCAGAGGGTAGCTCCGATATACAAAATGGTTCAGGCATTTCCAAACCCTTTCCAACTCTTGAACATACCCCGCTCATTTCCTGATTTTCCTCTGAAATCCTTTTGATTTTGATTTGATTTATTATTGTCACTTGAATTAGTCGACAGTGAAAAGTATTGGTTCTTGTACGCTATGCAGACAAAGCATACTATCCACAGAGAAGGAAAGGAGGGCTCGCAGAATGTACTATTACAGTCATAGCTAGGGTGTAGGGAAAGATCAACTTAATGCGAAGTAGGTCTATTACAACAGGGAAGAAGCTGTTCTTGAGATGGTTGGTACGTGACCTCAGACTTTTGTATCTTTTTCCTGACGGAAGAAGGTGGAAGAGAGAATGTCCAGGGTGCTTGGGATCCTTGATCATACTGGCTGTTTTCCTGAGGCAGCAGGAAGTGTAGACAGAGTCAGTGGATGGGAGGCTGGTTTCTTGAGGCTGATATCTCAGGGCAGCTTCAGAATCTGGGTTCAATTCTCGGCTTGAGTCATGGTCTGTGTGCAGTTTGCACATTCTCTCCATGTCTGAATGGGTTTCCTCTGGGTGCTCCAGTTTCCTCCCGCAGTCCAAAGATGTGCATGTTAGATGCATCAGTCATGTTAAATTGTACTGGATGCATAGGTTAGAGGGATTAGCATGGCTAATATATGGGGTTACAGGGATAGGACCGAGATCAGACTGTAGTCAGCGCAATGCATTGTATGGCCTTCTGAATTGGCTGAATGGCCTTCTGCACTATACAGTTTCTACGATTCTATAACGTCAACAGAGAAAGCTGACTTTCAGAGCACAGCAATGCGATGAAAATGGAGCCATCACACTCATCTCCAACTGTGGGTACCTCAGCTCCTGCATTCCCTTGTAAGCTGGCTGTGCTCTCGACTCACTGTTAAAATAAAATCCCCCAGCCAACTCCCATTCCATCAGAGGAATGCTTATGAAGTAGTGCAAAGGATGGTCCATCCATTATTTATAAGATTTGCATTTCTGAGGTCGATATAAATGATCGCCCTATGGTAAGAAACTCCATGAAGTAACATTCAGTCTGCCTCTCATCAATCGCCATGTCTTGAATAAAGTTCAAGAAAGTGGAAGAAACACTGACTATTTGCATTGCTTAAAACTCAAATAAGTGGTCATTACTTATTAAAAGGAAGAAATGCACTTCTGGAGATGTGATTTTATGCTTTTAATATGGTATGAATTACAGTCAAGAATGAAATATTTACTCAAAGTGGCTGATGCAGGGCATTCTCTCTTCCACCTTCTTCCGTCGGGAAAAAAAATGGAATATTCTGGGGTCACATACCAACTAACTCAAGGACAACTTCTTCCCTACTGCCATCAGACTTTTGAATGGACCTACCTTGCATTGAACTGATTTTTTGCTACACCCTAGCTTTGACAGTAACACTACATTCTGCACTCTCTCCTTTCCTTCTGTAAGGATGGTATGCCTTGTCTGTACAGCGCACAAGAAACTATACTTTTCACTGCACACTGATACTTAGTGACAATAATAAATCAAATCAATGGTTAGCATTGCTGCCTCACCACGTCAGGGACCCGGGTTCAGTTCCTGGCTTAAATCATCGTTTGTGAAGTTTCTCCCCGTGTCTTCATGCGTTTCCTCTGGGTGCTCCTGTTACCTCCCACAGTCTGAAAGACCGTGCAAAATTCTCCTTCAGTGTAGGAGTGTGATGACTGGGGGATTTTCACAGTAACTCAATTGCAGTGTTAATGCAAGCCTACTTATGGCACGAATAAATAAATTGTTAATTTTTTAATGATGCAGTAAGAGAAGAAATGTGAGGGCACATCAGAAACTATATACTTAGAAAACAAAAGGCCTCAAATTTTTTATCCTTGATTTGTTCAGTTATCTTATCCAAGGCATATATGACAGGAAGGTTCTCAGCCTATGCTGGCTACTGGCTTTCACTCAATTGACACCACATTAAAAAAAACCACATTAATCTGTGCCGGAATTCTCCCATCTCACCCACCATGGGGGGGAAGGGGGGGGAAGAAGACACCATGCAAAGGTCCATTGACTCCGGGGGGATTCTCTGGTTTTGAGGCAAGCATGGCCTTTTTCTCATGGTGGGATCTTGCTGTGTGTACATTAGCTGTTGTGCTGCAACAGTGTCTATATTGGAAAAGCCCGTAATTAGCCATATCCAACTCCTGAGACATTTCAAGACTGTAAACGATTCAATTTAAATGCAAATATCTTTGTTTCTTCAGGCGTTCTGTCCCTGTGGAGAACAAGAGGTTCCCTTTCATTTACAAGTCATTGCGTAGATGTCAATGTTAATCACTGGCCTGGGACAGGAAGATAGAGGGGAGATTGTGCAGAGGAAACGTAGGAGCGAATAATGAAACACCATCCTCTCTTCATGTATGACCAATACCTCTACTTTCTCAGAAGACTAAGGAAATTTGGCACATCAGCCAAGACTCTCACCAACTTTTATAGATGCACCATAGATGCATCATTCCTTCTGTTGTATCACAGCTTGATATGGCTCCAGTCTGCCTAAGGCAGCAAGGAACTACAAAAGGTCCAATCCATCACGCAAACCAGCCTCCCATCCAGTGACTTTGTCTACACTCCCTGTTGCCTCGGCAAAGCAGCTAGCATAATTAAGGACCCCACGCACCTCGGACATTCTCTCTTCCACCTTCTTCCTTTGAGATAAAGATACAAAGGTCTCAGGTCACATACAAACTGACTCAAGAACAGCTTCTTCCCTGCTGCTCTCAGACTTTTGAATGGACTTATCTTGCTGATCTTCCTCTATACCCTAGCTATGACTGTAACACTACATTCTGCACTCTCCTGCTTCATCTTCTATGAACGGTATGCTTTGTCTGTACAGCATGCAAGAAACAATACTTTTCACTGTATATTAATACATGTGACAATAATAAATCAAACCAAATTAAATCATTAGTTTTCAATAGATTAACTACTCACTCATCTAAAACCAACACTGCAAAATTGACTGTTCCAATGATAACACATCTCAGCATTTTATTCCAGGGCATGGACGTGCTACCTGTCATTATTAAAGCAGACTTCTATTACAGCTCCTCAGAGTCAGTGCAACAGTTAAACCAACATACTTCTCATATTTTCCCTAGATAGTAGGGTTGAGAAAATCTTTCATGTTGCATAATACATACCAATATGCTTTGAAGTATTAAACTTCAAAGATAATTGAATGCTGTAACGTACTTACAAATGTCTTGAATCAGAGATTGGATTAGGCTTTCAGAGAAAGTGGTGCTTGCATACCAGATCGTTCTTAAAAGTACATTTTCATATTTAATATTAGCATATAAAAAAATACAGTTTGCAATTAGGCAGCATCGCGTTCTCAGGAATCCCAAAGTGCTTAACATGCAGTGAGTTATTTCTGGACGAATCAAGCAATCACAATTCTTTTTTACCGTGCAGAGGGAGGTCACATGGTCCATCATTTCTTTACTGGCTCTCTAGATGTGCAATTCCTCCAGTGTCATTCCCCTGTACTCTCCAAAAACCTTACCACATTCTTTCTAATTTCTGTTTGAAAGTCTTGGTTGAAGCTGCCTCCACTACACTCTCAGGCAGTGCATTTCATACCTTAACCATTCACTGCATGATCTTTCTACCCCCCCACACCGCTTTTGTTTTTTCACCAATTGCTTTAAATCTTTTCCCTCCCAATCTGGATCCTTTTGTGAGTGGGAACAGTTTCTATCTACTGTAAAGATACAAATATTGGAGATCACCTAACAACAGATTTAAGAACAGCTTCTTCCTTGTTTTTGAACGGATCTATCCTATATTGCATTGATCTTTCCCTACGCCCTAGCCATGACTGTAGCACTACATTCTGCATTATTATCGAAATAGAAAGCAGATTTGAAAATGCTACCAGGCAGAGGGATCTGGGTGTCTGTGTTCATGAATCTCAGGAAGTTGCTATGCAGGTGTAGCATGTAATAAAAAAAGCAAATGGGATGTTGGCAATTATTGCAAAGGGACTAGAATATAAAAGTAGAGAAGTGTTGTTACAGTTGTGTAGGCTGTTGATGAGATCACATCTGAAATATCGTGTCCAGTTTTGGTTTCTTTATTTGAGGAGAGATGTTGCTGTTGGAGCCATGAGAGAGAAATGGTGTTGTGAGAGTTCTTACTGTGCCCACCTCAGTCCAACGCCTGCATCTCCACCTCATTTTCCAATTCTGGGATCTTGTGTACCTCCTGTTCGATCGATTTTGAATTGAAAAATCTTTGGAATTCTCTGCCCAATAAAGCAGTAGAGGCTATCTCGTTAAATGTGTTTAAGTCACATAGATAGATTTTTTAACAAATAAGGGAATTAAGGGTTATGTGGATAAGTGGAACTGAACCATTATCAGATCAGCCATGATCTTAATGAATGGTGGGGCAGGCTCGAAGGGCTGGATGGCCTACTCCTGCTCCTATTTCTTATGTTCTTATGAAAGACCAATGCAACTGAACAGGAAGCTCTGCTTCATGTGTTTTCTGTGACGTTGGTTGAAGGATGTGCATTGAACAGCCCACATGGGGCTGAAAGTTAAATAAATTACAATTTTAAAAATAAGATTTTAAAATGAAATTGCAACAATTAAGGCGGAGGGAGGGAAGATGATTATCTGGGGTTAAATACAAGACTTCAAAATGAGCTGCAACATAAAATCTTTAAAATAAATGGTCCCAACGCCTACCAAGACACTGCACAACTAATGACTCAAATATCTTTGAGTTATAACAGGTCCTCATTAAATCCACATTAATCTCAGTACAAACATTGCTTGATTTGTCACACCACATCAGCTGAATAAATATAATTGCTGAGTAAATGTTTCCCTGTCTGTTCTATCTCCGTGATTGGAAAGACACCCAGCAAGCCACATGCATTTTTCTGTGCAATATACCTTATGGAAAGGTTGGATGGGCCCCTCATTTGTATCTCATTAAAGGAGTCGTAAGGTGGGATTTTTATCTTTGAGGTGCGTAGAAGGATTTGCAGAGTTTCTGGCTTTCTGTACCCTGCTTGGGGGGATAGGGAAGGGCCTAAAAATGGTGGCTGAAATCCTACTACCTCATCCACCCCTGAATTTCCCAGAACAGAAATCTCTGTTGGCCTCGGGCGGGATTTTAGAATCTTGTCCAGTGTGTTTGTTCTAGGGTGGGGAGTATGAATAGGAGCCTTGGAAAGCATTCGGAGGTAGTCACAACTCTTTTAAAGGACCATCTCCGTCCTTGGAGACTGTTTGAATATCGGGAGGACCAAATAGTAGTAGACTATCTTTTAGTTTCGTCTCGGGAATGTCTTAGTTTTTTTTAGCATGTTTAATTAAGTCTTATTTGTTTCCACAGGCAATTCAGTCCACCTTGTTGACCAACAAGGGGCATGCATGCGGCATGTTGTGCGAGAGCTGCTCTTGGAGGTTGCTTCAGGAGTTGCCTAGTGCTTCACGTCGCCAGTGTATGCTTAAACTGGACCATCTGATGGGCAACATGACAGCTCAGAGACTATCTGTGTCTGCGGGAGTTTGTGCGTTCTCCCCGTGGTTGCGTGGGTTTCCTCCGGGTGCTCCGGTTTCCTCCCACATCCCAAAAATGTGCTCTTAGGCTGATTGGGCAACAAATTGTCCCTATATTGGTTCCTATATGGGAATCTTCAACAATAGGCATAGCCTAAAGACAAGGATATGTCATTAGGACGGCGGCGTGGGCTCGTTGGGCCGAAGGGCCTGTTTCCCGTGCTGTGTTGCTCTTTGTTTGTTCTCTTTGTTGTCCCAGTTGTAATAAAGACAGTAATGCCCTCTCCCCCTCACACACTCACCCTCCTCACACTCCACATACTCCATCGCCTCATGCCTCCCCACCCATAGCCAATGACTCCTCGAATGCTCATATCAAACTATGCCCCTCCACCACCCGACTCTCATGATTTTTCATACCCTTCATGCCATGATATGGCACTTTGATGCCCATTCTCCTACAACGCACTCTATATTGAATCAATGAACCCTACGATGATAATGTGATGGGTTTAAAAAGCTTTAGAAAACACTCATTCACTCATCACAACTTTGTTCACATGAGAGGTACATGTTATAGATTTCCTCATCCTGTATCTATTCTGAATCCTTTGAAGATGCAAAATATTCATTCCAATAGTTTATCCCAAAGCTTAACAAGGTTCTTGGAGCTAACTGTCCCTAAGCTTCATTCAATGAGATAAAAGCAAATTCCTGTGGATGCTGGAATCTGAAACACAAACAGAAAATGCTGGAAAATCTCTGCAGTTCTGACAGCATCTGTGAAGAGAGAATAGAGCCAACGTTTTGAGTCTGGGTGAGCCTCTGTCAGAGCAGCCTTCCTTCAACACTACCTTTCAAAACTGTAATAAACTAACGGATGCTTTCACTATGTTTACTAGTCCAGACTTTAAACATACACTTTAATCACTCATGGCTGACATAGAGAAATATATATTCAACCCATTAAACCTGTCACGAGAGTCTCACAATCTCTAACTGTGGCCCACACTTAGCTGACATCTATGTAGATGCTTCCTCTCCATCATTCCCAGAGGCCCCGCTTATCTTAACCTCCTCCATTGTTAAGCTGCAGTCTTCTGTAGGTTCTTGCCCTGTTAGCGCTGGCCAAGAATTTCCTTTCTAGGTAAAGTAACTATGGAAGGCCCTGTCCTTCTACCTCTTAGAGGGTATTGGTATACCTACAAACAATTGACAGATTTCAACTCACAAGGAATAAGAAACCTTGTCACATTATTCTCTTTCCAGTTTACTGGCATGAGATCTGGTCTGTAACTCATGGACCTTAGGAGCTCTTTCTGATATACTGTCCTCTGCGTCACAAGGCAGTGAAAGATTATCGGGCTGGGCAGGAATTTAGGTTTAATCAGATCTTACTGAATGGTGGAACAGGCTCGATGGGTCGAGAGCCCTACTCTTATATTTGTATGTTCCATCATTGTAGTGGTACAGTGTCTTGTGTTCTTATAGAAATATTTAGAAAAAAGAACAAGGAAAATTACAGCACAGGAATAGGCTATTTGGCTTTCCAACTTTGCATCGACCATTCTGAACTAAATATCTGAATTAAAATCCCCTACCCTTCCAGGGACCATATCCCTCTATTTCCATCCTATTCATGTATTTGGAAGACGCCCCTTAAATTCACTATTGTCTCTGCTTCCACTGCCTCCTCCGGAAGCAAGTTCCAGGCACCCATCACCCTCTGTGTAAAAGAAATTGCCTTGACATCTCCTTTAAACCTTGCCCCTCACATCTTAAACCTGTGCCCCCTAGTAACTGACTCTTCCACCCTGGGAGAAATCTTCTGACTATACACCCTGTCCATGCTCCTCATAATCTTGTAGACTTCTATAAGGTCATCCCTCAGCCTCCATCGTCCCAGTGAGAACAAGTCAAGTTTCTCCAACCTCTCCTCATAGCTAATGCCCTCCATGCTAGGCAACATCCTGGTAAACCTTTTCTGTACCCTCTCCAAAGCCTCCATATCTTTCTGGAAGTGTGGCGAGCAGAATTGAACACTGTGTTCCAAGTGCGGCATAACTGAGATTCTATAAAGCTGCAACATGACTAGCCAATTTTTAAACTCAATGTCCCAGCCGATGAAGGCAAGCATGCCTTATGCCTGCTTGACTACCTTCTCCACCTGCGTTGCCACTTTCAGTGTTCTGTGTACCTGTACACCCAGATTTAAAGTGGAGGGGGATAAATGATTGACAGAGGGCTATGGGAAAATGGCACAGAAGAGGGGTTGGGGCTGATGTAGATTACCGTCGATGGTATTGAACAGCGGCTCTCGTGAAAGGCTTGGTGGCCAACTCCTGCTTCTACTTCTCATGTTCTACGTGGCGTTCATTCAAAAAGAAAGCATAGCATTTTCAAAAACATTTTCCGTTCGTAACAATATAACCCACCGGGCTTTTACTTCCTCGTGCTTTCAGAAATGTGCGGTCTGACGTCCAGGTCTTCACAATTTGTTTGACTTGAAGCTCAGTTTATAAAGAGGTTCAGGAAAGGGGCAGAGACACCCAATGCTTTCAGAGAGTAACAGAAAGTATCAAAAGCCCCGGTGTGCGATAAAAGTGAAAACATCTAAATGCTTTTTAAAAGACAAAATTGTACCTGCCTCTACCTCTGGCAGCCTGTTCCAGGTACTCATCACCCTCTGAGAAAAAAAATTGCCTCCCTGGAAACTTCTGCATCTCTCCCCTCTCATGTTAAGCCTATGCCCTCTTGTTTTAGACTCCCCTACCTTTGGGAAAAGATATTGACTATCTAGCTGATCTGTGCCCCTCATTATTTTATAGACCTCTATGAAATCGCTGCTGAGCCTCATACACTCCAGGGTAAAAGGTTCCAGTCTATCCAGCCAAACCATCAAGACCCGGGAGCACCCTTGTAAATCTTTTCTGCACTTAAAGTCTAATAATATCCTTTCTATAATAGGATGACCAGAACTGTACACAGTATTCCAAGTGTGGCCTTACCAATGTCCAGTACAACTTCAACAAGACGTCCCAACTCCTGTATTCAGTATTCCTCTCTCTTCCTGTTCTGCTTTGTGCCTTTTATCCATTTTCACTGACATTTTCTCTTTTCCTTTTGTCTTTAATTTCCTTTCCAGTACTTCTGTATGTTTTATCACTTTTACCGGGGCTGTCTACCTTTGATACTTTGTTACTCTCTGAGAGCATTGGTTGTCTCTGATCTTTTCCAAAACCTCTTATAAACTGAGCTTCAAGTTAAACAAATCATGAAGATCTGGCAATCAGATCGCACAGAGTATAGAAGGATATGGGTCAAATGCAGGCAATTGGGACTAGCTTAGGGGTTTAAAATAAAAGGGCGGTATTGGCAAAATGGGCCGAAGGGCCTGTTTCCGTACTGTAAATCTCTATGACCATATGACATACAAAGTGAGACAGAGAGGACAGGGAGAGAGGCAAGTGACAGAAGCACTAAATGATATCTAAAAATAAGAGAATTAGAAGGGCAAGTCAAACTATTTTTAACAAGTTTCCTCCATGCCTGTAATCATGAAGATTGAAATAGTATTTTTGAACTGAAATGGGACTTTGATATTTATGAGATACAGACTAAAGAGCCTCACTACTTTATAGAGGATTATGTTCAAACCAAAGTGCATCACACTGAAAGCTTGCATCAGTGGCTTTGAATCAAATGATATAACTAACATGCGCATTTTCAAGTCATGCGTCGTACACTGAGGGATGTATATGACCCCTCTCACACTTTTCTCTCACCCACGTCAACCCATTTAGGATTTGAATTTCATTTGACTCTGGTCCCGTGACGTGAGCTTACGCGTTTGGTCAATTCTTGGAGACACTAGTGAAATCTTGAGATAAGAAAAGGTGCCCTAATCTATTGGAGCCATTCAATAAATTAAACTTTTTAAAGAAAATGCTGGTATGTACATCTGATGGCCGATGAGGCATCTCAGCTTGGTAAGAGGAAGCTGCTGATGCTGAGAGAATTTCCAAGGAGGTGAGACAAGAAAAACTCAGGCTCCTGACTTTGTCATCCATCGGACTTGCGCATTCCAGCGTGAAATGCACGCTTCAGCACTGTCCAGGAGGGCAGAAAGAGGCTGGGTTTCAAGAAAAGGGAGGGAGCACTTCTACTGTGTTCCCTTAGGAGAGGGAGGGAACATGTGGACAGCTACTGTGGAGCTGTCTCAGAGAACTATAAAAAAAACAAATGATGGCATAAAACTATGCAAATAAAGCTAGTCCCCAGCTTCCTTTCAAAATGTAATTCCAGCCCAGACAGTTCATCCCCAGCGTGGATTGTGGGTGCAGCTAAAACACTAAGGCAGCCTGGCCAGTCCACCCCTCTGCCAAATAACAGCAGCAGACAGGCCACGTAAAATTTGGCACAGTGGTTAGCACAGCTGCACCAGGGACCCGGGTTCGATTCCAGGCTCGGGTTACTGTCCGTGTGGGTTTCCTCTGGATGCTCCGGTTTCCTTCTATAGTCCAAAAGATGTGTGGGTCAGGTTGATTGCATATGCTAAATTAACCTTTAGTGTCCTGGGATATGATGGGTTAGAGGAATTCCAACTAAGTCAAGGTTAACTAAGCTGGGTGACGGCCTGGGTGGGATTGTTGTTGGTGCGGACTCGATGGGCCGAGTGGCCTCCTCCTGCCACTCCTCCTAGGACTTCTATGATATGAATATCCGAACAGGTCATGATGTGGAGATGCCAACGTTAAACTGTGGTAAACTCAGTCAGAAGTCTGGTGTTGTGAAACTTCTTACTGTATTTATCCGAACGGGCACAGGAGTGTGGTGACTAGAGGATTTTCACAGTAACTTCACTGCTATGTTGACGTAAGCCTACTTGTGACAATAATAAATAGACTTTAATATTTAATCTTTTTAAAATTTCATTCATATGGACCCTTAATGGACTAAATTGCATGTTTGATTGTTGGCCGGTGCAGACGAGAGTCAGACGTGTGCCTGCCAACCAAAATGTTGTGCAAATACACGTTGATGTTGAAACCTGCTGCTGATGTTTTCTCGAGCGATTTTACACGCTTCTGGCTAAAACTCTGGCCATGGATTTTAAAGTCAGTTCTTGTAAGTTTTCTTCTCGTTACAGATAGAATATTAATGGTTGGTAACGAGATGGCTTATAATGAGTGAAGATAGAAACATAGAAAATAAGAGCAGGAGGCGGCCATTTGGCCCTTCGAGCCTGCTTTGCCATTCGTCACGATCATGGCTGACCATCCAACTCAATAGCCGAATATAGAAGGCATGAAGATATCCCAGCTAGTTCCCAAATCTCAAAGCCTCAAACTCCGGGGATTCCTGTATAGTTTTTTTTAATTCATTCATGGGACATCGCTGGCCGGCTGGCTGGCTAGCTAGCATTGTTAGAATGTAACCAATGATAACATTGGATCTGTTGTAGTGTGAGGAATGGTTAAAAAGCTGTAAGGGTCAGCTAACCCAGTAAACTATGTAACCAATGACAAGCTGATGTGGTGGTCAGCTGACTCAGTATAAATAAGAACCTGTTGGGAACTGGGGGGGAGCTTAGAACGGTCCAGGTGAGGCCTCAGCTGTTGGAGTAATGAAGTTTCTTTATTGAACTTTTATTCTTTGATTTGTAAGCTGGAGTAAGTTTTGTTTTATTTCATGATCTACAACTGAAGAATTCCTTCTGGAGATCAAGACCCATCTCTAGTTGCCCTTGAGAAGACGGTGTTGAGCTATCTTCTTGAAATGCTGCAGTCCCTGTGGTGTGGGTTGACATACAATGCCTGTAGCTAAGAGTAGGCAATGTTTTGTTTTAAAGTTTTTCAAATTTTTAAAAAATTCAACAAAAACTTTCAAATCTGAATTCAGCTTTGCGATGGATAATTTTGCTGCAGCTTCATTACACAAAAGCAGCCATTCATATCCTTCACATGACAGCATTATAAATCAATGGTTGCACACAGGCAACATATATTTATGAAATTAGTGATGTTGTTAGAGGCAGATTTACTGTATCATGATTTGAGGGCCAGGAGTGAATAATTCAGCAACATGTCAAATCAACAGATAAGGTCTGGTTCCTACATTCAAGTATCCCTCAGACCGCCAGACTGCTTTACAAATCTCTCCCTCCCATTTAGACAAACTGCAGTGCACTCAAAAGGCAAGAATTACAATCTTCAACTAGCAAACGCAATGGGGCTTCAATAGGTTTTTGCAGTTTCAATGTCCAAACCTGCTCAACTGCTTCAAAGCATGAACGTGGAGCGCGGGTGCTTCCTCTCATGGAGCATTCTGGGATGACAAGTCGTAGGATAAGGGGTAGCAAACTTAAAACAGGGTTGAGGAGAAACTACTTCTCCCAAAGGGTTGGAATTCACGACTCCAAAGTGCGGTGGATGCTGGGACAGTGAGTAAATTTAAAGAGGAGTTAGACAGATTTTTAATTGGTAATGAGTTGAAGGGTTACGGGGAAAAGGTAGGAAAATGGGTATATGGAGCATATCAGCCATGATCGAAGGGCAGAGCAGATTCGACGGGCCAAATGGCCTTTTACTGTTCCTACACTTTGAACTTATGAATTTAAATCCTTCTGAATCCAATGCCCTTCTCTTCGATGACATGAGGCAAAGTGCACGCCTTCCATCCTAAAGTATATTCTAGCTATTCATTCTCGGGGTGTGGAATTGCCGGAATTCTTCGCCATTGGTAGTTGCCCTGAGAAGCTGGTAGTTTCCTGACCTTCGGGATATTAATGAGCAAGTGGGCGATTTGACAGAGTAACATTCACTTTTACACATGCCAGCTTTCTATTACCCTATTCAAACACTTTCCTGATACCCACACACAGTCTTTTTTGGAACTCTCACATTTAGTACACCACATTCCACATAATTCACCATAACAGGAGCATTCTTAAGGCAAGTATTTTTAAAAATTCATTTATGGAATGTGGGTGTCACTGGCTAGACCAGCATTCATTTCCTATTCCTTACTGCCCTCGTGAAGTGGTGGTACACCACCTTCTTGAACTGCTGCAGTCCCTGAGGGTAGGTACACGCACAGTGCTGTTAAGAAGGGAGTTATAGGATTTTGACCCAGCGACTGCGATGGAATGGTGATATATTTCCGGTAATACAAGGTTAAAGTCCATCAGGATTATTTGATAGCACAAGCCACAAGCTTTCAGAGTGCTGCTCCTTCCGTCAGGTGAGTGGGAGTTCTGTTCACAAACGGAGCACATAAAGACACAATCTCAATTTACAAAATAATAGCTGGAATCCGAGTCTTTACAGGTAGTCAAGTCTTAAAAGATATAGACAAAGTGAGCGGAGAGAGGGTTAAGCACAGGTTAAAGAAATGTGTAGTGTCTCAAGACAGCATAGTTAGTGAGATTTTACAAGCCCAGGCAAATCGTGGGGGTTACAGATAGTGTGACATGAACCCAAGATCCCAGTTGAGGCCGTTCTTTTGAAGCATGAACGTGGAGTGGGTGCTTTCTCTTGTGGGGCATTCTAGGATGAGAGATCTTAGGATAAGGGGCAGCAAATTTAAAACAGGATTGAGGAGAAACTACTTCTCCCAAAGGGTTGTGAATCTGTGGAATTCACGACCGCAGAGTGCGGTGGATGCTGGGACAGTAAGTAAATTTAAGGAGGAATTAAATTTGTGTGTGGGGAACTTGACTATCAATCTCTGCTCAGCGACTCTGCGTTGTCATGAGTCATGAAGGCTGCCTTGACGAACGCTTGGCCGAGGATCAGAGGCTGAATGCCTGTGACTGCAAGTGTTCACCAACAGGAAGAGAACACTCTTGCTTGGTGATTTGTCGAGCAGAGTTCATTCATCCATTGTCATAGCGTCTGCATGGTCTCCCCAATGTACCATGCCTCAGGACATCCTTTCCTGTAGCGTATCAGGCAGACAACAATGGCCAAATTGTACATATGGACCATGTACCTGGTGGATGGAGTTCTCACGTGAGATGATGGCATCCGTCCCTATGAGCTGGCACATCTTGCAGAGGTTGCTGTGGCAGGGTTGTGTGGTGTCGTAGTCACTGTTCTCCTGAAGGCTGGGTAGTTTTCTGCGGATAATGGTCTATTTGAGGTTGTG
The DNA here is from genome assembly GCA_024679065.1 of Sphyrna mokarran. Classification (NCBI taxonomy): domain Eukaryota; kingdom Metazoa; phylum Chordata; class Chondrichthyes; order Carcharhiniformes; family Carcharhinidae; genus Sphyrna; species Sphyrna mokarran. The sequence goes on along the minus strand of JAGIQG010000031.1, from coordinate 20,084,921 downwards.
CGGTTGTTTGAAGGCAAGAAGTGGGGTAGTGGGGATGGCCTTTGGCGAGATGTTCATCTTCATCGATGACATGGTGAAGGCTCTGGAGAAGATGTCGTAGGACAGCGATCACAACACTACACAATCCTGCCACAGCAACAGATGAATGAACTTTGCTCAACAATCACCAGGCAGGAGTGTTCTTTTCCTGTTGGGGAACATTTTACCAGTCACGGGCGTTTAGCCTCTAATATTTGATTAAGAGTTCTACAAGGCAGCCTTCAGACACACAACAGCACAGAGTCACTGAGCAAGACTAACAGCCAAATTCTGCACACATAAGAACGGCCTCAACCGGGATCTTGGGTTCATGTCACACTATCTGTAACCTCTATGACTTGCCCGGGCTTGCAACATCTCACTAACTGTCCTGGCTGGAGACAATACACATCTCTTTAACCTGTGCTTAATCCTCCCTCTACTCACATTGTCTATACCTTTAAGACTTGATTACCTGTAAATGCTCATATTCCGACCGGTATCTTGTACACTGAGTTTGTGTCTTTATATACCGTTTGTGAACAGAACTCCTGAAGAAGGAGCAGCGCTTTGAAAGCTTGTGGCTTGTGCGACCAAATAAACATGTTGGACTTTAACCTGGTGTTGTGAGACTTCTTACTGTGCTTATCCCAGTCCAACACCGGCATCTCCACATCATGGATATATTTCCAAGCAGGGAAATTGCAAGTCGGTGATGTTCCCAAGTGTCTGCCGCCCTTGTCCTTCTAGATGTTATAGCTTTGGAAGATGCCGGCAAAGGAGACTTGGTGAGCGCATCTTGTACGTGGTACACACTGCTAGCAGCAAAGGTGGAGGGAGTAAAAATTTGTGGATGTGTTGCCAATGAAGCCGGTTTTATCCTGAAAGGATGAGCTTCTTGAATGCTGTTGGAGGTACACCCATCCAGGCAAGTGGAGAGTATGTCATTACAGTCCTGGTCTGTGTCTTGTAGATGGTGGATGTGGGGAGTAAGGAGGTGATTCCAGCCTCTGACGTCCTTTTGTCACCACAGTATTTAATGCTAAAGCAGTTCACTTTCTGCTTAGTGGCGACGCCAGGATATTGTTTGATGGATTCAATGATAGTAATGCCACTGAATGTCAAGGGGCAATGGTCAGACTCTCTCTTATTGCAGATAGTTACTTCCTGGCACTTGAGTGGTGTGAAACAGATCACCTTTAGCTACAGTAATTATTCATTCCTTGAAATAGTTCTGGTGTGAACCCTTTGACAACTATATCTACCCAATATGGTGAATGATACACTTTCAGCTACTGACACTCAATTTCAAAATATTCTTTTTACTTCCTCAATATTTATGGTTTATATAATGCTATGTGAGTTGTTAAGCAGATAGCTTATCCTGAGAGAGAGAGAGAGCCATTGTTAATGCTGCTTCATTCAGCAGAGTCTTGCTGGATGGAACCTGGTTAAATCTACCTGTTCCTGTGAAACAGCCACTGGTCTCTGACTGGAACTCTCTCCAAAAAAGGACCACCCACAATCAAGCAAAAAGCTCCTTTGACAAAGTGCCATCAGGTCTAAGCAGTGAGAAGTTGGAAGCAAGATGGGAAAGTTCTTGAAATAAATTGCATCGCTTAACACTCAAACAGCGTAAATCGCTTCTGCTCACTGGCTTCCCATCTACTTGTGAAGGATAATCAGAAAAATTGATCGACATTGGGTCTGCGGAATTGCAATGTCAGGTCACGCCAGACAAAACAACAAGTTTCTTCACGTTAATGCAGACAAGGTGAATTCTCCCAGTCCGCTGCATTGCTAAAGCAATGTGCAGGCTGTGTAGTGGGTTCTCACTGGGCACCACAGCCTCCTATGAATCTCCAGCCGCTGGGTTTCCAGCACCGTCAGCTCCGTGCCAGAAATCGGAGTGGTGCTGTATAATTTATGTTAATGATCATTAGCATCTGATTAGTGGGCCCGGGACTGAAATCTCCAGGTCCACCAGCATCTGTCCTAGTCCCTCCACACCAATGCTATAGTTGAGAAAAATCAACCAAACCCTCTACTTTCTCAGGAGGTTCAGGAAATGCAGCTACGACTCTCATCAACTTTTACAGATACCCCATAGAAAGCATTCTTTGAGATTGTAGCACAGCTTGGTGCTCTGCCCAAGGCTGCAAGAGACTAGAAAGAGTCATGGATGAAGTCAGTCCATCACTTAAACCAGCCTCCCATCCATTGACTCTATCCACATTTCCCACTGCCTCAGGCAAAGCAGCCAGTATAATTAAGGATCCCACGCACCCTTGACATTCTCTCTTCCACCTTCTTCCATTCGGAAGACGCGTGCGACCTGACTCTAAAGAACAGCTTCTTCCCTGCTGCCATCAGACTTTTGAATGAGCCTATTTTGCATTAAGTTGATCTTTCTCTACACCCTAGTTACGATTGTAATTTTGTATTCTCTCGTTTCCTTCTCTAGGATCAGTATTTTTTTGTCTGAGCGCGCAAGGAACAATACTTTTCACTGTATGTTAATACGGGTGACAATAATAATTCAAATCAAAAACAACAATTTTGGCCTCAACTACATTCTGTGGGAGTGAATTTCACACATTCACCATCCTCTGGGTGAAGAAATTTCTCATCACCTCAGTTCTAAAAGGCCCTTATCCTCAAACTATGACCCCGAGTTCTAGATTCCCCCACATAGGGGAACATTCTTTCTGACTCTACCATGTGTAACCCTGTTAGAATTTTACAAGTTTCTCTGAGATCCTGTCTCACTCTTCCAAACTCCAATGAATATAATCCTAACCGACTCAGTCTTTCCTCATATGACCTGCCATCCCTGCAATCAGCTGGGATGACCCAGTTAATAAATCTTCACTGCACTCCCTCTATAACAAGGGCATCCTTCCTCAGATAAGGAGGCTAAAATTGCACACATTACTCCAGACATGGCCTCCCAAACACCCTGTACAATTACAGTAAAATGTCCAAATTCTCTACTCAAATCCTCTTGCTATGAAGGCCAACATACCATTTGCCTTCTTTATTGCCTGCTTTACCTGCGTAAAGCAACTCATGCACAAGGATTCCAAGATCTCTCTTGAGTATCCACCTCCCTCAGTTTATACGCATTGAAGTAATAATCTGTCTTACTATTGCTACCAAAGTGGATAACATATTTATATGCATCTGCCATGCCCACACATGCAGCCTGTCCAAATCACAAAACCAAGTCAATAGGTTATTGAGTTATGCAATTCCTCCAATGCAGATTCGTGCTGAGTTATTTGATCTTCACCAAGACAAGAGTGGGAATTCAGATTGAATCATTTGTTCACTGTCTCGTGACTCCTCAGATCACACAGCGTTCACTCATCTCCTTGAGCCTGTTTCACTATTCAATGGATGATCATCTCTGTATCCTGCAGGATGGTTTGTGGATGTAAGTTAACAACAGATCACTGTGGTCATAAATTAGTAATCTATCAACACTAACAGTGAAACTGTCTGCTAGCGTGCATTGGAAGTTTTCCCTCCACCCCCTCACGAGGAAGGAGGGGGGACTATGGGAATGGGAAAGATTCCCATTCAGAATGCAGGTACAATGTGAACATATTGGAGAAAGATCCCAGTCAGTGGAACTTCCAGTCATCCTCTGAGGAATCTCTGCTTAGATATAATAAGACAGCTGGGATCAGACCTGAGACCGTTCGAGACAAGAATAAATGTTGTTCTGTGGCATTTTGCCCAATGACCCAGTATCCTCTACAGCTCAAACAATGAATTCTTCAAGCTGTTGTGATATTTCAAAGTCAATATTCACTCATCAAAATATTATTTACGCATACACCCACTGTGGTCACAATGTAGATCGTTAAATAACACTGTCCATGTAAATCATCCACTTTCCAGGTCTCTGCATTCAAATTAAATCTATATCCCACTTCATCTGTGCCACGTAACTGAACAGGACACAGTGGGTGCGATTTTATGGCCTCGCTCATCCTGAAACTGTGAAATCCCACAATTTCAGGATTTCCGGAGTCTGCCCCTCTACTGCTCCAATTCCTGTGGATAGTAAAATTCAGGCCACTAATGTGTACTCTGGTAAAATAGCCTTATTATCAAATACCTGTGTACCAACCCCTGACAGCAATGCCACTCAGCTCCCATTAGAACATACTTTGACAGCTCAAGGTTAAAGCAGCAAGTTTGAAGTGAAAAGCCAGTTTGAACTTGGAACTGGAAGGACAATACATATTTGTGGTTGTTCGCTCCTACCTCTTTGTTCATACAACAGGTATACGGCACTCCACATGCCAATGGCCCTGGTGCATTACAAGAATGGTATTGATTCACATCCCAGTCCTTGTATTCATCTCCCCCACAGCACGAAAACTGTTAGCAAAAAAAAAAGAGAGGTTCTAATTATTGAACAATCCTACAGAGCTGTCAATCTTAGAGATTTATTTCTTTTTGACTTGTTAGATTTGTGGGTGGGAGAAAGCAACCAGAAAACAATTGAGTTTAATCAGGTATAGTGATTGACACTACTGATAAGCTCAGATTTTTCAAGCGCTTTTCATCCTGTAAACTCTGTGTTGATCAAGGTGCAATGCATTGGAATATTTTCCAGTATGGTGTCTCAATTCATTTCCCCGTCAAACGCTCCCATGTCAGGTACATCAAAAAACAGGATTGGAAACAGAGTAAAGCTGCCTCTGCACCACCCCATTAAACACTCCCAGCCCAGGTACAGCACAGGATTACTTACAGAGTATAACTCCCTCTGTACTGTCCCCATCAAACACTTCAGGACAAGTACAGCATGGGGTTAGATACAGAGTAAAGCTCCCTATACACTCTCTCTCTCCATCAAACACTCCCAGGACAGGCACAGGATGGGGTTAGAGACAGAATAAAGCTCCTTCTGCACTGTCCCCATCAAACACTCGTACGGCAGGTATAACACAGTGTTAGATACAAAACTCCCTCCACACTCACAGGGCAAGTGCCGCATGGGGTCAGATATAGAGTGAAACACCCTCTACACTATCATCATCAAACACTCCCAGGACATATACAGGAGAGGGTTGGGTGCAGAGTTCATCTCCCTCTACACTGTCCCCATCAACCACTCCGACGACAGTTACACACTGGGTTCGACACAGAGTAGTGATTTCTCTGCATTGTTGCCATCAAGCACTGCCAGGGCAGGTAGATAAAGATAAGGGTAGATGACATGAAGAGGAGGATCTATGAATTGTTACTTCCACAACTATTTCCCTATCTTTGTGGTAACCTGTGGATACTCACCCTACGCATGTCTAACCCCTCACTAACTGTATGAGTGTAATCTTCTCGCATTCTCCACTCAAACTCCCCAGTGTTTGTCAACTTAGTGCGAATGGAAAGACACGCTGGGTTGAGTGTCCATGATTTTTCCTCACTTGCCTGTTTTGGCTTTGGCAACTGATGGACTGAGACCCTGGCGATTGGTATGGATTGCTCTCCATGGCATTTTTCCGGTTTTCCAGCCAGGTTTGGGCCAGAGAGCAGGAGAATCCATGGGAAAATTCCAGCCTGATTCCCTTATTGTCATGAATACACCTCAAAAGAGCAGCATGATTCAGCCACCAGAATAAAGGTGCAGTGTAAACATACAGCTCTAGCTGTCACAGGCTAGAGAGCCATTCAGGCAACAGAAGCACCCACCATCAAACAACAGGCATGTATTTGTAAAGTAACTCCTGCCTCCTGTGTTCTTTACCAGGAGTCTGCTTCACACTCTATCCACTCTCTGGGGACCATTTTAACATGGGTTAATAATGTAATAATCAGCTACCGTTTATCAAAGAAACCCTACAGTGCAAAAGGAGGCCATTTGGCCCATCAAGTCTGCACCGACTACAACCCACCCTCTCCCCGTAACTGTTCGCATTTACTATAGTTAGTCCCCCTGACACTAAGCGCAACTTAGCACTGCCAGTGCATCTAACCCATATATCTTTGTACTGGGGGAGGAAACTGGAGCATCCGGAGGAAACTCACGCAGATACGGGGACAATGTGCAAACTCCACACAGGCAGTCAGTCACCCAAGCAGGGAATTGAACCCAGATCCCTGACACTGTGAAGCAGCAGTGCTAACCACTGTGCCACCATGCCGATCCTGGAGATACAGAGATATAGGCACAGATAAATAATACATCTTGTCCATTGCTTCCTTTCATACAAGGGGTGGTAGAATCAATATTGGCAGATGAGCTAAAAAAAAAACGTCCCCTCAAAAGGAATTTTTTTGACATCAGCCCTAAATTTCTCATTTGAATCTGCATCCCCTTGTCTGAATCCTCCAAATGAGAGCCTGTGAGAAGCAATGGATGAAATCTACCCTCTCCGCAGCTGGTTTAACAGCACAAACGACCTTTTGAAAACTGAGAACAAAATGTGACAGAACAATCACTTGGTCATCTTTGTGAAGGTGCGTCACTGTCACAGAGATGGCCTTGAATTTCAAACAAAGGTGACAATTTGAAAAGTACAAATTTTTACCAAAGGCAGAATAGTTGCTCAGGCGACACATCTAGCTTTTAGATGCGAGTAATAAAGCAGCTCAAGCTGTTGCTAAACTCCTTTGATAAAATATATTCCCAGTCTGGGGAGCAATCCTGGACTTGTTGCTGATTTCCTCATGGAGCACTGGGTTGGCAAAGCTATTTGAATACACACCCAATAAAATTATCATTGTGTCTCTATTCCAATCTATCAGCCCATGGCTCCAAGTTTGGTCATAGAGGATGTGCACTAAGGTTGTGAATTCTGGTCCCCCTTGGGGAGTCTGAGCCCACAATCCAGGCCGAAATGTTCCTGGTCTGTTGAGGGAATGTTGCCCTGTCAGCAGTTCTGTCTTCCAGGATGGCAAGGTGGCACAGTGCTTAGCATTGCTGCCTCTCAGCGCCAGGGATCCAGGTTTGATCCCAACTTGGATCACTGTCTGTGTGGAGTCTCTGTCTGCATGGGTTTTCCCGGGTGCTCTGGTTTCCTATCACACAGATATATAGGTTAGGTGCATTGACCATGCTAAATTGCCTCTTAGTGTTCAATGTTGTGCAGGTTAGATGGTTTGGCCATGTTACATTGATCCTTAGTATCCAAGGATATGCAGGTTAGATGAGTTGACCATGCATAATTAACTCTTAGCGTCCTATGATGTGTAGTTAGGGGTATTCATGGAGTTTTGGGATAGGTCTTGGATAAAATGCTCTTACCAAAAAGAGTAGGTGCAAACTTGAATGGGCCAAATGCCCTTCTCTGCACTGTAGGATTCTATGATTCCAAAGGAGATAATAATCTCACAAAGAAAATCAGATGATCAGGCCATTATCTCATTGCTGTTTGTGGGATCTTGCTGTGTGAAAATTGCTTTGATTGCACTTGTCAAAGATTACGGGCTGTGAAGGGCTTGGGGACATCCTGTAAAGTGCTTTTTTCATACATACATTTCATTCCTTTTTAACTTCCTTCAGAAATGGGGAAATCGATTTTATCAGATGTTCTTGCCATGTAGTGGGAGTTACTGTCCTGTCTCTGTTTCAATCTGACCCTTTCCACTGCACAGATTTCACACTGCTACTTCTCCATTTCTCTTGGTATCAGGTTGTCAGATACATTCAAACGGGTGGCTGCATTTACAGAGTTTCAGTCCCAGAGGCTATTGTGGTGGTTTATGTAAGCCTTTATGAGAAATGGAGCTTCATTCTGTCGGAGCTAAAAAGATACTCGGACACAGGATTCACCAAGTGATTGATCCTTTATTGCCTTCTTATCGATAAGAAGAGGGGAACTGAAGAATTCCTCAGGCTTCTTCAATCTGTTCTGCTTAATTGTGTATCGTCAGCCTTTTTTATGCAGCATTTACAATTTTTGATAAAGATAATTGTTTCTAGTAATGCATACCAATAAATTATTTACATATGATACGAAGAGGTAGGCGCCAGACAGCAACTGCTTAATTGTATCCAGTCAGTAATGTCATGACCTTTAGTGGTAGATGGGTGAATGTCCATTCAGACAATGGTCACGTAATCATGTCATTATTACAGTTTTGGTACTGTTAGCAAAGACATTCAGGTGTATCCTGTTGATAGATATAGAGGAGCATCCTCTTTCATGTATAAGCAAAGGCAGCCAGTCTACAGTGAAGGTGCTGCTGCTGACATGCTCATTTGCCTGGTCACCTGCTCAGCTCAGTTCTTCTCTTCTACAATCCCTACAAAACATCACTGTACACCTTGCAGAACAATGTGCCTGATACCAATGTGTCTGATTCCATCGGAAAGAAGAGCCTTGAGTTTGTAAATGTCCAAAACTTGAATAAACCAGTATGGTACAATGTAGAATGTCATCAAGTAGCAATTATATAGGAAACATCAGTGCTGGAGTCTTTGAACAGCACGATCCATCTTACATTTCTATTTCCATTATACTCCCAATGATCTAGGAAACATATAAATGCAAACCTTTTCATATTACTTTTCAAGACCTCGAGGTCTTTCTAAATGTTTTACATCCAATTAAATACTTTATGAAGTGTGCTCACCGATATAATGCAGGAAATTTCAGAGCCAATTTGCATATGGCTGGCTCCCACAAAGGAACATATCATCCAAATGAATGATGTCTGCTGAGGAGATAATGTTGACCAGGACACAGGGGTCAATGAACTTGTCACATAGTTTCACATCTATCCAAGAGGCATTAACAATTAAACGTTATTGAGATATATTATCCACCATCTACAAGTCAGCAGTGTAATGGAACATTCCCCACTTGCCTGGATGGGTGCAGCTCCAACAACACTCAAGAAACTTGACACCATCCAGGACAAAGCAGCCCTGCTTGATTGGCAACGCAGACATCCACTCCCTCCATCACCTGCACTCAGTAGTAGCAGTGTGGATTATCTACAAGATTACTGCAGCAATTCACCAACAATCCTTAGTTACCACTTTCCAAACCCTCAACCCCATTCCCATCTAGAAGGACAAGGGCAGCAGATACATGGGAACACCACCTATTGCAAGTTCCCCTCCAAGCCACTCAGCATTCTGACTTGGAAATATATTCCTTCTCTGTCGCTGGGTCAAAATCCTGGAATTCCCTTCCTAATGGCATTGTGGGTCAACACATGGACTGTAGCGATTCAAGAAGGCAGCTGACTACCACCTTCTCAAGGGGCAATCAGGGATGGGTAATAAATGCTGGCCAGCCTGTGAAGCCAATGTCCCATGAATGAAAAAAAAAACTACCACTCATTTTACTTTGTAGGATTAATTCAGTACTACTTCTCTGGTAATCTTCAGCACCATCACAAATTCTTCCTCCCTTTTCTGAAGAACTTGACTCCCCTTTACACATCCTCCAGTAGAGTATTCATTCGCAGACACCAAATTATGATTGCTGTTGGTTATTGTGTAGTGAATAGGACAACCAACACTGCTTCTCCTGTAGTTCCTGGATCCCAAGAAAAATCAGGCCCTTGAGACTCTTAGAGATGAGTAGTCGATGCCATTTCCCTCCTGGTGTGCCATCAGGAGCTATGGTTCAGTATCAATGTTAAAGGGTGATTCAACTTCCAATCTAGCTTATGAATAGCCAACAATGAGACTGTAATTGCATTTAACTGCAGTTCTAAATCAGCTGAACACAAAGCAGTGCATAAAGCATTTTATGTACAATCGCTGTGTCAAGCCTGATGCAGAGCTGTAAGAAGGGCTCCATTTCAATTTACACTACAATGTTGCTCATCACTTAACAATTCGTTCCATCCTGCACCCATTAAAAAGTACAAATGTAATAATTACAAGCATTTTTCCCCCTCTCTCTTACAGGGCTTTCTGCCCTTTTATTATCATCACTTCTTGTTGAGATATCATTGAGCAAGTATTTTAAAAAGTTTTTCGAGACTTTGATTCTGTCTTTCTGTCCGTCTCATTTCCCCTTCTACCTCCCGATTAAAAAAAACCAAGCACTTACAGTAAGTTTACATTTTAGGGCTTCTAGTTGGTACAATGGGTGAGATACTGACCTCCGGAGGCCAGTAGTCACACTGGATGAGGCTGAAGAAGCCTCAGGCGTCCACTGCACCATCCCTCCCCTCATCTGGTCCTAACTCGGTTATTAACATTTAATTATTAATGTCACAAGTTCACACTTCAATGAAGTTACAGTGAAAATCCACTAGTCTCCACACTCTGGCGCCTGTTCAGGTGCATTGAGACAGAATTTAGCACGACCAATGCACCTAATCAGCACGTCTTTCATTCTGAGGGAGGAAACACATGCAGACACAGGGTGAATGTGCACACTTCATACAGACCATGATCCAAGCTGGGAATCGAACCTGGGTCCCTGGCACTGTGAGGCAGCAGTGCTAACCACTGTGCCACCATATAACCCCATACAGACCAAATCTAAAGAAATATAACAGTCAGAACTCTACGGCTCTGTCATTGCCACAGCGAGGCCTTAGAATTCAGCCCAACGAGCTGAAGTAGATCATCAGCTAAAAATAGAAAGCATCCGCAAGTCTTACATCTTTGTAGTAAAAGGTTAGTCCAAGTGCGGGCCCACGAGGGATCAAAAAGGAGGTCTTCTTGTTAAGGGGAGAACCCGTGGCTGCAGCGATAATTTTACATCAACCTTCTCGAGGAAGAGAATGCTGCCAATGTCACAGTAAAGGAGGAGGTAGCTAACGGGAAAATTGGATTGGATAAAAATAGATAGAGAATTAAAAAAAAAATCAACAATATTTGATTGAAAAGTCATCTGGTCAAATTGTTTTGGTGAGAGAGGAAAATAAAGGTGGAAATTGTGGAGGGGTGGAGGATACAAATGTCCCCTCCTCCTGGGATGTGGGGTCAACACAGTAAGAAGTCTCATAACACCAGGTTAAAGTCCAACAGCTATATTACTGTACATATATCTCCAGGTCTCTCTTTCCCTATATGCTTTTTAAAACTTTAACATCTAATTTAACATTTTGGTAGCAAAATCCACTAGCTTTCGGAGTGCTGCTGGTGTTGAGACTTCTTACTGTGTTTACCCCAGTCCAATGACTGGGGGATCAATGCCAGAGGACAGAAGGATTGTAATACTTGCACCCCGTTTGGCAACAGAGAGAGAGATAAACCCGACAATTATAGCTCAAAGTCTGTCAGATGTCCACAGTAACAAAGCAGTCAGAATTAATAATCCTGGACAAAATAAACTGGCATTTGGGAACGTGCAGATCAATAAATGAAAGTCAGCGTGGATTTGTTGAAGGGAAATAATTTTTGATTCACTTGGTTGAGTCACTTGATAAAGGAATGGAGAGGCTAGATTACACTGGTGTACTTAACATGTGTATGGACTTTTAAAAAAGCAATTCGTCACGGTTTCACATAATAGACTTGTTAGCAAAAATTAAAGGCTAATTGGCTCAGTGACAGAGAGCAATGCTGAATAGCTGTGGTACAGACTGGGCAAGTGCAGTTCCTCAGGGGTGAGAGCACTGTACTCTATGATAAATTTTAATGATTTGGACTCAACCGCAGAGGGCATGATTTCAAAACTTGGGGACGATACAAAACTTGGCAATGCAGTGAAAGTGAGGAGGGTAAGAACTGACTCCAGGAGGACACAAACTGGCTGGTGAAATTTAATGGTATAATTTCTGATTTGGCAGATTGAGGAGAGGCAAAAATGAACTAAATGGCGCATTTTTTTTTAAAAAAAAAGGCGAAATGTATCACCAGACGTTATACCATTAGATGTTAAAGTTTTAAAAAGCATATAGGGAAAGAGAGACCTGGAGATACGTGTACAGTAATCACTGTGGTGGCAGAATAAGTTTAAGAAAGATACAGGAATTCAAAGTGCAAATAGGCGAGCAAGTATGACTAATTTTTTTATAAGACACTAGTTAATGCTCAAATAAAACACTACATTCAATTCCTAGCATGAGACTTCAGGAAGGAGGTCAACACATTGCGGAGGGAACAGGAGACATTTCCCAGAATGATACCAAGTCTCAGTTGCTCCAACTGTATGGAAAGGCTGGAAAAGCAGGCACCGTACTCCTTGGAGCAAAGAGGGTTAATAGGAGACTTGGTGTAGAGTGGTTCAGAACAATGGATGCTATTTGAAACATGGACACTGGAAGTAGGAGTAGGCCATTTGGTCCTGAGCCTGTTCTGCCATTCACTTCGATCATGGCTAATCATCAAATTTAATGAGGGACTCTGTCAGAGAGAGTCGATGCAGATCCGATGGGCCAAACGGCCTCTTCCTCCTGAGTAAGGATTTTACGATAATTGAAGATCTTGTATAAAGATCCAAGGAGGACCTGATGGCTTCTCCTGTGCTGTACGTTTTATGATTTAGCTGGTGAGTTACCCACGTAGGAGTAGTAGCCTGCACTCTGAAGCGTCTGCTTCTAACTGCTCACATAAGAATGATCCCTGGAATGAAGAGCTTGTCGTATAAGGAACGGTTGAGGACACTGGGTCTGTACTCGTTGGAGTTTAGAAGGATGGAGGGGGGAGTGGAATCTGATTGAAACTTACAGGATACTGCGAGGCCTGGATAGAGTGTTCATGGAGAGGATGTTTCCATTAGAAGAAAAAACTCGAACCAGAGGGCACAACTTCAGACTAAAGGGATGATTCTTTAAAACAGAGATGAGGAGGAATTTCTTCAGCCAGAGAGTGGGGAATCTGTGGAACTCGTTGCCACAGAAGGCTGTGGAAGCCGAGTCATTGAGTATCTTAAAGACAGAGATAGAAACGTTCTTGATTAATGAGAGGATCTGGAATTATGGGGAAAAGGCAGGAAAATGGGGACGAGAAAGATATCAGTCATGATTGAATGGCAGAGCACGCTTGATGGGCCGAGTGGCCTAATTCTGCTCCTATATCTATGGTCTTATACCAGACAGGGCTATACACAGTGAGGACAGCTTCACACTTGATCACGATGTCTGTATAAGCCAAATAATTTGCTCACCCTATCCAAGATCAATTTGAATAGAGCAATCTTATTTCAGGATGGATTACAACTGGGAAAACAGGGAAAGAAAATGTCCTGAATTCCGAGAAGAGTATGCAATTGAGATTTCAAAATGACTTCCAACTTGTTAACACCAGAAATGTTTGATATGAGACTAGAATTTGATGTTTGCTTTTGCACACACTGCTTTGCAGTACAATTTAATTATAATTTTGCAATCAGCTCATTTGGGTTTTGAGTGCTCTCTCCGAATGTGTCATTTAACCGAATTTAATTCCATGACGGTTATCCCGAAATGATTTCCTTTGCGCACTTGGACCTGTGGGACTGGCTTCAAACTGCTACTGCCCTTCACAATAATTAAAAATGAAACTTCAACAACTTTGTTCTGCTCTGGGGAGCAGAGAGCTTTGTGTTTCTTTGAAAAAAAAGAGGTTGTGTTTCTTGTTAAAAATGTAGTTTCTCCTTCGGGTTAGCCGAGCCAGGGAGTTAGTTAATTGTCAACGCATCAAACGCTGAAATTGCATTTTCCATTGAGTCAGAGAAAGGATATTACAGACAAATCATAATGAAGCTGTTTAAAGATTGAGCCAATTTGCAGCAGGACTGGAGGGAAGTCTAAAAACCTCAATTCTGAAGACCTCACCCAACTCTAAAGTCCAAAAAGGTGCAGGTTATGGTTGATTGGCTATGCTAAATTGACCTGAATGTCAGAGGATTAGCAGGGTAAATATGTGGGGTTACAGGAATAGGGCTGGGATTGATGTTGATGCAGACTTGATGGGCCCAATGGCCTCCCTCTGCAGTGTGGGGATTCTGTGATTCTAAAACTCCATTTACAATACGGATTCCATCGACCTTTACTTGACAACCTTTAATTTATTTATTTAATTCATTTAATTTATTTTATTTAACTTAATGGGAATAGGGCCTGGCTGGGATTGTAGCTGGTGCAGACTCAATGGTCTCCTTCGCACTGTAGGGATCCTATGGGTCTATGAATTGCATTTACAATACACATTCCTTTTGAATTTATTGACAAACCTTTAATTTATTCCATTTAATTTGTTTTAAATTATTTTATTTAACTTAATAGGAATAGGATCTGGGGTGAGACTATGGTCAGTGCAGACTCAATGGGAAGAATGGCCTCCTTCTGCGCTCTAAGGATTTTATGATTCTCATGTCTGTCCCTGAAGCTTGAACCTCTGGCAGAGGGCATCCCCCTCTTCAACTGGTTTCTCATCATGAGATGCCTGCCACTGTGTTGACCAATTTTGGGGTCATGGGTGGGTATGTCCCATCCTGTTCTCACCCAACATCCAAAAGGGACTAAAAGAAGAAAGATTATTTAATGGAAGCAGTCAATTTGTACATAGCAAGCTCCTGCGACGATTAATGTTTTATTCATGCCCTATATTTAGGGACAAACATTAGCCAGACATTGGGTTTAACCCCTCTGCTTTTCTCCAAAATAGCTCTATGGGATAGTTTACATTCACTCAAGCAGACAGTTGGGCCCCAGTTTAACATCTCATCCCCACACTGGAGACCCTGCCTAGATTCCAGGGCATCAATTCTGGAGTGAAACTTGAACCCACGTCCCCCCGATTTAGCCCACTATTGTCTCTACTTTCTCAGGAAGTTAAGGAAATTTGGCATGTCTGCCACAATTCTCACCAATTTTTACTGACGCACCACAGAAAGCATCCTTTTCAAATGTATCACAGCTTGCTATGGCTCCTGCTCTGAACAAGACTGCAGGGAACTATGAAGGGTCATGAACATACACCCCTCCCCCAGTCCAACATGCAAACCAGCCTTCCATCCATTGACTCCCACTGTCTCTGAAAAGCAACCAATATATTCGAGGTTCTCAAGCACCCAGGACATAGACGTTGATTTTTGAAGTGGACTTACCTTATTTTAAGTTGATCTTTTTCTAAACCCTAGCTGTGACTGTAGCACTACATTCTGCACCCTCTCCTTTCCTTCCCTCCTATCATTCTATGAACGATATGCCTTATTTGCAAGTGTGAAAGAAACAATACTTTTCCCTGTATCCCAATGCATATGACAGCAAAAGACGAAATCAAATCAAAAAGAACATTGAGCTACAGTTGAAGCCTCATGGTCAGGTGTAGAGTGCTCTATTGTTTAAGCTCAGAAATGTGAAGCAGCAGATGAAGATTGAACCTGAGGCTTCACTGTTATTCATCCAATCTAAGACAGCAGAGTTCAATCAGGCCTGCAAATGAGCAAGTAATTCAGAAACAATCACTCTGTCTCTCTTTATACCAGCAGTCCCACATTTCTTACTTTTCCCTTCCAATAACCATCACACTGCTCTCCTTCTGACCACACGTCACTTCATTTCAGACATAGAAAACCAAATGTTCAATATTATCACCATTCATCAGCAAGATCATTGAGTCAACCCAGGAGGACTCAACAATTCACCCTTTTGCATAGCTTGAGTGCTTGTTTTGTGAATGCCTTTCTTTACTGGGTGTTTCCTCGGAAGACTGCAGATCTTCATTTGAGGAAACTGCCCTTTGAGGATGGCCTCTTGCTCTTCTGACCTCAGACCGCAAATCTCAGCCTAAGCTGCAACGGTTCAAATCCAGGGGCAAACAGAGAATAGCAAGGCAGAATGGTAGGCACAGAAGTAGAATTGCTGAGAAGGAAGTGCAGCTTCAGCCATTCCATCCTCCAGGGATATTGCCTCAGTAATGTTGCTGTTGTTTTTTCTATTTACTTATGGAACATGGATATTGCTGGTTCACCAGTATTTATTGCCTATCCCTAGTAGTCTTTGGAGGGCAGTTGAGAGTCAACCACATTGTTCTGGCTCTGGAGTCACATATAGACTAGCTTTCGGAGCACTGAGGAAGTGCTTCTGAAGTGCTGAGGAACTCACCTAAGGAAGGGGCAGCGCTCTGAGAGCTCATGATTCCAAATAAACTTGTTGGGCTTTAACCTGGTGTTGTGAGACATTTTACTGAGACCAGAAGAGGCTGCAGATTTCATTCCGTAAAGGATATCAGTGAACCAAATGGATTTTTCTATCAATCAGCAATGGCTTTATGGTCATCAGCAGATTCTTAATTCCAGATTCTTTTATTGAATTCAAATCCCAGCAAATGACTTGGCGGGATTCGAAGCCGGGTCCCCAAAACGTTAGCTGAGTTTCTGGATTAATAGTCTAGTGATAATACCACTAGGCCATTGCCTCCTCTCGCTGTGTTGGAAGGTATGTTGTTGCCCAGTGCTGCAAGCTAGAAATTGTTGCCATGTGGGCGATGAATCGGGCAGTTGTCGAGGATAGGGAGATGAGCTATTTGAACATTAACTTTTTCTTGATAACTCGCATCACATCATTTCTTCCTGCGCTGCAACAAAGATCTCAGGATGAAAAGAGAAAAAGTTGGATAAACTTGGTTTTGAAGAAAATCATATGGATTTGAAACATTAGCTTTGTTCATATCTCTACAGATGCTGCCAGACCTGCTGAGTTCTATTTTTAGCATTTGCTGTTATTTCAGGGATAGCGCAGCATCAGTGGGTCAGCACTGCTGCCTCACAGCACAGGAACATGGATTCGATTCCCTGTTTGGGTCACTGTCTGTGTGTGAGTTTGCACATTCTCCTCATGTTTGCATGTGTTTCTTCTGGTTGCTCTGGTATTCCTCCCACAGATTGAAACCTGTTCAATAGGGTGATAAGCAACATCTCTTAATACTGTATCAGGAAGCAGCAATGGCTACAGACTTGACCACTGAAGTTTTTAGACTACTTATCCTGTGATTATAATCATTTGTTTCCAAGTTCCAGTAATCAGAAAATGTAGATTGGTAAAAGAAGCAAAGGTGAAGTGAAGAAACAGTTTTTCACATATAGTGAACCGTGGCGACCT
Organism: Sphyrna mokarran; assembly: GCA_024679065.1. Taxonomy (NCBI): domain Eukaryota; kingdom Metazoa; phylum Chordata; class Chondrichthyes; order Carcharhiniformes; family Carcharhinidae; genus Sphyrna; species Sphyrna mokarran. Next base: position 20,067,941 of record JAGIQG010000031.1, on the reverse strand, counting down.
GGAATGGATTTCGTCATGCATTAATTGTCAGAAAAGAATTTAGTGTCACAATTTGGCCTACATTAACATTACAATGTTGTAGACACACTACAGCACCTGTTTGGGTACGCAGAGAGAATTTAGCATGGCCAATGCACCTAACCAACATGTCTTTCGGACTATGGAAGGAAACCCAGGCAGACATGGGGAGAACATGCAAACTCCACACAGACAGTGACTCAAGCCGGAATTGAGCCCGGATCCCTGGCACTGTGAGACAGCAGTGCCACCCACGATAAACACTGCTCCTGATCAGAGTTCTGTTTGAAATTCTGAACTTCACAGAAGAACAGTTTCTCACCAAATATGCAACTTGTGTCTACATCAAAAACTTTGCAGAAGTCAATTTCTAAGCGAGACATTTTGATGCAGATTTTTCATTGTTAAGTCCATAGTCTTGGTACTGCATAATTCTTTCGATAACTTTACATAGAAAAGGAAGAACTCTGCTACAGTCAGTGCTGACTGCGTCCATTGTCTTTTTTGTGAATCTAACACTGGGTAGCGTTAGAAAAGTTAAAGAATTAATATAGTTCCTTTAACAGCTGTTGAGTTTTTTTTCCACATCACATTTGCCACGTCCTCTACGTCTGGTCTACGAAGTCATGCACTGAATCGTGATCCTCTTTACTGAGCCTTTCCTATTTTACCTTCCTTTGAGTTTATATTTATGGGCACCCGGTGCTTACAATATATTATTAAAGCCAATTAAACACACGCTGCCCTGCCTGCATGTACATTTGTTGAATTTCTCTGAAGAAGCATAAATAACCATATGGCTAGTCACTGCTGAAAATGGCAAACACAGCTGCCTTGAGTTAAAACTTCAAAGAGCTCACACTTGCAGAATTACTCTGCAGGTTCGTGAATGGAAAACACTCGCTGGAGAGTTATATATAAATGATTCTGAATCATCAAATCCCATTTAGCATTAAAAGAAAGAAAGTACACAAATAGAATTTACAGCATAAGAAGCCTCCTGTGTTATTGGCATACACAAATCATCGAACAATTCAGCAGAGGAGGAGGTTATTTGACCCTTTGAGCTTATGATGGTTCTTTGGTTGAGTTAGCCAATTAATTCCAATGCTGTGCCCTTTCTCATATCCCCTGAAAAATTTTTCCTTCAAACTCTCCTCTAAAAGTTGCTAATGAATGAGGAAATATGTTTCAGTTGACAACAACTCACCATGTAATTTGTAAAAAAAACAAATTGTTTTCTCGTATCACCTCTGGTTCTTTTACCAATGTGTGTCCTCTGATGATTGAAAGGAAGAAATTAGGGGTCATGATCACAGCATGAGGGGTAAGCCAACAATGATATACAAACACAGTGCTTAGTACTGCTGCCTCACAGTGATCTGGGTTTCATTCCAGGCTTAGGTCACTATCTGTACGGAGTCTGCATTTTGTCCCTGTGTCTGCACGGTTTTCCTTCGGGTGTTCCAGTTTCCCCTCTCAATCTGAAAGACATGCTGATTAGGTACATTGACCTGAAGTGTGGTGACAGGGGGCATTTCACAGTAACTTCATTGCAGTGTTAATGTGAGCTTTACTTGTGATAAATAAATTAATTTTTTTTTAATAAAAAAGATTGGGAATGTGATTTAAGGGGAATGTCTTCACTCAGAAGGCTTTCAACCTTTGGAATTCTCTACCCCAGAGATCTCACGATGCTCAGTCGGAGTGTATTGGAGAGATTGTTAGTTTGTTTTTACACTAAGGGGATCACGGGGAATGGAGAGAATGAGAAATGGAATTGAATAAGAAATAATCTTTCAGCAGACTCAAGGGACCATGGCAACACAATGGCCAGTATTGCTGTCTCACAGTCCCAGGGACCTGGGTTCAATTGTGTGTGCGTGTGCGCATGTGTAGCTTGCACGTCCACCCCGTGTGTATGTGGATTTTCTCCGGGTGCTCCAGTTTCCTCCCACAGTTCAAAAATGTGCAAGTTAGGTGGATTGGCCGTGCTAAATTGCTCCTCAAGTGTCCCAAAGTGTGTAGGTTACTGAGAATAGCAGGGCCAGGGGTAGAATAATCTGATAAAGAGTCGGTGCAGACTCGATGGGTCAAATGGCCTCTTCTGCAGGGATTCAATGATTCTAAGTTATGGCAAACTCCTGCTCCTATTTTTAGTTTCTTATCTTTCTAATACTAGCACTGATGGAATACCACTGTATGTTTCGCTCCAGTCTGAAACACAACTGTTCAGCATTATTGGCTGTCCCTGAGGCAATTTTTAATGCTGCTGTCACTATCTCTTTAATCCCACAGTTTGATCTTGCTACATGTGGGACTTTACGAAATGCCTTTTGAACATCTAGCTACGCATCAACTGCCCTCCCCTCATCAACTCTCTCTGTTACTTCATCAAGTAACTTCATCAAGTTGGACAAACACTATTTGGCTTTGACAAATGTGTGTCAATTTTCATTTATTAGCTCATCTTATAGTCCAGAAAGCCAGTTAATGTAGTACACTGCTTAGTCTTATTTTTATTTGTTGCAAGCATATATCTCCTAAATCATAGAATCCCTACAGTGCAGAAGGAGGCCATTTGGCCCATTGAGTCTGCACCAACCACAGGCCCTGCCCCCCATAATCCCATGCATTTACCCCATCTAGTCCCGCTGACACTAAGGGGCAATTTAGCACAGTCAATTCACCTAACCCACATATTTTTGGACTGTGGGAGGAAACTGGAGCAGTTGGAGGAAACCCACACAGACTCAGGGAGAACGTGCAAACTAAACAGTCAGTCAGTGGCCCAAGCTGGGAATCAAACCTGAAAGCATCTCCTTTCGGGTTGTATTACAGCTTGGTAAGATTCCTGCTCTGCCCAAGCCTACAATAAACTACGAAAGACTGTGAATGTAGCTCGATCCATCGTTCTAACTGGCCTCCGGTCCATTGACTCTGTCTACATTTCCCGCTGCCTCGGCAAAACATAATTAAGGACCCCATAAAGCCCAGACATTCTCTCTTCCACCTTCTTTCTTGGGGGAAAAGATACAAAAGATGAGGTAACGAATCAACCAACTCAAGAATACTTCTTCCCTGCTGCTGTTAGACTTTTGAATGGCCTTAACTTGCATTAAGCTGATCTTTCTCTATGCCCCAGCTATGGTTGTAACACTACATTCTGCATCCTGGATTTAGGATGTCCTCCCTGCACTTTGCTTCATAATTCCTTCCACCTTGCTTGGGCAACTAGTGAATGGTCTCCCTATACAGCAATTTGCTGTCAGCAAAATGTCAACACCACCATAAAGTTACAGTTAATTGGGCCTTATATTGGTTGCCTATCTTCTTGGGAGTGGAATCCCACTCCCTCCAATGATAAAATTTCCTGATGGCGGGGATATGGTCAGGAAGCTGATCCAACCTGGCTTCCCGCAAGCCTACCCCAGCCCCGTCCACCTCCATTCTGCTTTAATCCTAGTTAACAAGCAGGAAGTTAGCAAAAGCTAAACGAGAAAACAGAATTCCCAAGGAAATGTATTGTGAAAAATTCTAAGTATTTCTTGAAATTAGGTTTCGAGAAGAACTTATGTTCAAATGAGCACACACCATAATGTGAAATTGATCAGCTGTTTCTACTTGTGGAATATTTTGTCAAAGAATAAGAGGAGCATAGGCCAGCTAGATAGTCAATATCTTTTCCCAAATATCGGGGAGTCTAAAACTAGAGGGTATAGGTTCGAGGTGAGAGGCGAGAGATACAAAAGTGTCCAGAGGGACTTTTTTTTTTTCCCCCACACAGAGGATGGTGAGTGCCTGGAACAAGATGCCAAAGGTAGTGAGAGAGGGGGTAGAAATTTATCTTTTAAAAACTATTTAGACAGTTACATGGGTAAGATGAGTATAGAGGGATATGGGTCAAATGCAGGCAACTGGGATTAGTTTAGTGATTAAAACAAGAAGGGTGCCATGAAGAAGTTGGGCCAAAGGGGCTGTTTCCATGCTGTAAATCTCTCTGACTCTATGGCCGGAATTCTCCCATCCCACCTGCCACTGGAACTTCAGTGGGTGGAGTATGGACAACGTGAAACTCTATTGACAGTTGGGCAGAAATTTCTGGCTTTTAGCTCAGTGTGGCTGGAGAATTCCACCCTGTAACTCTAAGCGTAAAAACAAACAGCTCTTGGAGTGTAATTATTTGCAACGTGCTGACTCCCATCCAAGGCCTCCAGCAGCCATTGTGCACAGATGCACAAATCATTAAGAGTGAGGTGGTTGGCACATGCCATTAGAAGACCTCCGAAACTCTCACTCGACAATATCGGAAGTGGAGGCCTGAAGCCTACCCCCTGAACAAGCTGCTCCAGACACCCTGATACTCAAAGTATTTATGAACAACTTATGTTCATAGAGCATCTTTGGCATATAATTAGCAGGGGGGGGGAAACTGCTGGAAAAAAACCTGACACTCGAGGAGGTGACGAAAGGTTGAGTGAGAGGGGTAGGTTTAAAGAGCGGCAAGAGAGGCAGAGAAGTTTAGGGTGGCATTTCTATTCGGTGACTCAGTGGTACAGTGGTTAGCACTGCTGCATCATAGTGCCAAGGATCTGGGATCAATTCCAGCCTTGGGTCAGTGTCTGTGCACGTTCTCGCTGTGTCTGCATGGGTTTCCCCTGGTGCTCTGGTTTCCTCCCACAGTCCAAAGACATGCAGGTTAGCTAGATGCTAAAGTGCCTCTTAGTGTCCTGGGATGTGAAGGTTAGATAGGTTCGCGGGCTAAATATGTGGGGTTGTGGCCTAGGGTGGAATTGTTGTCGGTGCAGACTCAAAGGGCCGAATGGCCTCCTTCTGCATTGAACTGCCAACCACATCTGATAAATCTAATTGGATTACATGGTTCATTTTTGTGTTTAGATTTCCTTTGCTACTCTTATTCCAATCGACCTGTTGAGTAAACAATTAAAATGGCCTGCTCGCCGTACAACCAAAATTGATTTTCCTTCGCCAGGTCTCGAGAAATCCTCATTTGAATAAAACATTAGAAGAAGATTTACTATCTCCTCAGGACTGAGCAGAAATGGATTTAAAGGCAAATGGGATTCAGTGGCATTGCTGATTATGGAATCTCAGGTTTGCTAATATTGAAAAGGCAACCCGAACTGCCTTGCACTTGGGAAAAAAAGCATCTCAACACGCTTTGCAGAAATAGATTAAAAAAAAAGAATGAGTTTGCAGTAAGTTTCCCAGCCTGCAGTAATATTCAGGGCCTGTGGCAAGAAATAGAGACCTTTCAGTTAGCGGAAGATTTCATTTCCATGCAAAACTGAATGAATGACAGAAGAGGAACTGCAGAGCTTTGAATCATGTGATATTGTTCGTCTGTGGCTAATTACAGAGAAAGCCAAACCTCATCTTTTACTTGAAGAGTAGTTCCACTACTAGGTGCAATTTCAAGAGGCAAGTTTCTTTTTCAACACAATTTGCCCAAGTCAGGGATCCTTCACAGCTTCCAAGGCTCTCCCTGAGAGCAGCCTGTCTTGTTTTATTATCGGACTGGGATTGACTTACTGACTGCAACGCTTGCTGTGTTACCTGCCAAGGAGACAAGTGCAAATCAAATGGTTTGTGATGAGGAGTACAGAGCACAGAAATGGGATCAAGAGTGATGCAAGTTTTTCAACACAACTTCCTCTTGATGTAAACCCACAACGAGCCTTTGAACAACCTGCCTGGGAAAGTCAAAGCCTTCGATATTAGGGGCTTTTCAGCTCATGTGGAACTTGAGTATTGCTGAGAAAAGAGTTATACTTACGAAGCTTTTGTCTTACAGTTATCAAGACATGCTCAGAAGAATGCCAGTTGTGAAGGGAACAACAATTTGTACTAAATGAGAGAGTGTTGATTGGTAGTGGTGGTGCCATGGAGAATGCACCAGGGAACAATTAACTGCAAAGTTTTCGTTTAAATTCAAACCAGACAGGTCAACTCTGATCGATCAAGACATTGCCATGGAGAATGAAGTAGGGAATGGCTGTCCCCCAATGCTGCATTGAGGAAAGTGACTCTTCTTACTGTTTGCAAAGGACAGAACCCCTACGTGTGAAGATATGTAGCTGCTAGCATGCAATAATACAAAAGAGGAAGTAAGAAACTAACAAACTTATAAAATACCAAGGCTTAATAACACAATAACAGATAATCTCTTTATAACAATAGAGTCCACTAGAATTAACAATAGAGTCTACAGCAAGCTGTGAGCCTGATCATCTTAAATAAGTCATGACTGTAGTTCTTAGTACATCCATGTGCTTACACGTTGTACCTTTTCCCAACTCAACAGAAACTTGGGGGCCATTTACATTGTGTCCCAAATATTTTTAAAGCTTCTAAACCTGCCTTCTGCTTAATGAAACCTCTGCCCACAAAACATGCCCAGCTCCCAACTCTTCAATCCAGCTCTGCTCCAACCAGGGATCTCTCAATGCAGCAACGTAATTCTCTGCTGGAATAACATCTCATTGGTCTTTGAATTGTGCTGGGTGTTTTTACAAGGTTTATCCACACAGAACAGCGTGCCAAATATTCTGTATTCTTTAATGCATTTTCAGGCCACATCTATGATTCACGATAAACATTTAAATGTTTCTCTAATTGTATGGTCTTTTGTCTGAAGTGCATGACTAATGATCAAACAACAGAAAGTTTAAATCTTAAGACTGGAAGAAGAAATATATTAGTAGAGGTTCGCCATTTCTTTGGGTCCGAGTTATTTCTGTTGATTCATAGAATCCCTACAGTGCAGGAGGAGACCATTCAGCCCATTGAGTCAGCACAACCACAATCCCACCCAGGCCACGTAACCCCATGCATTTACCCTAGCTAGTCCCCCTGACAGCAAAAGGGGTAATTTAGCACAGCCAATCCACCTCGGATTTGCCTGCCCATCTTTCTTTTTAGAGTTTATTTTAGTAGTGTCATAAGTAGGCTTACACTAACACCGCAATGAAGTTACAGTGATAATCCCCTGTTTGGGTACACAGAGAGAATTTAGCATGGCCAATGCACCTAACCAGGACATCTTTCAGACTGGGAAGAAATCAAAGCACCTGGACAAAGCCCACACAGACATGGGGAGCATGCGCAAACTCCACACAGACAGTGACCCAAGCTGGGAATCAAACCCAGGTTCAGCAGTGCTAACCATTGTGTTAGTATCTTCCCATTTTAATATTCATCAGAATGGGGTAACTGGGTATTTGGGGTAACTTGAGTTTAGAAAAATGGATACAACATCAACCCAAGAGAGAAACTTCAGGACCTTGGGTAGAAGAATCCTGGTTAACTGATGCTTGAATTAGACATTGACCATCGTTTCACTGTTTCTGTTCAAAAGCAGCTCCAGAATTACAAACAACTACAAAATGAAACATTAAGCATCATGCCTAGCAATAACAAGTCTGTCTATTTTCCATCTTCTCTCCCATTGGCATTTAGCTGAAAGGCAGTATCTCCCCATGTTCTGTCAACTCATTACAGAGTAATCCCCAACTCATCATCTCCTGCTCTTTTCCTAGAGCTCTTTAAATGGCTATGCACCTTTTCTTTCAAAGATGGACTCAGTTTTCCAACACTTTTCATAGAAATCCTACAGTACAAAAAGGAGGCCCATCGAGTCTGCACCGACAACAATCTCACCTCGGCCTCATCCCTGTAACCCCACATGTATATGCATACTAATCTCTTTAATCTATGCATCCCAGGACACTATGGGGAGTTCAGCACAGCCAATGCACCTAACATATACATTTTTGGACTGTGGGAGGAAACAGGAGCACCCTGAGGAAACCCACTCAGACACAGGGAGAACATGCAAACTCCACACAGACGGTGACCCAATCCAGGGATCGAACCAGGATCCCTGGAATTGCAAGGCAGCAGTGCTCACCACTGTGCTGCCCTTTCTTGCGGAGATACATTTAATCAAATCTCTTTCTTGTGTCCGTTGTTAACTGCTGAATCCTCGGCACCAGCTCCCTAAGTAGAGGAGCTGTTCCTTTCCAAATTGTCCTCAGAACACATCACTGTGTTAACAAAACTTGTTGCAACAATGGGAATAAACCAGCTCAAAGTCTTCCATCCTTGGTATGTCCAGCGGATCAGTTCCCTTGGTGAAATTTTCAGAGACCACTATTTAAAAAGCTTTCCCATAACAAAGAAGAGCCAGTTTCTACTTTAAGTATGGCAGCACTTAATTCTCCAAACATGGATAAGCTACCAGACAGAGATATTTCTACCTGACATTGGACACAGATCTGCATTATGCTTAAAATTTCATCTGTTATTATTTCCTCTGTGTGCTGTTTTATTAACACTTGTTTTGACACATGCATGCCTTTCTGCAGTTAATAAAAGCCAATAAAAATGTTAATTTAAAATGGAATTAGTTCCAAAACCTATGAATAGGATTTTTTTTTTCCCATTTACCGCTTCAGTAGAATTACATACCATGGCAAATGTTCAATTAATCAAGGTTTGGTTTCCAAATGTTTTATTTTTATGGACTGACTTAAATATTCAGCAGAGATGTGTGAATTAAAGCTTCAGAAAGGGAGCTGGAGATATTATCTGCATTAATTATTCAGGTTTAAACCTACAAAAATACATTAAAGCTAACAGAAGCACCATTAAAAGATATTTAAAGCATCAATATCTGCCTGTGGCCAAGAGCGCCAACCCAATAATTTTTTTTTTAACATTTGCATTTATTATCCTTGCTTTAGAACTCAACTTTTACTGTTCAAAAATAAATTCCCCCCTCCTCCCACAAATAAAACTGGTACCTTCTCGATGAACCATCCAGACAGTCACACAGAGTTGCTATTTTGTCCTGGTTGACAACGGCTCAGAATTGGTTCGAAACCTTGTAGACTAATTTAATATTAGACCCTTATGGTCTGTAAGGAATGAGGTTATCCAGTCCATCAATCTGGGCTGACTTCAAATCACAGATTTCAAAGATATATAATCCATCTTCAGCCACGGACATTCTTTACCTAGGGTGACATGGTGGCACAGTGGTTAACACTGCTGCCTCACAGCGCCAGGAACCCAGGTTCAAATCTAGCCTTGGGTCACTGTCTGTATGGAGTTTGCACGTTCTCCCCCATGTCTGTGTGGGTTTCTTCTGGGTGCTCCGGTTTCCTCCCACAGTCCAAAGATGTGCAGGTTAGGAGGATTGCCTGTGCTAATTGATCCTAGCGTCAGGGAGATTAGGAGGGTAAATGCACTAACCAGCATGACTTTTGGACTACTGTGCCACCAGGTACCTCATATCCTCAAATGTATTGCAGAAAACTGTTCTACCTTATGTTCGAGACAGGATACAATTATTTGGCAACAGAAGGATTACGTGAGCTATCAGGCAGTTTTTGTTGCTTGAAGCTTCCTCTGCTATAGGCCGGGATGAGATACACACACATCCTGTAGCTCATCTATAACCGGGAGCCTGCATCCCTGCATGGTGTAAAGCAACTCTGAAAATGCTGCACGTCTAAAGTTTAACACATGATCAGGTCACATAATGTGCCTTTGTTATTGAGCTATGGTAGCACTCCCACTCTGGAGTCACGAATGAGTGGGTTCAGGTTCTACTCGATGGGAGCTGAGCCCCATAAACCAGGCAATAGTTTGTCTGATATTTGGTGTCAGGCAATCTGTGCACTCATGGCAGTTAAAACAAAACTCAAAAACAATTTGTTACCTTCAATCCACTGAATTCCTTCAAAAGAATGCTGAATTGTTTCTGGCTTGGAAATGGACAAAAGGCAGGAGAATGGGGATGAGAAAACTATTGGTCATGATTGAATGGTAAAGCAGACTCAATGGGCCGAGTGGCCTAATTCTGTTCCTATGTCTTATGGATGAGACCACCCTCTATTAGAGATAGGTAATGCCCAACTTTCGTCAGGACCAGAGTAATCGCCTTTTCTAGTTTCATTGGCTTAAAGGTTTGGCAAGATAGAACATAGAACATTACAGCGCAGTACAGGCCCTTCAGCCCTCGATGTTGCGCCGACCAATGGAACCAATTTTATGACCCTCTAAACTATGCCAATGCTGACCATATGCCTATCCACTGACTATATGAACTCTCTTAAACTTGGCGAATCCACAACTGCTGCAGGCAGGGCATTTCACGCCCTTACTATCCTCTGAGTAAAAAACTCACCTCTAACATCCGTCCTATAACTACCACCCCTTAATTTAAAGCTATGTCTCCTCGTGTTAGCCATCTCCATCCGAGGAAAAAGGCTCTCACTATCCACCCAATCTCACCCTCTAATCATCTTATATGTCTCAATTAAGTCACCTCTTAGCTTTCTTCTCTCTAATGAAATAACTTCAATTCCCTTAGCCTTACCTACCCACCATACCAGGCAACATCCTGGTAAACCTCCTCTGCACCTTTCCAATGCCTCCACATCTTATCATGTGGCGACCAAAACTGTACACATTACTCTAAGTGCGGCCGCACCAGAGTTTTGTACAGTTGCAACATGACATCTCGGCTCCGAAATTCAATCCCTCTACCAATAAATGCTAACACACTATACGCCTTCTCAACAACGTTGTCAACTTGAGTACCAACTTTCAGGGATCTATGCACCTGTACACGGAGATCTCTCTGCCCACCTGCATTACTAAGAGTCCTATTTCCATAATTATTTATCATATCTGATTTCTACAGGAGATACTTTAAGTTTTGTCCATTAGTGTCACAAGTAGGCTTACATTAACACGGCAATGAAGTTGCTGTGAAAATCCCCTGGTAGCCATCCTCTGATGCCTCTTGGGGTACAATTTAGCATGGCCAATGTACCTAACCAGCACGCCTTCCAGACTGTGGGAGGAATCTGGAGTATTCGGAGGAAACTCGCGCAGGCACAGGGAGAGAACGTGCGGGCTGTGCACAGACAGTGACCCAAGCCAGGAACTGAACCTGGGTTCCTGGTGCTGTGAGACAGTAATGCTAACCACTGTGCCACTGGGTGGGGTGTAGAGATGCATATGTTACAGTAAGACAGGATGGAGAACATTGAGATTCTTTTGTCGTTTGTATGCTTGCAGATATTAGCACTGCAACGGTATCCCTCGAACAGAGAAAAGAAACTGGTTAGAGTGATGACATCCAATGCTATAATTTGGGTGACAAACATTGCCTCCCTGAAGCCTCCATCCTGCCAGCTTGTGACAAGTGAGTTATTTGTTATTGAAGTGTACTTGACATTTATTCTGCACCAGTTAATTGCTGAGCTGATGAAGTGTCCATTCTCTTACTCTGGACAAATTGTCTTCTGTGCATCCAGCGACAGGCCACAGTTGTTCACCCGTGCCCTGAAAAGCATTGATTTGCAGGAGAGAAACAGGCGTTCACTTCCAAAGCCCGGAGGAAGAAATGCTTTCATTTCAGCCGAGAGATGAGAATTGAAGGGCCGAAGGCCATCAGGGACAACACATAGGGAATACCAGATACCCAGGACTCTGTGGGTGCCATGAGAAATCTTTTGGCCCTTGTTTTGTGGCAAACCCATTGGGGCTTTCGCTAGTGAAAATCACAAATCTTCCATTTCCATCCCAAGCATTGACACTGGGGAAAGTAAAGCGATTAACTATTTAACAGTTTTCTAGCTAGTAACAGGAAGATAGGAAAAGCTTTCTTCTCAACATATAAAAGTTAAAAGAGAGGCAAAAATAGACATTGGAAAATGAGACTGGGGAAGTAATAATAGTAAACAAAAAAACAGCAGAGGAACCGAACCAGTCTTTGCATTGGAGCTTTGCTTCAGTCTTCACGACGGAAAACACCAGTGGGTTGCTAGAGCTCCAGGAGAGTCAGGTGAGTGTAGAGGCCACTCCAAAGGAGAAGGTTCTGGGGAAGGTGGATAAATCACCTGGACCAGATGGTCTATAATCCAGGGTTGTAAAAGAGATAGCTGAGGAAATGGTGGAGATATTGGTAGTGATCTTTCAGGAATCACTCAAGGCAGGGAGGATCCCAGAGGACTGGAAAGTAGCTGATGTAACACCCAAGGGAGGCAACGGACGGGAAACTATAGGCCGGTTAGCTTGACCTCAGTCAATGACAAGATTTTAAAGTTTATTATTAAAGATGAGATCTCAAAGTACTTGGAAGTGCATAATAAAATAGTACTGAGTCAGCATGGCTTCGTCAAGGGCAAGTCATGTCTGACAAATCTGTTAGAGTTCTTTGAGGAGGTAACAAGGAAGTGAGATAAAGGAGAACCAGTGAATGTGACTTATTTAGATTTCCAGTAGGCTTTTGACAACTTGATGCATAGGAGACTGTTAAATAAGTTAAGAGCCCAAGGTGTTAAGGGTAAGATCCTGGCATGGATAGAGGATTGGTTGACTGGCAGAAGGCAGAAAGTGGGAATAAAAGGATCTTTTTCAGAATGACAACTGTGAGTAGTGGTATGCCTCAGGGGTCGGTGCTGGGACCACAACTTTACATAATATACATTAACGATTTGGGAGAAGTTACCGAAGGCATTGTTGCTAAGTTTGCAGATGATATAAAGACATGTGGAGGGTAAGGTATTATTGAAGAGGGGATTGCAGAAGGACTTACACAGTTTAGGAGGCATAAAGGGTACAGCATGGAAACATGCCCTTTGGCCCAATTTGTCCATGTCACCTTTTTTTAAACACCTAAATGAGTCCCAGTTGGCTACATTTGGCCTATATCCCTCTATACCCATGTTATCCATGTAAATGTCTAAACGCTTTTTAAAAAGACAAATTTATTACTACCTCTGGTAGATTTTTTTAGACTGTGTGTGAAGAAATCACCCCTCCGGACCCTTTTGTATCTCTCCCCTGTCACCTTCAACCTAGCTCCACTAATGTTAGACTTCATATTGCTGGTTGGCCAGCGTTTATTGTCCATCCCTAGTTGCCTGAGGGCAGTTGAGAGTCTAGAGGATCTAGAGTCACATGTAGGCCAGACCAGGTAAGGACGGCAGGTTTCCTTCCCTAAAAGGACATTAGTGAACCAGATCAGTTTTTTCCAACATTGGCAATGGCTTCATGGTCATCAGTAGATTCTTAATTCCAGAATTCTTTTATTGAATTCAAATTTCACCATTTGCTGCTACAGGCTTGAGCCCCAGGTCCCCAGAAAATTAGTTGAGTTTTTAGTTTAATAGTCTAGCGATATTGCCATCGTCTCTCCATTGGGCAAAAAAAAAACACACCAATTTGCATGAGACTGATAAAACGGCAGAGACTAAATTTTTTGAGCAGCTCTAACCATTCATTAAATGTAGGATGACAAATGTCAGGCCAAAGGTTACAGGAACAGAAATTCCCTTCAGCTATTTGCATGAATATCAGCAGAATGCTCCAGATTGCATTGCTGACCCAGAGCCAGTTATAGAGTCCTAGAAGTTTACAGCATGGAAACAGACCCTTTGGCCCAACTTGTCCATTCTGTTTTTTTTTAAAAACCATTTTTAAACCAGTTCCAATTGCCTGTATTTGACTCATATCCCTCTTACCCACATAATTGTCTTAGTGCTTTTTAAAAAGACAAAATTGTACCGGTCTCTCCTGCTACCTCTGGCAGCTTATTCCAGACACTCACCATCCCCTGTGAAAATATTGTTCCTCCGGACACTTTTATATCTCCCCTCTCACCTTAAACTTATGCCCTCTAGTTTTAGACTCCCCTACCTTTGGGAAAAGATTTTGACTATCTAGCTGATCTATGCCAATCATTATTTTATAGACTTCGATAAGATCACCTCTAAGCCTCCTACGTTTCAGGAGAAAAACTTCTAGTCTATCCAGCCTCTTCTTATAACTTAAAGCATCAAATCCCAATAGTCTCCTAGTAAATCTTTTCTGCATGCTTTCCAGTTTAATAATGTCCTTTTTATATAGGGTGACCAGAACCGTACACAGTATTCCAAGTGTGGTCTTGTACAACTGTGCTCAAAATACACAACCAGTTTTCCATGACTTATAAGGTGCAACTTCTGCCACGTTGCAGTGAAAAAGCTTTATGAAGAACAGCAATATCAGGAGAATAGAACAGAAATAATAAAGGAAGACATATGGCTAACTATAAAACATTACTTTGCATATTGACAGGAACATGAGTGACATTAATAGGTAATTTAGCATGGCCAATCCACCTAACCCACACATCTCTGGACAGTAAGGGGCAATTTAACATGGCCAATCCCCCAACATACACATTATGAGACACTAAGGGACAAGGACAACTTAGCATGGCCAATCTACCTTAGCTACACATCTTTGGACACTAGCGGGTAATTTAGCATGGCCAATTCCCCTAACGTACACATCTTTGGAGCATGGGAGGAAACCAGCGCAGACACGGAGAGAACATACAAACTCCACACAGACAGTCGCCCGAGGCTGGGTCCCTGGCATTGTGAGGCAGCAGTGCTAACCACTGTGTGCTCATGATTTTCAAACACTTCGAATAAAAGGCAGGATTAATTTTTGCAGCAGAATTCATCCGCAATGATTGTTCTGACACATTGAAATGGAGCTGCAAAGAATGTGCCAAACAATTGCTTTTATCTACATACAGCAGCGGGTAGGTGCCAATGGGAGTGATTAAATCTCTCACTGACAGCAGCAGTTAGAGCATTAGGAGGCATTCCAGTAGGATGCTGAGTCAGGATAACTTGAGGATAAATGACCATCCTGGCAATTGAAAAACTGCAGCCCACCACAAAGCAGCAGCATTTCACTTTAGATTTCAAAGTAACCTAACAATAACTAATTGCCATACACTGGAACTCTCTGTGCAACTTTCAATTTCTATCACATTGAGTTATAACAGACAAGACCATTTCCCTGTTTCCACCAGTAGAAAACAATAGCTAGAAGTAAATTTGCCTTATGCAATTTCTTGGTGACCTGTCTGTCATCGCCACCAGGTGCTGGGTGTGGCGCCTTGGGGATTTTCACAGTAACTTCATTGCAGTGTTAATGTAAGCTTACTTGTGACACTAATAAACTTTAAACATATACATATACACAACAAATAAACATTATTAAATGCACATTTAATGGTAGCTGTGGCAGCCCTTCCTCTAAGTTGAGAGGTTCCAGGTTCATTTCCCCACTCTGCGGGTGAGATTGTCCCGGAAATCCGGGAAAAGGTGGGTGGGAAAAGTGGTGCTGAGCCCACCAACATGGCTTTTCCTGCTGTGTGGTTGTAATAAGTCCCCAGAGACGGAAATCCCTTCATTAGAATTCCTTTATTTAATAAATCCAACAACACCATGCAGTACTGTCAGTCCTCACTGCACATCCGGAGTGCCAGATGAATTGACACGCCTGTTTGAATACAGAGCATCAATTAGAATTTCACGCAAAGAGTTCATATTAAAGTTGGTCAAACTCAATTGCCTGGTCAAAGTCATCACAGTAGACCCAGCTGGCACTTCCACAATTGTTGCGGGGTGACCTCAACTTGCCTGCCCATATTTTTCTTTTAAACTTTATTTTATTTGTGTCACAAGTAGGCTTACATTAACACTGCAATGAAGTTACTGAGATCACTTCTTAGTCACTACACTCTGTTTACACTGAGGGAGAATTTAGCCAATGCACCCAATTATTGAGTTGGATGATTGTAATAAATGGGGAAGCAGGCTCAAAGAGCCTTCTCCTGCTCCCATCTCCTATGTTTCTATATTTAACCAGTATGTCTTTCGGATTGAGGGAGGGGATGGCCTCTCTTCCCCCACCTGTAGTCCACCCATTCTGCCCATCTGAGCCTCCACTGAATCGGTCATGAAGGATGCCTTAAGTTCAAGAGAGGTTACACTTTCCCTGCTGTGTCACTATGATATAAGCCTCATCACTGAGAGCAAGTGAGCTGCTGTTAGCCAGACAGGAGTCAGACGTTCACAGAAGCTCCAAGAGGGTCTATGTACTGTGTCTGCTGCAAGTCATCATCATCCTGCTGGAACGTAGGGGCTATGAGCATTCTCTGCTTTCCGACAACAGGAGACTTTTCACAGAGAGTGTGGACACTGCCGATATTCAAACACAAGCACATTGCGTACGGATACCAAGTGAAGATAGTGAGGTGTCCTCACTGGGTGTCCTCATCATCCTCCATGAATCTAGCAGCAATGATGTGATTTGATTTATTATTGTCACACGTATTAAGACAGTGAAAAGTATTATTTCTTGCATGCTATACCATTCATGGAGAAGGACAGAGTGCAGAATGTAGTGTTACAATATAGCTAGGGTGTAGAGAAAGATCAAGTTAATGCAAGTTAAGTCCATTCAAAAGTCTGACAGCAGCAGGGAAAAAGCTATTCTTGAGTTGGTTGGTACGTGACCTTAGTTTCGTATCTTTTTCCCAAAAGAAGAAAGTGGAAGAGAATGTCTAGGATATTGAGGTCCCTAATTATGCTGGCTGCTTTGCCAAGACTGCAGGAAATGTAGACAGAGTCAATGGATGGGATGCTGGTTTGCATGATGGATTGGGCTTCATTCATAGTTCCTTGTTGTCGTGGGCAGAGCAGGAGCCATTCCAAGCTGTGATGTAACCCAAAAGAGTGCTTTCAATGGTGCATCTGTAAAAGTTGGTAAGAATCATAGCCGAATTTCCTTAGTCTTCGGAGAAAGTAGAGGCGTTGTCCCAAGCTCATCTGGACCTACCTACCTATCTCTCCCACTAGCCGAGTCAAGCCTGGCTGGAATAAACTGGTTGGGTAAGTAATGCGTGACGGGCAGTCAAGTGAATTTCAGAGAAATCAGTTACAGAAGCAGACACACAGCAACTGATTAAATCCATGCTGGAGACTGACCTTGATTTGTACGCGATCCAGAATGTTTTTGAAATCCAAGTCATCGTAATACTGTTTAATCCCCTCTCGTACGTTGGCTTTGAACAGCAGAAGCACCTGATAGGGAGCAAAATTTCAACAAGATTCAGAAGTTGTTTAAAACATAATTAACCTATCATCAAGACTGAGAGCGCCTAATGGAACTGGCCCAAAAAAACATCTTCTGTCTGCATCTCTTGGTGATTTTATACTCATCATTCCCTGCTCTGATGTGTGCCATTGTGTCAACAGAGACTATAACTTGGGATCAAATTAACTGCTATTAGGAAATAGCTAAAACTCAGTGTGGACCCACAAAACTCACTGATTGAGTTCTTTGATTTGATGAGGGTTGTATAGTTGATATTGTCTCAATGGACTTCCAAAAGGCATTTGACAAAGTACCTCGTAATAGACTTGTTAGCAAAACTAAAGCCCACCGGGTTAAAGAGACATTTGTAACCTGGATTCAAAATTGGCTGAGGGACAGAAAATAGTGAATAGTTGGAAAAGGTTTATTATTCCTCAAGAGTTACTAATAAAACTACTGCTGAAGGGGCACAATTTCAACATTTATTAACAGACTTCAGGACATGCCGTGTACAATTCTGGTCATCCTATTATAGGAAAGGTAACATCAAACTAGAAAAGAGCACACTGAAAAGATTTACTAAGATGCTACTGGGGCTTGATGGTTTGAGTTATAAGGAGAGGCTGATAAACTGGAACTTTTTATTCTGGAGCGTAGAAGGCTCTGGGGTCGTCTCATTGAGGTCTATAAAATAATGAGGGGCACAGATCAGCTAAATAGTCCATATCTTTTCCCAAAGTTAGGGGAGTCTAAAACTGGAGGGCATCGGTGAAAGGGGAGAGATACAAAATGGTCCAGAGGAGCAAATTTTTTAAAATAGAGAATGGTGAGTGTCTGGAACAAGCTGCCAGAGTTAGTAGTAGAGGTATGTACAATTTTATCTTTTAAAAATCATTTCAACAGTTACATGGGTATAGAGGGATATGGACCAAATGCGGTCAATGGGGACTAGCTTCAGGGTTTGATAAAAAAATGTGGCACGGACAAGTTGGGCCGAAGGGCCAGTTTCCATGTTGTAAACTTCTGAGACTCTAATGACAAGCACTGGTAGGATGAGTGGACACTTGACATGTGAAACCTAATTCAGAGAACTGCATTTTGTTAGAAAGAAAGAGAGGCGACAAAATTTATTATTTTAAAAGAGGTACAGCAACAGGGAGAGAGAGAGAGAGAGGAATGTACACAGATATCTTTAAGAAGGATGTGAAAACAAACAAATGAATTCTTTGGCTTTTATCAATGAAGATTTGCTTCGATTTATTATTGTCGCATGTATTGGGATACAATGAAAAGTATTGTTTCTTGCGTGCTATACACATGAAAGGAGGAAGTGCAGAATTTAATATTAGTCAGAGAAAGACCAACTCAATATGCAATAGGTCCATTCAAAAGTCTGATTGCATCAGAGAGGAAGCTGTTCTTGAATTGGTTAGTACATGTTTTCAGACTTTGTATAGTTTTCCTGACGGAAGAAGGTGGAAGAGAGTATGCCTAAAGTGCATGGGGTCCTTGATAACACTGGCTGCTTTTTTGAGGCATTGAGAAGTGTAGACAGAGTCAATGTAGGCTGGCTGATTTGAGTGATGAATTGACTGGGCTTTGTTCATGACCCTTTGTAGTTTCTTGCCAAGGATTATGTTCCAAAGCAAGGAAGTTATGCTAACCCTTTCTTGGGCCTGAGCTTAAGAACTGTGTTCAATGTGGCATTGCACTTTAGCAAGAAAGTCAAGAACAAGTGCAGAAAGAATTAGCCAAAGAGTAACAACATTGCAGGACTTCAGTTCACAGAATCAGAGGATCTCTACCTTGCAGGAGGCCATTCAGCCCATCGAATTTGAACTGACCACAATCACAATGCTAATCCCCTGGCACAAGGGTCAATTTACTTAACCTGCACATCTTTGGAGTGTAGGAGAAACCCGACCACCCGAAGGAAACCCACGCAGATACGGGGAAAACGTGCAGATCCGAAGCTGGAATTGAACCATCTTTGGAGTGTGGGAGGAAAATCGGAGCACCCGGAAGAAACCCACGTACATCTAGGGAGAACGTGCAAACTCCACACAGACTTATGAAAGCAGAAAGCTTTAGGCAGGAAATTCCAAAAGTGGAGAGAGAATCCTCCATACAGTTCCAAAAGAGAAAACACTGGAAAATCTCAGCAGGTCTGGCAGCATCTGTAAGGAGAGAAAAGAGCTGACGTTTCGAGTCAAGTTGACCCTTTGTCAAAGCTTTCTTCCTTCATACAGCTTAGTTTCAGCAAGTGATCTTCTGAGGAGGCTGGTCCACAGTGTGGAATGGGGAGAAGGATGAGTGCCTATCATAATGGAGGCATATTCACACATTCTTTCTTAAGAATGTAATCTTTAGGGGTGACATGGTGGTACGGTGGTTAGCATCACTGCCTCATAGCACTAGGGATGCAGGTTTAATTCCCAGCTTAGGTCACTGTCTGTATGGTGTCTGCACCTTCTCCCCATTTCTGCGTGGGTTTGCTCTGGTTTCCTCCCATAGTCCCAAACACATGCTGGTTAGGTGCATTGTCAATGCTAAATTCTCCCTGAATATACCCAAACAGGTGCCTGGAGGATGAGGCGGCAGGGGGATTTTCACAGTTAATTCATTGCAATGTTAATGTAAGCCTACTTGTGACACTAATAAGTCAAGTTTACATTATTTAACCCTCTTCTAACAAAATGTTTCGCAAATAAACTGCACTGAACCAGAAAGAAACTTTGCATTTATGACACAGAAGTGCCCCTGGCACTTTATATTACAGATTCCACAACAAAGAGAGAGAGAGAGAGAGACTTGTTTTATAGTCACAATTCCAGCCTCTGCTTGCTGAATGTTTTGGGTTAGGGATGGAATCCATAAATGGCAACAAGTGAATGGAATCAGACTGGCTTGCATAAGGAAGGAAGGAGTGGGGAGGGTATGGGAGGTGGTGGAGGAGAGAATTAATCACTCTGTCACACCAAGCATCAGAAACTTGGCCTCTTGTATCTCTAGGCTGCCTCCTGGGTGCCATGGAAACAATTTCTCACAAAAGAGGTCTTGCGTCGCTTGTAGGCGGCAACGGATGGCTTTCTTTATTCAGTCACATGGTGAACACTAGTAGCTGGGGGGAGAAAAAACTGCCTGTATACGTAGCAGAACTATGTGCTGCTGTCATTAGCATTCCGCGCGCAGTAACTGCACATCTATGTAATATACTGCTGTGCTCCAATACAAAAGAGTGGGAGAGGATGGTTCCCGTCTCCAATATTTTTCGGCAAGTGATGATTTATACAATGAGGGCAGAGCAAAAACAATTAGCGTCAAAGCTGAACTTTCCCCACACAGCAATACCAAAGTAAGCATATTAGTTTAACTGATGTTGCAAGTGCCGAAATGAATGAATTACATTGCGTTACCTGGCACCTAGTTAATTGCCACCATCTCCCCAACCAGCTGAGCCACACAAGGCTCAGTCAACGGCCTTTAATGGTTAACTTAAATCAATTATCCAAGGCTCAAATGTATTTTGAAGTGCCTTTTATTACTTTCTGCACACAATTCATTTCAATTTCCTAATATTTCAGTTGGAGGAACTGTCTTGTTTATCTGAATCGCGCACCGCCTCTCTATCTCTCTGGTACCCACCTTTCTATTACTGAATTCCTCAGGCTGTGGATTGCAGCATGACTGTGAACAGTGTAAGGTAATAGAAGACATAGGATCAACTGAATGGCACTGCAATCTTCCATATCAGTCTTTCCCACTAGGCCACGCCAATGTGCTGAGCTATTATAGAACACAGGACTACATAAATCCCAGTGCAGTATTCCTTATTAGCCTTTCCCTAGGCCAAGTCAACATGGACCTGTACCCATGAAGCAATGCCAAGACTGCCAAGTCTAAATGCCAAGACATATTCATCAGCCTCTCATCCATTGACACCTCCTACACTTCTCACTGCCTCGGGAAAGCAGCCAGCATAATCAAGGACTCCATATACCCCAGACATACTCTCTTACACCTTCTACCAACCGACTCAAGAACAGCTTCTACCCATGTTGCTAATAGACGTTTTGAAAGGGCTTAGCATATATTAAGCGGATATTTCTCTACCATCCTAGCAATAACTGTAACACTATATTCTACATCCTCTCCTTTCCTTCTCTCCTACTCTACTCTATGAATGGTAAGCTTTGTCTGCATAGTGCACAAGAAATAATGCTTTTCACTGTATCCCAGTATATGTGACAGTAATAAATCAGAAATCAAACTAAAAAACCATTGCCCCACCTTCTTCCTCACTGGTCAACATCTCCTTAAATCGATGAAGGACTTTGGACTTTTCAATGTTTGCTAAAGGAGTGAGCTATGGTTAAGCAGATGGTGAAAGATTGGACAAACCTGTGAGAGATGCATGTGATCAGAAGGCAGAATGATGTTAATATTGGGTGGATTTTACAACATTGCTTGAGTGAGATCACGAATTCCTGCCTAAAGTCAACGCACATTTCCACCCACACCCTCTCCGATTCATGACGACAGGTGGTAGAATTCCAGTGAATGTTTGTGTTATTCAATACTCTACCTCTAATTCTAACTCTATCTTAAGTTGCTACAATCCCACAGTTAGAATGTTGGCTACCTACATTGTTTGGGCTTTATTAGCCTATCACTTGTAAAATTGAGTGCACACCTATTACAGTGTTAGTGATCAACAGTAAATTGCTCCAAAGCAACAGAAAGCTGAATGAAGATAAAGTGAAACCTTCTTGTGTTTTATAAACTGAAGCAAGATGATAGAAGCAAGTCATTCATAAACAATGGACAAACTCATTCAAGTCAACTGTGCGTAACCCAAAATTCATGGACTGAGTTTTGTTTAATAAAACACAGGGGATGGAATATGAAATGTAGCATTTATTTTATGCTGAAATCAATTGTTTTAGAATCCTAATTCTGACAGGTCGATGGACCTTCTGGAGAGAAAAAACAATGGAGATGTGGCCATTAGAGAGGAGAGAGAAAGAAAGAAATATACACGGACAGAGACGAAGCAAGACAGTCAATTCCAAATGCATGACTGATCTGCAGTAAAGTGCAATCATTGTAAGCTGCGTCAGATCAAACACTACAGTTTCAGTAAACAAGTCAGTGGAAGTTAGACCTTTGTGTTCACAGCATGGATATCTGGCTGAACAGTGAAGCCAACCTGCTAATGGATATCCAAAAAATGAATAGAAAATGGAGAAATCTGTCTGTCTGAAATAATAAACTGATGTTCTATTCGTTTATTTTCTCAATTGGATATATAAGCTCCCAGGACACTATTTTGAAGAACAGGGGTGCTTGCTGCCAGTTTTGGCCAGTATTTATCCCTTAACTGACATCATTAGCAAGAAGAACGATCTGATCCCCTTGCTCTTTGCGGAATGCTGCGGTACACAAATCAGCCGGCCTGATTCCGACATTCCCACTGTCACTTCATTTCAGAAAAAGTGAATTGGCTGTCAAACACTTTGGGATAACAATATGAAATGCGCTTTATAAATACAGATAGTTTTGTGTTTCGGATGATCAAGCATCTCAGACACACACACACGCTCATCGAAACATAGAATACAGGGATAAGAGGAGGCCATTCAGCCCTTCGAGCTCACTCCACCATTCATCACTATCATGGCTGATTGTCCAATTCAAATGCTTAATCCTGCTTTCTCCCCATAATTTTTGATCCCATTTGCCCCAAGCTGCCTCTTGAATACATTCAATGTTTTGGCAAAATCTACTTCCTGTGCTAATAAATTCCAGAGGCCCACCACTCTCTGTCTCATCTCATCCTAAATGGTTTACTCTGAATTCTCAGATTGTGACCCATGGTTCTGGACTTCCCCCACCAATCAGAAACATCAACCCTTCTAATCTTGTTTAGAATTTTATAAGTCTCTATGAGATCTTTTCTCCGCCCCCTCGCTCCCAACACCCCAACCAGCCATCTGTATTCCAGTCAATCCTAGTCAATCTCTCCTCATACATCAGTCCTGCCATCCCCAGAAATAGCCTGGTAAATCTTTGCTGCATTATCTCGAGAGCAAAAACATCTTTCCTCAGAAAAGGAAATCAAAATTGTACATAATATTCAAGGTGTGTCCTCACCAAGGCTCTGCATAATTCAACAATACATCCCTGCTTCTGTCCTTGAAATCTCTCGCAATGAAAGCCAACATGCCATTTGCCTTCTTTACTGCCTGCTGCATCTGCATGCTTACCTTCAGTGACTGGTGCACAAGGACATCCAGATCCTGCTGCAATTAACACTACTATTCATTCCTTCCTCACGTACTTGCCTTGCCAGCTCCCTATCTTCAAGAATCTCCTTAACACACTTGTTTTTTTAATTGTGCTTTAGCTCCTTAAATCCTGTTTGTTTTCCCTTGCCCTGTTGTACGTCTCATTAAACACAGCTCTCTGCAAGATGCTGCAAGGCATTGCTAAATAATGTGTGTTGCAAAACCGCAAGTTACTGCACATTATGTTCGACTTGGCAATACATTTACATAAATGGATTACACACCAGAAAGCATTAATGACAAAGCAATGAAGCTGACACAGAACACTACGGTGTTTTACTTCATTTACGAGCTACAAAAGTAAATATCTTCATTCATTTACAATTTCTGTTGGAGAAATTATCCCCAACAATTTGCGTCCTTTCATGTAGACTGTGAATCCTCAATGGGAGGAAGGAGGAACAGTTCTACAGGATGTAGATGGTAATTCTGAAACCATTACTACTGTTTTTGTTTGGTTAATGAAGCCACCTCTCTTTTTTTAATCCACTCTTGGGACATGGGCATCATTGGCTGGGCCAACATTTATTGCCCATCCCTAGTTGCCCCTTGAGAAGGTGGTGGTGAGCTGCCTTCTTGAATCTCTACAGTCCACATGCTGTGGGTTGACCCACAGTGCCGTTAGGGAGGGAATTCCAGGGTTTTAACCTAACGACTGCGAAAGTACGGCCAATAGATTTCCAAGTCAGAATGGTGAGTGGCTGAGGGGGGAACTTGCAGGTGGTGGTGGTATTCCCCAGGTATCTGCAGGCCTTGTCCTTCTAGATGGAAACGGTCGTGCATTTGGAAGGTGCTGTGTAAGGATCTTTGATGAATTTCTGCAGTGCTTCTTGTAGATGGTACACACTGCTGTTACTGAGTGTCGGTGGCTGAGGGAATGGATGTGGTGTCAATCAAGCTTTAGGCTTGGATGGTGTTGAGCTTGAGTGTTGTTGGAGCTGCACCATCCAGGCAACTGGAGAATATTCCATCACACTCCTGACCTGTGCCTGGACTCCTCTGAATTTATGCAGCTCAGCTACTGACCAGCTCAACAAATTTAGCATACTAGGCACCAAGTATTAGTTCTGACTTCAGTTCTTAGTGCTGGGTATGATGATGACGGCGGCACAGCAGAAACTATGATGTGTTGTCGAGTTAGTGCCAGCTCCAAGAAAAAGACGAGACTGACTTTTTAAAGGCGGCACGGTGGCACAGTGGTTAGCATTGTTGCCTCAGTGCCAGGGACTTGGGTTTGATTTCCAGCTTGAGTCACTATCTGCAGCAAAGATTTACCAGGCTATTTCTGGGGATGGCAGGACTGATGTATGAGGAGAGATTGACTAGGATTGACTGGAATACAGATGGCTGGTTGGGGTGTTGGGAGCGAGGGGGCGGAGAAAAGATCTCATAGAGACTTATAAAATTCTAAACAAGATTAGAAGGGTTGATGTTTCTGATTGGTGGGGGAAGTCCAGAACCATGGGTCACAATCTGAGAATTCAGAGTAAACCATTTAGGATGTGTAGTCACCAGGCTACACATTCTCCCCATGTCAGCATGGGTTTCCTCCAGTTGCTCTGGTTTCCTCCCACAGTCCAAAGATATATTAGGTGGATTGGCCATGCTGAAATTGACCCTTAAATCCTTATTTTACCATTTTGATTCTAAATGCTGGGCAGACTTGAAACTGGGAGTATCTCAGATCCAACCTTTAGACGCGTTCTGTAGTGCCTCATACACACACTGCCTGAAAACATATCAGTGAGGGTGAATCATGCTGCACAAGCCTGCGGCTGGGCTTAGTGCACCTGAAAGCCTGCAGCTCTGGTACACAAAAAAAAGAATGCAGCTCCCCTACCACATCACCTCGTGCCAGATAATGCCTTCTTCTGGCCTCTAAAACATTGCCTCACCACCCACCTCTCCCCCAACATTACTGACCCCCTTATCACCTCACCAACCCAGTCATCGACAGCGATCGTGGGCCCCTTCCCTACTTCCCCCACTGATCCGGGGGCTCCCATTCTTCCCCCCCACTTCCTTTCCCAGAGGCAGAGTAGCAGAGGACCTACGCACTCCACGGCTACACCAGCACCCCCACCCACCTCTCCCACTACCACACCCCTTCCCCCATCCCCTGCCCCACTCCTCCCCTCCCCTCCACTCTGCCACACCGCTGCCCTACCCCTTCCCCCCCCTCCTTCCTCCTCCCCCTGCCCACCCCCCCAACCCTCGCCCACCCACCCGGCCCTCCCCCCGCCCCACACACCCACCCCTCCCCACCTAGCCTCCCTCACCCCTTCCCCCTCCTCCTGCCCTCCCCCCTCCCTCCTCCCCTTCCCCCCTCTGCTCTGCCCCTCCTCCCACTCCTGTCCGCTCTGCCCTTCCTCCCACCCCTCTCCTTCCCCGCCTGAGGGGCAACTTCTTCACATCCAGGATGGTGCTTTTATGGAATAAGCTGCCAGAGAAAATGGTGGAGGCAGTTACAATAGCAACATTTAAAGTGCATGGAGAAGGATGAGAGGGATACAGGTCAAACACTGGATTGGCTGAAAGGTCAGTAGGAATGTCCATGCTTGAACCACACACTGAAACAATATTGGTTTGGAGAACGAAAGAGGTGTAATGAATGATATCTGTATATCATACATCAAGGAGCTGCTTCCTTCAGGAGGAGCAGACAGGATTGAATGGGGGCGCAGGGGGGTGTGCTGCATGGGGAAGGAAACCAGAAGAAAAAACACTGGAAAATCTCAGGTCTGGCAGCATTTGTAAGGAGGGAAAAGAGCTGACGTTTCGAGTCCAGATGACCCTTTGTCAAAGCTGTGGAAAGGAACTATACTATACAGGCAAAATTGAACCTACATACCTTATTCTGGCAAAGAAGGCTGACGATTATGAAAACAAACTGCAACGTCACCACCGTGACAAGCGTCCACTTAAACTGCAGGAAAATCAAAAAGATGATGCAATTATGAACTGAAATGCTAAAAATAACTCGGATTAATTACAACTTTCTGATCCAAGAGTTAATTAACGAGGTTAGGTTCTACTGATTGGGAACACTGTTGATGGAAGATTTCCCATTCACTGATTGACGATTCTCCCCCATCAATCTTTCTCCAGAATTTATTTCTGGATACCACTACAACTGGATGTCCACTACCAATAATAGTGCATTTATGTAGCACCTTTAAAATAATAAAACAATGCAAAATGCTTCAAAAGGACACTGACTAACTTAGTGGTAAAAGACAAGTTGGGCCCAAGGGCTGTTTCCATGCTCAAAACCTCTGACTCCAACTCTAATCAGACAAAAACTTGCACAAGTGAAATGAGGAGTCATGAGGACGCTTGACTCAATACTTGGCCAAACATGTAAACCCTAAACAAGCATCTCAATAAAGGAGAGGCAGAGAGATTTAAGGAGCGAATTTCAGAATCTAGGTACAGAAAGATATGGCCACTGATGACAGGGAACGTTAGATAAACAGAGACTGGTGTTGGATCCCATCCAGATCAGGCAAGTTTAGACATTTAAAGCTTCTTGTTCTTAACCACAACCCACTGTGATGATTTTCTCCTCCATGCCCTAAGGCCTTTGGAAGAATTGCAGCCAACTTTGTGCTGAGCTGGGGCTGAGGGTCAGAACTACCAGGAATGAGACGGCACTTTGCAGAGTCCTTTCATGTATGCAGCAGGGGAATGAATCTTTTACCCCATTAGCCTGGTCTGATTTATCACCAATAGTAAAACTGCCAAAGCTGTGAACCCGAGAAAGGCAGGAAAGTCATGCAGCAGCTCAATCTAGAGTAGAGTAGGCGTCCAATGGAGTGGCACATTGGCACAGTGCCTAGCACTGTTGCCTCAGTGCCAGGGACCTGGGTTCATAGAATCATAGAGTTTACAGCATGGAAACAGGCCCTTTGGCCTAACTTGTCCATGCCATCCAGTTTTTAACTAGTAAGTCAGTCCCAATTGCCCACGTATGGCTCATATCCCTCTATCCCAATCTTATCCATGTAACTCTCTAAACACTTTTTAAAAGACAATTGTACCTGCCTGTATTACCTCCAGCAGCTTGTTCCAGATACTCACTGCCGTCTGAAAACATTGCCCCTCTGGATACTTCTATATCTCTCCCCTCTCACCTTAAAACTTATGCCCTCTAGTTTTAGACTCCCCCACCTTTGGGAAAAGATATTGACTATCTAGCTGATTTATTCCCCTCATTATTTTATAGACCTCTATAAGATCATCTCTCAGCTTAATTCCTAGCTTGGGTTCCTGTCCGTGTGGATTCTGCATGGGTTTTCTCCAGGTGCTCTGGTTTCCTCCCACAGTCCGAAAGACGTGCTGGTTAGGTATACTGGCAATGTTAAATTCTCCCTCATTGCACCCAACAGATCCCGGAGTGGGGGATTTTCACTGTAACTTCATTCATAAGCCTACTTATGACACTAATAAATAAACTTTAATACTTGTAACCCATACCATTTTTGCAACATTATCCGTTCATAGATCACAGAAATCATACAGAACAGAGAGAGGCCATTTGGCCTATCAAGTCTGCACCAACAACAATCCCACCCAGCCCCTATACTCATATTCCTATAGGTTCTACCCACTAATCCCTTTAACCTACAGATCTCAGGTCCCTAAGGGGTAACCTAAGCGTGACCAATCAACCTAACCCACACATCTTTGGACTGTGGGAGCAAACCTGAGAAAACCCACGCAGACAAAGAGAATGTGCCAACTCCACACAGACAGTGACCGAAGCCAGGAATCGAACCCAGATCACTGGAGTTGTAAGGCAGCAGTGCTAACCACTGTTCCGGTCTGTAATACTGCAGGTATTCTCAGCTTGGCTTTATTCAAACACTTCCTCCTGGTACTATAGTTCAGTCATTATTTGAAGACACATATTCAAATCTGGCCATCAACTTCTTGTCACTTCAATACAAACATGGGACAAACTACAGTCTCAGTAATTGGGAACAACATCTACTGGATATTTCTCATCCTTTTGCTTTACCTTGTGTTTATGAGATTAGATTTGAGAGCTATACGAGGGGAATGAATCATCCATCATCCTACCACCACAGAAAATTATCCTCAGCCCTTTGATAGTGTTGTGATGAATTTGAGTGAAAATGTATTTCCTGACTCCTGAAGCTTCGTTTCATTTATTATGCAAATACTATAATTAGCTTGTTTTCCCCTGAGGATAATCTAATATTCATCAGTCTCTGAGTCATTACAGTTAGGAGTTTACACTCATTGTATACACAAAGACTGTCGCAATCAAAAAGGCTTACACGTCATGAACGGTTCACTATTGAAAATGAAATCTTCAGGGAATGTCTTTCTTTAAACACGTCAGAAAAAAAACAAGCACATTATTAAAAACAGAAGCGACATTTACTTTTTTACTCTTGGATGAAGAATTTTTCAATCTGACATTAATTACAGCACTAGTCATACAGACACAATACCCATGCTATTCCCATGACATTAACACATTGCAAATCTTAAATATTGTAAAGATATCAAAACGCATCTAACAGCAAGAATTAAAAATCTGAACAGTCTTTAATTACAGCACTACTTATTGTCACGCAGTCTATTTCAAATAACTTAAAGGCTAATTCCATCAGAGATCTGTTAAGCCCTTATGCCTTGTCTTCTCCTTGCCACAGGCAACATCTCTATTCTCTCATCTAGCTCCCTCTCTGCAACTTAATTCCCTTTCCTCACCCAGGCTTCGATAGGACTCTGATGACAGTGCCACAAGTGGTGTCCACAAGTAGTGACTAATCACTTTTTCATTGTGACGACCAGAGGGGACAGCCAAGCTAAGCTTCTTCTCCCCTCATTTCCATATACTTTATAGTGTGAATCAATTGGCCAATTCTCTCCCTTACTCAGAGTCAATCAGGCCATTCAAGATAACCTATCCTGCCTTTATGTCAGAAATCAGTCCAGCCTTTGGTCGAGAGCCTCAAGTCTGTAGATGTCCAGATCACCAACAACCTGTCCTGGTCCCCACATACTGACACTATAGTTAAGAAAGCCTGTCAACACCTCGACTTTTTCAGGAATCTAAGGAAATCTGGCATGTCCACCACAATTCTCACTAATTTTTCAAAGATCCGTTACAGAAAGCATCCTTTCTGGTTGTATCACAGCTTGGTATGGCTCCTGCTCTGCCCAAGACCGCAAGGAACTACAAAGGGTCGTAAATGAAGCCCAGTCCATCACACAAAACAACCTTCCACCAACTGACACTGTCTACACTTTTCGTTGCTTAGAAAAGCAGCCAGCATTATCAAGGACATTTGTTCTTCCACCTTCCCAGGGTGACTGGGGCCTACTTCCAGTTTTACACTCCAGTTTAGGAAAAAAAACCTCAGAAAAAGTAAGGTAAAACCCCTTTTATCTATAAGCTCTCTGCACTGAGTCTCCACTCCAACTGCTCCTTTAGAAAGGGTTTGAATCCTCTACAGTAAGCACCTTTTAAAGGGGAAAAAACCTTCCTAGGGGTCACTCGGGCCTACACTCCTGTTTTACACTCCCAGTTTAGAAAGAAACCTCCAAAAAAAACTAAGGTAAAATCCTTCTCAACTTCAAGCTCTCTGAACTGAATCTCTACAACTGCCCCTCTGGAAACAATGAGGTCAAACCCTCCAAGGTAAGCACCTTTTAAAAGGGTTGTTTTGACAGAGTTGTTTGTCATAAATAAATTTCCACAAATGTTCTGACTTAATTTCCACACTCTCTGGGGCACAACGTCACCAATTTGAGACCCACTACATAGACCCAGAATTACACTTCAGTGAAGTGCTGAAGATGCACTGTACTGCTGGCGGGACAGTGATGAGGAAGCACTTCACTGTTTAGAGGGTCAGTAGCCTGCTATAAGTAATACAGTCTGGTAATTGATTCAGTTTCTGGCAGAAATGCTCCTTGAATAATTATATTTAATTTACATATAATATGGTTTGCAAATAAATACCCAGGATACAAGGGGTCAAAGCAATTAACCAGCAGTCAGTTCAAAGTAATCTTCAAGTATTGTAATGAGGCAGATTGCTGACCTCAGTGCACACGCATACGCATACAATAGACTCCAACAAGTCACCGGCATCAAGTAACATGATCACCTGCAACAAACAAGGATGTAGTCCCTCAAAAACAAACAAATTACTGATGGGCCCCAATTGAAAATATCGCTCACTGCAATTACCATGAGAGTTAGGGTCTCTTTTTAAATGGCCGCAATTAGCCGTCAACATTCAATTCTACAGATTTCTCAATGACTTGCAGTTCTCAGGAAATAGTTGGTGTCATGGAATATACATGTTAGTCTTCAATGGATTAGGATCTGACAACGTGGTTCTTACATACGGTGGGTTAGCTTCGAGCTGTTGGGCAAATCTGGTTTCCAAATTGTGCACAGCGAGATCCCAACCAAAACAACCATGTAATTAAAAAAGGGGAAGAAAGTCAAGGAAGAAGGTCCCATGTGTATAGATGCAACATAGAAAGCATTGTTACTCCTTGTACCACAGCTTAGTATGGCTCCTGCTCTGCCCAAGACCACAAGAAACTACAAAGTGTCATGAACGAAGCCCAATCCACCATACAAACCAGCCTCCCATCCGTTGACCCTGCCTACATTTCCCACTGCCTCAGAAAAGCAGCCAGCATAATTAAGGATCCCACGCACCCTGGACATTCTCTCTTCCACCTTCTTCCGTCGAGAAAAAGGTACAAAAGTCTGAGACCACATACCACCAGACTCAAGAACAGTTTCCTCCCTGCTGCCATCAAATATTTGAATGGACCTACCCCGCATTAAGTTGATCTTTCTCTACACCCTAGCTATGACTTTAACACTACATTCTGCACCCTCTTCTTTCCTTCTCTATGAAAGATATGCTCTGCCTGTATAATGCATAAGAAACAATACTTTTTACTGTCTATTAATACATGTAACAATAATAAATCAAATAAAATGAGATGACAAGTTTGGCAATACCCATTCGCAAGCCATGCACTTGCAGTGTGGGTTGCCTGATTTATAGATTGGAGTTTGGTGAAAGATGTCTATTAATTTTTCCAATTGTAATTATTCACCCTACATGTTTTGCTGACTCTGTTCCGATCCTTTCATTTCTCATGCATCAGAACAGCTCACACGACACACCAAACGACTAATCCAGTGTCAGAAAATATTCACTTCAAATCCTACATAATAGAAACGAAAACTAGGTAATAATTAACTCTCCTGGTTCCTTCAACTATAAAGCATCTGGTGGAAAATTAGCATCGAGTCACATCCCTGCTGTAGGCAGTGAGAAAATGTATTAGATAAAAAACAATAGTTGGTCAATTTGAAAGGAAGCTGCTCATCACTTCACCACTCAATAACATTACTCGCGCTGGAGATTTTTATTTCAGCCTCGTAGAAGTTGCGTGATTCAGTGGCTGACAGTAAGTTTCAGTTGAAATTAATAAAGTGTCAGGGGTAAGCCAGTCTGGACCCCGCTCTGCGTGCTAATTGTGGTCTCTCAGTAGATAAGGCAGATCGTCTGAGTATTCATTCATTTTCAATTTATTATTGTCGCATGCATTAGTATACAGTGAAAAATACTGTTTCTTGCATGCTTTATAGACAAAGCATACCATTCATAGAGAAGGAAAAAAGATTGTGCAAAATGTATTGTTACAGTCATAGCTAGGATGTAGAGAAAGATCAACTTAGAACGAGGTAGGTCCGTTCAAAAATCTGACGGCAGCGGAGAAGAAGCTATTCTTGAGTCGGTTGGTACGTGACCTCAGACTTTTGTATCATTTTCCAGATTGAAGAAGATCAAAGAGAGAATGTCCGAGGTGTGTGGGGTCCTTGATTGTGCTGGTTGCTTTTCCAAGACAATGGGAAGTGTAGACAGAGTCAATGGATGGGAGGCTAGTTTGCGTGATGAATTGGGCTTCATTCGTGACTCTTCCTAGTTTCTTGTGGTCTTGGACTGAGAAAGGATGCTTTCTATGTGTGCATCTGTAAAAGAGTTGTAGCTGACATGCCAAATTTTCTTAGTCTTCTGAGAAAAGAGAGGTGTTAGTGGGCTTTCTTAACAATAGTGTCAGCATCGACGGGGGCGGGGGCGGGGGCGGGGGTGGAGGAACCAGGACAGGTTGTTGGTGACCAGACACCTAAAAAGCTCTCAACCCTTTCGACTTAGTACCTGTTGGTATAGACAGGGACATGTCCTCCACTACGCTTCCTGAAGTCAATGACAATCTTCGTTTTGTTGACATTGAAGGAGAGATTATTGTCGTCACATCAGTTTCCCAGATTCTCTCTCTTATTCCTGTACTCTGTCTCGTCATTGTTTGAAGTCCGACCTACTACAGTGGTGTCATCAGTAAATTTGAAAGTTGATAGTGAGGGGAAATTGGCTGCAGAGACAAGGAGCATAGTAATAATTCTAGGGACTTGCTGTGGCCAAATAAATGCGTGTTTGCCAAAAGAGAATAGAGAACACACTTCTAAATTCAATCTATTGTTGTGGGAAATACAGGTTACCTGATTTAGTAGAAGTTTTGTCATTGTGTGTGATATAGTTGCAGCTGTTTGTGTTAGAGATCAAAGCAGAACCTTTCTCCCCAAGTATTTCAGTGCAGCCAATTAGCAGGTAGCTAACCTGTTTTCAAGCCCATTTGTTTGCAAAATATGGGCATCATTGGCCATGGCAGCAATTACTGCCCATTCGTAGAATCATAGAAGTTCTACAATGCAGAAAGAGGCCATTTGGCAAGTCTGCACTGACCACAATCCTTCCCAGGTTCTATCCCTGTAACGTCACGTATTTACCCTGCTAGTCCCCCTAACACTAATGGGCAATTTAGCATGGCCAATCACCAAACCCTCGGGACTGTGGGAAGAAACCCACGCAGATACAGAGAGAATGTGCAAACTCCACACAGACAGTGACCCAAGCGGGAAGTGAACCTGAGTCCCTGGCACTGTGAGGCAGCTCAGTGCTAACCACTGTGCCACCGTCTATCCTGAATGCAATGGAACATTGCTAAGAGAATGGAGTTTATCACGGAAGTCATGATGAGTCTCTCAGCTGTCTTTCTGTCTGAAATAAGCCCTTATCTGTGGCCTGGGCAACCAAGAAAGATTGGAAAATCAGCAATCTGAGTTCAATGCACAACCCTCTGCAGTCTACGACTTAGCTCCAAACTAGGTCTGCACACCCAACCTTCAATTGTGTCAAAACTTTGACATACCATTGCACAAAAGCAGCAGCAGTTTACTTGCGCTAGTCTGGAAATGTTCAAAACATGAACTGCTGGTGGAGTTTCCTGAGCTTCGCCCAGCTTGTATTTACAGAAGAATAATGGCACTGTAAATAGTTGATGACTGCATGATCTCATTGGGAATGAGATTTTAAATACATAAGTGCCCAGATATTCCTGCCGTACATGACCACTCATTACACACAAGGGACGTGGGATAACTGGATGCAGGTGACTGTTCACCTCAATCCGACAACACAGAACCACAAACAAGCATTTCAATTGCTCCTTCCTGCATCAGCACTGTAAATGTTACTTACACATTTCTCTCTTCACTCCTTCGACTCCCCACTGCTGAGGCTGTTCCAACCTTCGATGACAACAAGCATATTTTTGAAATCCTATGCAGGAGGGAAAATCACTTGTCTGGCTGTGTGGAATTGCCTTCAGAAGGTTGTAACTCACTGGGGTAGGTTTTGGCCTTGGGGGTTACAGTGTGTGCTGACAGGACACTGACCCTTGAGCAAGCTGCTCTACCTCAGCAGAGGAATTTGGATTATTAAAATCTGGGCAGTTGTGATACAATCAGAATAGAGTAAGCTGCTAATTCAGAGAAAGTCAGTACAGTGTGAACACACAAAAAATTCAAAAGGAATGTTAGCCTTCACTAAGAGAATCTGATATACAAAGAGGTGGAAGCAATGCATCAGTTATATAAAGACTTGGGTATAAAGACTTCTAAGGCCATTCAGCTCAAACAGTCCAGAACCACATCTCTCTCAATCATTCCATTCCTTCCTTCCAGACATTGCTTCATTTTAATATATCCATGCCAATCACCAAAATGATTGAATGTGGCAGTGAGGTCCCATTCCTGCATTTATATCTGGACTGATCTGATTGCTGTATTGAAACATGGCATGTCCCAATCCTTTATTTACACATGGATTGGTCTGATTCCTATATTTACATTTGGCTTTTCTGCATTTGCACCTGGGCTTTTCCCAATCCTACATTTACATCTGGGCTGGTCCCATTCTTACATTTACACGTGGGCTGTTCCCATTCCTATATTTACCCCTGGGCTGGTCAGATTTCTAATCTATTGCTACCAAATACTTCTCTCCAAATCTTCAAGCTGGCCATTTGGTCCACGGTGTCTGTGCTAGCTCTTTGCTGGAGCCATCCTTCTTCCGTCCATCCTCCTATCCTTTCTTTGTAGCCCTGTATTTTTTTTCCCCCCCTCTTCAAATACCCATCCAATTCTTTGTTTGGAAGTTACTATTGGATCTCCTGTCACCACCCTTTCAGGCATTGCATTTTTAACTTGCTGCTTCTCCAAGGTTTCTGTGCTCCTCTAATTTTACGCTCTGGCCTTTCATCACTCCACCATTGGCTATCGGTGTATTCCCAAGCTTAAGGCCTAACCTGTTAAAAGTGGCCAAAATCTTTCTGTCTCTCCTCTCCTCCTCATTCTTCCTTTAAGAAAACCCTTAAAACTTATCTCTTTGACCGAGCTTTAACCTGTCCTAACATCTCCTGGTGTGGCTTGGTGTTAAATTCACACTCTGGCCAGGATGTTCAACTACATTAAAAGTGCTATAAAAATGCAATGTTGTTGGGTGCTAACATCACAAATTCCGAATCAAAGAGACATGTGTATGGCTGGAGCAAGATAATGGGGTGTTTTTTTTGTTGTAGCTTTCACTAATGCATTCCATAGAGATGGTCCCCTTTAAGATGAATGCTGGGTTTTGATGCGTTGCAGTGCTGCACACTACCTCACACACACAAGGCTACACGAGCAAACTGCGTCCAGGCTGAGAATCCCAGTATTTTCTGACAACTCAGCACTCTGTTTATTTAGCCTGTTATTCACTGTGTTAAACACAGACATCACTCTCAGACAGCAAAACCAATTTCCTAGAACCTCTTTCTCCATTTTTCAAGCAGCAGCCAGTGAAACTTAAGTACAAACCCAAGAGATTTATTAACCCATTTTTCACAGGGAAGAAAAACAGCACCCGACCTCCTCATTCTGCTGTAGGGAATGCAGTTTGACATTTCACTGGTCATCAACTTTCCCCTGAGTCAACAGCTCTGCACGGGGCTCCTCCAATAACTTAACCTGTTTCTCCACAAGTAGCTGACTCACACAGACCACAAGTGGCTGATATCATCCAGATGATAGTGTTTTTAGCTTTACACTGGAGAGGGATAAACAGATACAAATCTCAGATGAAGGTGTGTGTATCAATAAACTGGGTGACATGGTGCCACAGTGGTTAGCACTGCTGCCTCACAGCACCAGGGACCTGGGTTCAATTCCAGCCTTGGGTCACTGTCTGTGCAGAGTCTGCACATTCTTTTCATGTCTGCGTGGGCTTCCTCCCACAGCCCGAAAGGCATGCTGGTAAGGCAACAAATTCTCCCTTAGCGTACCCAAACAGGTGCCAGTGTGTGGCGACTAGGGGATTTTCATGCAGCGTTAATGTAAGCCTAGTAACACTAATAAAACTCAAGAGGAAACATTCTCTGTCAGGAACTCTCAGGGTCTTGTACGTTGCAATCAAGTTGCCTCTTACTCTTCTAAACTCCTGCTAACACAGTAATGTCTAACCTTTCTCATGAGATAACGTGCCCTTTCCAGTTATTATTAGTCCAGAAAACCTTCACTGAACATCTTCCAATGTGTTTACGTCATTCCTGCAATAAGTTCACCAATACTGTGAATATCACAGTATTGGTACACAGTATAATAGTAGATGTGATCTACTAATGCACTTCAAAGATAATTTACAGCCCTTTATGTTTGCAAAGGATCCTATGTAAGAGCAAGTTCCACTTAGAACATAGAACAATACAGCACAGAACAGGCCCTTCGGCCTTCGATGTTGTGCCGACCAAAATAAAAAGCAATGCCCCTCCAAACTAAACCATTCCCTTCTCTTCCATATACTTATCAATTAACCTCTTAAACGCCACCAAACTTGGCGCATCTACAACAGCTGCAGGCAGGGCATTCACTCCCTAATCACTCTTTGAGTAAAGAACCTACCTCTGATATCCGTCCTATAACTCATACCCCTTAATTTAAAGTTGTGTCCCCTCGTGCTAGCTTTCTCCATCCTAGGAAAAAGGCTATCAATGTCCACCCTATCTAAACCTCTAATCATCTTATATGCTTCAATAAGATCCCCTCTTAGCCGCCTCCTTTCTAACGAAAACAACCTCAAATCCTTCAACTCTCTTCATAGGACCTGCCCTCCATACCAGGCAACATCCTGGTAAACTTCCTCTGTACCCTCTCCAATGCCTCCACATCTTTCTTATAATGTGGCGACCAGAACTGCACACAATACTCCAAGTGCGGCCGCACGAGAGTTTTGTACAGCTGCAACATGATGCTGCGGCTCCTAAATTCAATCCCCCTACCAATAAAAGCTAAGACTCCATAAGCCTTCTTAACAACTTTATCACCTTGACTGCCTACTTTCAGGGATCTATTGACACATACACCAAGATCCTTCTGTTCCTCAACACTATTAAGCGCCCTACCATTAGCCCTATACTCTACACATTTATTGTTCCTGCCAAAGTGCATTACATCACACTTTTCCACATTAAACTCCATTTGCCACCTCTCGGCCCAGCTCTGCAACTTGTCCAAGTCACTCTGTAAACTAAAAACACCCCTCTTCACTATCTACCACTCCACCAACTTTAGTATCATCTGCAAATTTACTGATCCATCCCTCAATACCCTTATCCAGATCATTTATAAAAATTACAAACAGCAGGGGCCCCAAAACAGACCCCTGAGGCACACCACTCGTCACCGAACTCCACGATGAATATCTCCCATCAACCACCACCCTCTGTCGTCTATCTGCCAGCCAATTCCTAATCCAATTAGCTAAATCACCCTCTATTCCACACATCTGCATTTTCTGTAGAAGTCTTCCATGGGCCACCTTATCAAACGCCTTACTAAAGTCCATATATACTACATCAACCGCCTTACCCCATCCACCTCTCTGGTCACTTTCTCAAAAAACTCAATGAGGTTAGTAAGGCATGACATACCCTTCACGAAACCATGCTGACTATCCCCAATCAATTCATTTCTCTCTAAATAACTATAAATCCTATCCCTAATAATTCTCTCCAATACCTTGCCCACAACAGAAGTAAGACTCACTGGCCTATAATTCCCTGGAAGGTCTCTCTTCCCCTTCTTAAACAATGGAACCACATTCGCTATCCTCCAGTCCTCCGGAACCACACCCGTAACCAACGAGGACCTGAAGATCAGAGCCAGAGGCTCTGCAATCTCCTCTCTTGCCTCCCAGAGAATCCTAGGGTAAATCCCGTCCGGCCCAGGGGACTTATCCAACTTCAAACCCTCGAGAATTTCTAACACATCCTACCTATCTACTACAATACTCCCCAATTTGCAACCCTGTACCTCAGTGCTCTCCACAGCTACATTTCCAGCACTCTGCGTGAATACCGAAGAGAAATATTTATTCAGTGCCTCACCAATCTCTTCAGGCTCCACGCACAACTTCC
This sequence comes from Sphyrna mokarran, assembly GCA_024679065.1. Lineage (NCBI taxonomy): Eukaryota > Metazoa > Chordata > Chondrichthyes > Carcharhiniformes > Carcharhinidae > Sphyrna > Sphyrna mokarran. Next base: position 20,029,731 of record JAGIQG010000031.1, on the reverse strand, counting down.
CACTGCGGTCTATGACTGGCCCTAATCTTGCCCTAACCAATCTTCTATTCTTAACATATCGAAAGAAAGCTTTAGGATTCTCCTTAATCATATCAGCCAACATCTTCTCGTGTCCCCTCTTAGCTCTCCTCAATTCACTTTTTACCTCCTTCCTAGCTAATCTATAGCTATCCATTGCACTACCTGAGCCCTCAAGCCTCATCCTGACATAAGCCTCCTTTTTCTTCTTAACCAGCAAATCAACTCTTTTCGTACACCAAGGCTCTCTTACTCGTCCATTTCCTCCCTGCCTGACAGGAACATACTTATCAAGGACTCGCAGCAGCTGCTCCTTGAATAAGCTCCACATTCCAGATGTTCCCAGTCCCTGTAGTTTCCTAGTCCAATCTATGCACCCTAATTCTCTCCTGATGGCCTCATAATTACCCTTTCCCCAGCTATAACTACTGCCCCCAGCTTCATGCCTATCCCTATCCATCACTAAGGTGAACGTAACCGAATTGTGGTCACTATCACCAAAATGTTCACCAACTTCCAAGCCTAACACCTGGTCTGGCTCATTGCCCAGCACCAATCCAATGTAGCCTCACCTCTAGTTGGCCTATCTACATACTGAGTCAAAAAACCTTCCTGCACACTCTGTACGAAACCTGACCCCTCTAACGAGCTAGAGCTATAGCTATTCCAATCAATATTAGCAAAGTTAAAGTCCCCCATCACAATTACCCTACTACTTTCACTCCTAATCAGAATTGACTTCGCAATCCTTTCCTCAACCTCTCTAGAACTATTAGGAGTTATTAGAACTATTAACTTCTCTGACTTCAGACTGAAAGTCACCTAAAACAAGCAAACTATCACAATGATTTCAACATACAGGTTAAATACTGCTCAAGATTAATCTGAGTGTATTTGCCTGGCCGTAGAGGTGCAAAAGTAAATGTGGTGTTTGAATAAAGAACTCTCATTATCAGCCTCTTTTGGTACTGAGAATAGGCACAGTGTCAAAGTTGAATCCCTCATTTTTAAATTTATTTATCAGTGTCACAAGTAGGCTTATATTAACACTGCAATGAAGTTACTGTGAAAATGCCCGAGTCGCCACACTCCGGCACCTATTTGGGATCACTGTGAGGGAGAATTTAGGATTGCAAATGCACCTAACCAGCACATCTTTCTGACTGTGGGAGGAAATTGGAGCACCAGGAGGAAACCCACGCAGACACAGGGAGAACGTGCAGACTCCAAACAGACAGTAACCCTTGCCAGGAATTGAACCTGGGTCCCTGGTGCTGCAAGGTGACAGTGCTAGCCACTGTGCTACCAGCCAAGATTGGGTGCATAAATAGATTTGGTAATTATCACTTGAAGAATTTAAGCCACTACAGACTGCTACTGAGGTAGATTATAATAAAGTAATAATTTTGCTCTGATGAAGCCGAGACAAAAGAGGCTGTTTTAATTCCTTCATACCTTTTACATATTGCTTTGTTTTGTTTTCATTTTACATATAAAATGTAAAATAATTATATTTTCATTATATTTCAATCTTAAATACAAAATAAAAATGTATAATGAATTTAAAATTATTTGGTATCCTGTCGTGGTGCCTTTTTTATGTGCTCGCTCCCCCTAACTACAGAAGCTTGCTACGCCCCTGTATTCGTCCCATTGAGCCTGTGTCGATAACAATCCCACCCACACCTTATCTCCGTAACCCCAAGTATTTACCCTACTAATCCCCCAGACACTAAGGGGCAACTGAGCATGGCCAGTCAGCCTCATCTGCACACCTTTGGGAAGAAACTGGAGCACGCAGAGGAAACCCACACAGACACGGGGTGGAATGAGTGAAGGACCTTTCAAGCAATTATTGGATAGACACATGGAGGGGTGGTTTGATCTTGGGATTGGACATAGCTCGGCACAACATTAACGGCCGAAGGGCCTGTACTGTTCTATGAAACTCCACACAGACAGTGACTCCAGGCCAGAATTGGGTGGTGTTGTGAAGACAGCAGTACTGACCACTGTGCCAGCCACAACAATAATAATGTTAACAAAATGTACCGATTCCAGGAATAATCGTTGGATCACAAATCTTAACAAGGTTATGTATGCTTCTGTACCTCCCCTCCCCTGCTCCGCGTGGATGGGTACTTGTACCATGGTGGGAACAATCTACTTCTGCGTATAAGGAAAGGGACCCCACTCTTTGTGTTGGTCCATTGCTTCGCACACTGACTAATCCACAGTGGCAGGCACATCCACCATGTACTTTGTCTTAAATGGATGTAAATGATTCACTGCTTAGGATGTCAACTCTAACTCTCAGTGTGAATATTTGTATTGAAAGCTGGGATGATCCCACCCACGCAAAGACACAAAGAGGAAGCTAGCTCTGCTGAGTGACTTGTCTAATTCCCCACTGAATTCCCAAGCCTTAACCCATCTATTAGTTTTGTCCACAGCACTTTGTCAGATAACTTCATTAATTTGCCAGACGGTCAAAAATGATCAACTGTTTACTGTGAGGAACTGACATGGCAACTGTAGCTGTCGCAAATGCATTAGTCACACTAAGGGACAATCAGAATCAACTTCATCCACAGGCTGGAGACAGCACGCGGCAGAGAAGGAAACGTTTCAAAGAAAGACAAAGCTGCCGCAGAAGCTTAACCAACTGTCTGTGCGGAGTCTGCACATTCTCCCCATTTCTGCATGGGTTTCGTCCAGGTGCTTCTGCAGTGCAAAGAAATGCGGATTAGGTTAATTGGCCATGCCAAATTGTTCCTTAGCACCGCAAGATAAGGGAATTAGGGGGGAAATAAGTGGGATTGCAGGGATAGGGCCTGGGTGAGATGCATTGTTGGTGCAGACTCACTGGGCTGAATGGCCTCTCTCTACACTAAGGATTCTATCTTGCTAACTTCTCAGCTGCCCTTCCAGTGTTACAGCTTCCTGATTCCTTTGCTCAGTGGCAAAATACCACGTGTTATTTTGGCAACTGATTCACTGCAGAGTCACCACAGCCTTCAACTGTGTTGCGTGAAAAGAGTTGATGAATTTGCATTTAAAGAGTGCCCTTCACAACCTCAAAAATCCAACCAAATATTCTTGCAGTGTCATCACTGTTGTAAAGTGTCAGAAGCCACTTGCATTCTGCTGGGTCCCCACAAAGAGCAACGCGATTAATGACTAGATTGGCTATTGTCCTGTGTCAATGTTAGCAGACTTGCAACGTGAAGAGATCAACTTTTAAAACTCAGTTGTGATGCAGAAAGGGTCGCTGGCTAATTGTCGCACAACGTCAAAAATATCCCCAGTGGATCAGCATGTAAACCTTGGTCTCAGAGGTGAAAGGCCAGGCTTCAGTTCATTGAATCACCTCTGTCTGGACATGAAGCACTTTGATGCAGAGCTTCTCTCAATCACTCCCAGCAAGGGTCAAAACATCAGAGACCTCTAATTAAAGGAGAAAATCACCCACCAAAGGCTCTGAAGAGCAAAACCTCAACTGCGTGGTCAGATTATCAGGAGGGCGTTCAAACTATCAGTTCAAGTTAACTAAAAGTATTGCAAAAAGTTAGGGATCCCACGATTGGTACATGGGTGGATAACAATCTGAATAAGACATGCAGACTGAAAAGGAACATTTACCGTTCTGAAACGGTTCATCCCCACTTAAATTCATAAAAAAGTCTCACAAAGGGATCCGCCGATTAATTCGACACGAGTGACACTCGGACTAAATGCCCCATTTGTTCCCATGGCAACTACTTTTAACTGAAATTACTGTAGCCACGATCACAAAGGCTGTGCTAATGCCATGGTTTTAACTGAAGTTTATTGTCCTATCACTTTGATTTACTACCTGGATAATAAATGACACCCAACGCTGATGTTGCTATGGTTCCACAACAGAACAATAACCCTAGTTATGATTACTTGATTAGAACTGGCACCCAAGTATGCGAGAACCACGTTTCATCTGCAGCACACACATTCAAGGTTGACTGCAAGTCAGCTGGATGGACAGCGGAGGTTCAGCGTAATGTGCAACACTTTCCCAGTGTGACTGGCAGCAGAAATTTAAGGTTGGCATGGTGGTTAGCACCTCTGCCTCACAGCACCAGAGACCCAAATTCAACTGCAGCCTCAGGTGACTGAGGAGTTTGTGCATTTTCCCCGTGTCTGCACAGGTTCCCTCCGAGTGCTCCAGTTTCCTCCCACGGTCCAAGGGTGTGCCAATTAGGTGGATTGGCCATGCTAAACTGATCCTGGTGTCAGGGGGACTAGCAGGGTAAATACTTGGGGTTGCGAGGATGGGGCCTGGGTGGGCTCAATGGGTCAAATGGTCTCCTGTTGCACTGTAGGGATTTCATGATCTCCACTGAGTCTGGGAATAGCGCTCTCATTCTCTGCAGCCCAATAAATGCTCTCCATCTTCTAAGCCCCTGTTTTCAGCAAACTCAATTATCATATATTAACATACAACAATGTGGCCTGCTCAGTGTATCGTTTCCCCGTCCCATGTAGCGATATCCACCCCACCCCACTCTCTCCATCCACCGTCACGCAACGTGAGGTTTACAACGGATTTTGTAATGCAGGAACCTGGCAACTGGCTCCCACTTTGGCCGCACAAGTGAAACACAGACCGCAAGGGGGAGAAGGTTTTTATTCTGCCCTTCTCTGATCCCTTGTGGGCAGGCATTGCTGATGGGGCAGGTTCGTTCCGAATCCCCCTCACCAGCGGTTATATCTGACACAAAACAGGAAGGTTCTGCTTGACGTAAAGTTGGCACAATTCTTTCAGCTGGGTTGGCGTGGCGGTAAAGCATTCCAAATTGGCCTCCAAGCCCCTGGGTTAGAACAAGAGCAAAGAAAATTACAGCACAGGAACAGGTCCTTCGGCCCTCCAAGCCTGCATTGGCTATACTGCCTGGTTGAACTAAAACCCCTTACCCTTCTGTATCCTTTTATTCCCTGTATTCGTGTATTTATCAAGATGTCCCTTAAAAAAATCACTATCCTATCTGCTTCCGCTACCTCCCCCAGCAACGAGGCACTCATCACCCTCTGTGTAAAATACTTGCCTTGTACATCTTCTTTAAATCTTGTCCCTTGAAGGCAAAACCTGACTTTAATCTCTCCACCAATCTTTATTCCATTTCGGAAGAAATGAGATGTAGCTTGACAAAATAAGTGAATGTTATTCAGTTATTAGGTGAGAGGGGAGGTTGGATAAACTCAGTTTGTTTTCACTGAAATGACAAAGATTGTGGGGTGACCTGATGGAGGTTTATGGGATTGAGTGGCATGGGCAGAGTGGATAGCCAGATCTTTCTCTTAGGATAGAAGGGTCAAGCTTTTTTTTTTTTTTAAATTCATTTGTGGGACATAGGAGTCACTGACTCACCAGCATTTATTGTCCATCCTAAGCTGCCCTTATTCAGAGGGCAGTTGAGAGTCAACCACATTGCTGTGGGTCTGGAATCACATGTAGGCCAGACCAGGTAAGGACGATAGATTTCCTTCCCTAAAGGACATTAGTAAATTAGATGGGTTTTTGATGCCTCCCTGTAAAGAGTAGGGGACATAGCTTTAAGATGCATGGGGAGAAGTTCAGGAGGAGATATGCACAGTGGCAGATAAACCATTAGCTTAAAGGAGGGGGAGTGGCCGAGACCAATTAAAATTGGTTTAACAGTTTTAAGGGTGAATACATTTTCATAACTATACCCCATGGACAAATTAATATAACAAATATCTGTAAACAGAGGAGCTTCACCCCTGGACTTGTACTACATGCAAATAAAGACAAGTGCAACAGAAAGTGTTTGTCATGCTATAACATACTTATTTTAGTGTATACTTAGTTACATATAATACTTTAACATTCATCCTTCCTAGTATTAGTCCCACACCACAACACAATAACTGTCACCTCTGTCTCCAGTGCTATCAGTGGTATCATCCAATTCACAATCATCATTTGATAATTCACCAATATCAACATCAAAATCCAAATATATACATTTGCTTTAGAATTTATCTATCCTTAATGATCACTAACCATTCATTTTCGACACTGAAGAGGATCAAAATCTATTTGCACTCAACAATGAGAAACTGAATCATCTGGCACTCCTGCACATTGATTCAGACATGCTTCAATTTGTTGATTTACATGCTGTTATCGACACTTTTGTAAACCCAAAAAAACAAACTTTTTAAAGTACAAATATAAATGAAAAAATGAAAAGAGCTGTAATTGATTCATATAACTTTATGATATTATACATATCACACATTGTACAATGATATAAGTTATGTTAAGTCACTTAACATCACTTTATTCAACAAAGGGATCTTACTAAAGCTCAACCTAGGGGTCCGGGTGGTAATTAAACACCACCGGATGTGCAAGGCAAGGTATTTACACAGAGGGTGCGCTACCAGGGGAGGTGGTGGGGGCAGCTACTATAACGGCATTTGGGGGGACATCTAGAAGAATGCATGAATGGAATAGGAATGGAAGATATCACTTCCAGAAGGGCACACGGTTTTAGATCAGTCGGGCATCGTGATCGGTGGAGGGCCGAAGGACCTGTTCCTGTGATGTTCTGCTCTTTGTTCTCTAACAGAGAAAGAATTTGGTGAGAGTTTGAAGGGCAACAAGTCCACAAGGTAATGTTAAGGAAGAGGAAGAATGTGTGAAACAGAGACCATAGATCACATTGACTCTGCTAATCGCTGAGCCAGCACACAGACTCAAGGAAATGTAGAATTCCTTTGAAGAATAATGACTGTCCTTTCCAACTTCACTAAATATCAAACCCTAATAAATATGTCTGGCAACTTGGCAATCTAAAACACTTCTCTAAATGAGTGCTTTATTGTGTTCAATGTCTGTTCCATGATGGATATTTTCAAATAGAGGAAAGAGGGATTGAATTATTTGTCCATTGGGAATGCACACCCAGCGGGCCTGCAATTGGGCACAATATTAAATCCCTTTTTAAAATAAAATTTATTTATTAGTCACAAGTAAAGTTTATATTAACACAGTCAACGCAATTAAGTTACTGTGAAATTCCCCTAGTCAACACACACCAGCACTTGTTTGGGTCAATGCACCTAACCGGCACGTCTTTCCGACTGTAGAAGGAAACTGGAGCACCTAGAGGAAATCCACGTGGACACGGGGAGAATGTGCAGACTCCATACAGACAGTGACCCAAACTGGCGATGGAGCCTAGGTCCCTGGCGTTGTGAGGCAGCATTGCTAACCACCGCGCTCCACATGTACTTCCAGCTGACTCCATTCCCAGAAGATGACTTTTTAAATGCTAACCACAGTGCCACCGTGCTGTTCCCAATTGGGCAGCATAGTGGCACAGTGGTTTGCACTGGTGCCTCAAAGCACCAGGGACCTGGGTTCAATTCCCAGCTTGGATCACTGTCTGTGTGGGGCCTGCATGTTCTTCGCCTGTCTGTGTGGATTTCCTCTGGGTGTTCCGGTTTCCTCCCACACAACGTTTTCCAAAAGCTTGTGACATTTGCTACAAATAAACCTGTTGGACTTTAATCTGGTATTGTGAGACTTCTTTTTGTCTTTACCCCAGTCCAATGCCTGCATCTCCACGTCATTCCTTCCACAATCCATAGATGGTTAGGTTAATTTACCATTCTAAATTACCCCGTAGTGTTAGTAGGGTAAAAAGAAAATGGGTTAGGGGGATAGGGCCTGGCCAGGATTGTGCTAGGCTCATACTTGATGGATTGAATGGCCTCCTTTTGCACTGTAAGATTTCTATGATGCTGTGATCTGTGTAACTGCCAGAAAATTTGAATGATGATCAAAAGGCTTCTAAAGTGTGATGGGACGCATAGATAGTCCTTCAGTGCAGACTACAGCAGGACTGGCCACACTCAGGCAAGTTCCATTTCCCTAGCACTGGGAAAGAAATCAACCCTTGAGACATTTCAAGTAATTCAGATTGTTCAATGAATAATTGTAAAATGAATAATTAGGCAGGAACTGCTTCTGAAAAGTTTCTTTTAAAATCCTCAAAAGGCCACAGGGTTTTCACCTGCCACAATTTCAGCAAAATGAGTCTGCGTCTACATTCACCCATCCTTTCTCAACGCTCTCAAGGGCGTAGTAACTGGCCCGGAGCCAGCACGTAAATGGAAAGGCAGAATTATTATCTGCCAATGTATTGTTAGAGTGTAAAGGGCACACTGGGGGTGGGACGAGGGCCTTGCTCCATCCCAGGAGAGCACAACGAAGAGACAAGGGCTATAATTAACCTTGGCAAACTCATCAGCAGAGTGCAATGCAAACACATAAATATGTCCTTGAATTGCTGAGGCACTGCGATAAAAAGAATGCTCGTAAGTAGCTACAATTCCAGCAGCAAACAGAAAGCATCCTGTAGAGAGCAAGAAATATGCCAATGTGATTGACAAGCCACTTAAAATTAAAAGTAGGCCCACACAGTACAGACGTTCTGCATCTGCTGCTGCCAATAAGAGACACCTGGAATTAACCCACACAAGGGCAACACAACACATCTCTTTTGCATCACCCACCCCACACAAAGTTTTGTTCTCCATAATCTGGCAGTTTGTTCCAAACCTGATCACTTCTTGAGTAAAGAAATTCTTGCTTGTGAATCAATCCCGACCAAAAGTGTGCAGGTTAGGCCAGGATAAATTGCCCTTTAGTGCCAGGGGGACGAGTTGGATGAATGCGTGGGGTTGTGGGGATAGGACCTGGATGGGATTGTGGTCGGTGCAGACTCAATGGGCTGAATAAACAACAATACAGAAAACAGGCTCTTCGGCCTTCCAAGCCTGCGCCGCTCATTTGTCCAATTAGACCATTCGTTTGTATCCCTCCATTCCCAGTCTGCTCATGTGACTATCCAGATAAGTCTTAAACGATTCCAGCGTGTCCTCCTCCACCACCCTGCTTGGCAATGCATTCCAGGCCCCCATTACACCACCCTCTGTGTAAAATATGTCTCTCTGATATCTGAGTTAAACCTGGTGCCCCTCACCTTGAACCTGCGACCCCTCGTGTTTGTCACCTCCGACCTGGGAAAATGCTTTCCATTGTTCACCCTATCCATACCCCTCAATTTTATACATCTCTATTATGTCTCCCCTCATTTTCCATCTTTCCAGGGAGAACAACCCCAGGTAACCCCAATCTCTCCTCATAGCTAATACCCTCCATGCCAGGAAACATTCTGGTAAACCTTCTCTGCACTCTCTCCAAAGCCTCCACGTCCTTCTGGTAGTGTGGCGACCAGAACTGGACACGTACTCCAGTGGCTGGACCAGCATTTACTGCCCATGAACTGGGTGGCTTGCTGGGCAAATTAAGAGTCAAACACATCGCTGTTGCTTTGGAAACACACGTAGGCCAGACTGGGTCAAATTTCCTTCCCTAAAGGACATTAGTGAACCAGATGGATTTTTCCAACAACGATCGTCATTACGATCCTTGAACTCCAGATTTTTATTGAAATCAAATTTCACCATCTGCGGGATTCAAACCCGGGTCCCCAGGAATGTTACCCTGGTCTCTGGATTACTCGTCAGCAACAATACCACTGCACCATCGCTTCCCCATAAACACTCCAGGTTTTCAGCGCTGAGCTTCCTGGAGACCGCAACAGGGCTGGGTGCTTTTTTTCCCCCAAACCTTTGTCTGGTTGCTTCCCGTTAGCAATTAGTTTCTGAATAAAAGAGCTCACCACTTTTAACAGCAGCCTGTTGTCCCGGAGTGCTCCGACCATGCCAGCAAAGGAGACCGTGAACATGCTCAGCCCCAATAGCAGCAGGATGATGGCTGGGGCAACGAAGAAACTGTCCATGGTCTTGTTCTGCTGCCTTTCCACCTCAGCGTAAATGCCAACGCACAAGATAAGTAGTCCCAGTAGCTGCAAAAGCATTTCAAAACAAAACACCATCACAATCGGGGCAATGGTTACTTGGGGAAGAATAAAAATTAATTCAAAACAGCTTTGCAGGAACCTGCAAACCAAAACAAATGCTGCAGAATATGCTCTCTTTCTGGATATAGCTTGTACGGTTTTGTTAAAGACTCGGGATCTGTACTTGTTGGAGTTTAGAAGGATAAGGGGGCAATCTTATTGAAGCTTACAGGATACTGCAAAGCCTGGACAGAGTGGATGTGGAGAGGATATTTCCGTTCACAGGAAAAATTAAAATCAGAAGGTACAACATCAGGCTAAAGGGACGATCCTTTAAAACAGAGATGAGGAGAAATTTCTTCAGCCAGAGAGTGGGGAATCTGTGGAACTCTTTGCCGCAGAAGGCTCTGGAGGCCAGATCATTGAGTGTCTCACAGAGATAAATAGGTTCTTGCTTAATAAGGGGATCGAGGATTGTGGGGAAGAGGCAGGAAAACGGGAATGAGAAAAACATCAGCCATGATTGAATGGTGGAGCAGACTCAATGGGCCGAGTGGCCTAATTCTGTTCCTGTGTCTTTCTCTTCGGGTCTTATAGCTCCTGTCCTGACCAAGAAACTACAAAGGGTTACGAACTTAACCCAGTCCCTCACTTATGTCTATACTTTTTGCTGCCTCGGAAAAACAGCCAACACCTAAAGACATCAACTACCCCTTTTACCTGCAAGGCTCAGAATCCCAGTCACTACAGTGCAGGAAAAGGTCATTCATCCCAAAGAGTCTACACGGAGTCTCCCACAGAGCATCTTACCCAGATCCTATCCTGTAACTCAACTCACTAATTCCCCCTTAATCTACACATCCTGGGACGCTAAGGGACAATTTAGCACGGCCAATGCATCCAACCTCAAGAAGGTGACAAACAGTAAAATAGTTTGTTTGCTGCGGGAAGATTTCTCATACAAATCCCGAGACCAGTCGACCTCGTTACTCTGCATTATCTTCACGCAGTTCAACTGAGTACGACCATTCATTGTGACCGGACACCTCCTGCAAACTCTTCAAGATGCGCCAACTGTCCAAGGTGATGCCTCACTTTGCCCTTAAAAAGGTTTTTATTTCTCATGCTTTTCAGATGTGTTAGATTCAGATTTTACTTGGCACCCGTCACACTCATTAAGAGTCATTTGTGCGTGCGGAGTGGAAAAGAAATGGGCCTGATTAGTTCTGAACTTATCTATAAACTTTCAAATCGCAAAACTAAGATATAAAAGCTGCATTGTTAGGGACAAATCAGAGCTAACAAGCGCCCACGCAGACACGAGAGTTTCAGCTGTGCAGGCCTCATTTGCACTGCTTTCAAGCTGGGTAATTGATAGTCCACGCAGTGACCCCTCTCCATGTGTCTTCAATTATTTTTTTTTGATATTCTGCATTACAATTGTGTTTTTCTCATTTTCTCCGATCCACGGAAGGTGTGAGTTGTTGCTGGATATTGATTCTATTAGTCTCTGACAGTTCCGATACCTCCATGTGTGTGATAGCATGAGTTTTTCTTCAAACTGCGAGCGAGTGCAATCGTCATCTTCCTCAACGGCCACCAACAGGGTAGGCCTTCGGAGGAGGCTGAGAATGGAAAAGATCTTCCAGCCACGCTTGCCCTAAAACTGGAAAATCCTGCCCCAGGTCAATGGGCCTTTCTATTCTCTGCCCCCTGCGATTCCCATGGCAAGCAGGATGGGATAATTCACCCTACTGAGGTTCTCCACAGTGCAGAAGGTGGCCATTTGGTCCCTGGGTCTGCACCGAATCTCCGACAAAGGCCCCATGCCTGTAGCCCCACGTATTTAGCCCATTAATCCCCTTAACCAACACATCTTTGTAGTGTGGGAGGAAACTGGAGCACCTGGAGGAAACCCACACAGACACGGGGAGAATGTGCAGATTCCACACAGACAGTAACCCAAGCTGGGAATCGAACCCAGGTCGATGCTGCTGTGAAGCAGCAGTGCTAACAACTGGGCTGTCTTTTTCCCTTCCAAGGGTCAACAGTTTAATTCACAGATTCATGGAATGTTGCATTGCAAAAGGATTGCAAGGAGTCTGTTCTGGCTCTTTAGTAAACCTACCCAACTAGCACTGGTATTCTTTCTCTGCAGTCCTGCTGATTTGGTTACCAAAAAGGTTGGTTTACAAGATAAACAAATGTCAAAGGCAGTGGGTGGAAATTTACTTGGAGTCATTCCCATTTTGCTGCTGGAAGTGTGTCAGTAATCTCATTGTTTTAACCACACAATCAGCGAAATGAATAGAAAGAGTAGGCATTTTTAAATAAGACATGTCTGCCATTGTTCAAAGTTTAGTGTCACAAGTAGGCTTATATTAACACTGCAATGAAGTTACTGTGAAAATCCCCTAGTCGCCACACTCTGGCGACTGCTCAGGTGCACTGAGGGAGAATTTAGCATGGCCAACGCAGCTAACCAGCATGTCTTTGAGACTGTGGGAGGAAACTGAGGCACCCAGAGGAAACCCATGCAGACATGGGGGGAAACGTACAAACTCCACAAAGACAGTGAGTGACCCAAGCTGGGAATCGAATTTGGGTCCCTGACTCTGAGAGGCAGCAGTGCTAACTATTGTGCCACTCATCGTTTGGGTAAGTTACGGCTGGTACGGATAAGAGGCCAGAATTGGAGTAATACAGAGATGGCGAGGGTTATAGTCCAGGAGAGGGATAGAGGTACAAAAGGAGCTTTTGAACATAAGCATGAGAATTTAGTTTCGGGGATGTGCATTGGATCTTTGGCTCCATAAATATTTTGGAGTTCAATTGGCTGGCATCTCTCTCAATTTTCATTTGGTTCTTTGATATTGAGTTTGAAGCATTCAGCTTATCCCTTTTAGAAAAAAAGATTTCTTTTATCTCCCAGACCACACAGAGTACAAAGCCTGCGCTGAGATATCCTGACAGCCCCTCAGCCTCTTTCCCTCTTTATATCAGAAATAATTACAGTGAACACATCACTTGGGGAAATACAATTTCAATCTTCATTGCTTCTTCATAGTGCTAACAAGATGTGTTTATACGTTTGATTGTTTCTCAATATCAGCCTCTCCTTGAGGGGCTTTCTCCCTGCTATTTGCTCTCTTCAAAGCAGAATTGCTGTGAAAAATCCATTATTTTTGTACATCTGCAGGGAGAAGTGTTTTTAATTGAGAACACAAAGTGTTCCCAAAAGCATGTTTAGGATTCTGCAAATTATACTGTGTCCTCTCTTGCCAGCTTATGGTAGGACAATGTTCTACACAGCTGGCCTCTCCATACTCCTGCCTCTGGAGTCTGCGGGCAGGATTTTACAGCCTTGCTTGGGTGACACTGGAAATTCCTGCCTGAAGTCAGTGGAGATTTCCACGTCGGACCCTCGCCCGCCCTGATTCCAGGTGAGCGAGGTGTTGGAGTTCCAGCCGATGGGGAGATCCTCCGGCTGCACTTATTTCAAAACCGGAGAATCCTAATCAAGATCTGCTGCCTCCACCCCCTGCCTATTATGATTCCCGTGGTGGGTGGGACGAGAGAATTCCCCCTATGTTTTTTTAATAAGTCCTGTTTTCTTTCTACTGTGGTATATATTCCATCCCCTGCCGCAGTCTTCCCATCGCACCTCACATGCTCACCAATATAAACCCCAGCAGTGACAGACAGGAAGGTTTCTTCCTCCAATTTCAAGACTTAACAAAAGTTTCACAACACTAAAGTCCAACAGCCTTATTTGGTAGCACAAGCTTTCAGAGCCCTGCCCTTTCATCAGGTGAGTGAAGAGTTGGGTTCACAAACAGGGCATAAAAAGACACAGATTCAATTACAAGATAATGGGTGCAATGTGAGTCTAAAACAAGTAATTAAGTCTTTACAGATACAGACAGTGTGAGAGGAGAGAGGGTTAAGCACGGGTTAAAGAGATGTGTATTGTCTCCAGCCAGGACATTAGTGAGATTTTGCAAGCCCAGTGGCGGTTACAGATAATGTGACATGAATCCAAGATCCTAGTTGAGGATATCCTGACCTGGCTTGAGACAAATTACCATTGGGAAGAAGATATAAAATGAGGGAGACATTATCCTTCCACCTCTGGGATCATATCTCAAATATGACTGACATGTCAATGGATGCCTTAGCTCTAATCATCTCAACACCCATTGGACAGAAACACTGTTTGTCCCAAACATGACTTGTGCTGTAGAAATTACACACTTCACTGGTATTTGGGGAAAGAATTATTTTCATCAAGTCGAGAAGCAAATTCTGAGACTGTGAGCTCTAAGTTAAAACAATCATTAACAGAACTTCCCAGACACCCCCAGGCTTTGTGCCCACTATAAGGTGCTCTGTTACACCAGGATTACAGAATGACTGAGAAGGAAAACCACCCCGTCCATTTATTTCCATCATTGTGATTTCTGTTTGTTCCTGCAGGGTTTGTTACACCAGTTCACGGAATAATATCGGGACTAGAAGTGTGGCATTGTGTGAACAGGGTGCACAAATTCAGCTTGTATGGCCTTCAGTACAGAAGATAACAACTTAACTCTGTCAAGGTGCTAAGATGTTTACGGTTGTTCAAAGGATTTGCTGAGGTAGATTGAGGGGAACTGTTTCCTCCAGCAAAACACAGGCATAAGCTTTAAGTATCTTTTCCGGTAATATCACAACTTGCCATGGCCCCTGCTCTGTCCAAAACCACAAGAAACCACAAAGGATGGTGAATGAAGCCCAGTCCATCACGCAAACCAGTCTCCCATACATTGACTCTGTCTACACTTTCCGCTGCCTCAGAAAAGCAGCCAGCATAATCAAGGATCCCATGCACCCAGGACATTCTCTCTTCCACCTTTGAGAAAAAGATACAAAGTCTGAGGTTAGGTACCAAACAACTCAAGAACAGCTTTTTCCCTGTTGCCATCAGATTTTTGAAAGGACCTATCTCATATTGAGTTGATTTTTCGCTAAACCCTAGCTATGGCAAAAACACAACATTCTGCACTTTTTCCTTTCCTTCTCTTTGTATGGAATGCTTTGTCTGTATAGCATGCAAGAAACAATACTTTTTACTGTATAGTCATATATATGACAATAGTAAATCAAATCTGAACAAAAGTGTGTAACAGTGGAAATCTGGTGCTCTCTACCTTGAGGTTGAATTTGGGTCAATTGAAAATTTCAAAACTGGGTTAATAGAGTCACGCAAGGGGAGGATTTGAAGGAATCTGGAATTAAGGCAGGTAGGCAGAGTTGAAGGACAGCTCAGCCACTTCTCCAACCACCCAATGGCCCTGCCTGTGGCGGAGTCTGTAGGTTGCTCACTGGACTCATTCTTAGTCTGGAAACAAAGCACCCTTGATTTCAAGGGACTGCCCAAGAAGGAGAAAAATTAAACGATTCCAGCTCTGTTACTCAGACACAATTCCTCATCCTGTGTTGATCCCACTGCCCTGTGCGGTAAACAGATAAGCATCAGAGCAGTCAGTCACAGTTCCTATAAAAAGTGGGTGTGAAGCCTTGATGTAGCCCCACCACACAACAAGGCCTAACTATCACCATCAACTGCTGAACTATTAGCTTCAGAGATCTGTTCTGAATATTATCAATGTAATGACTTCAATCAGGCCATTGAAGGTTGGCTTATTGGAATAAGAACTCCCTGATTCAGATGTCAACTGATGGGCCAGTCTGAAGTCTTTTCCTTGTATGTAACTGTGAGTATCAGTTCCTCTGGCACTCCCAAAGTTAGACTGCTGACTGCCAGCACTCTTTGTACTGCTGTTAGAATTGTAAATAAAGGGGTTTTGGAAAAAGGACTTCTGCCTCCAAAGGCTTATCAGCAACTCAGGCAACTATTGTTCTTTGCTCTGTGTCATACAATTGTAATGAAAATTATGCTGTCAGCTCACATTAATATTCAATTTAACTAATAAGTCAGGGTAAATTGCACAGAGCTGTTAGAAAACCCTTGGTGAGATTGCAAGGATGTTTCAATTAACTAAAAAAAACTTAAAAAATCATTTTTTTTCAAATAGCCAGCAAGAGGCACCCGAGTCATTAAAAGTGAAGCTTCAGTTAAATAGATTCTGATACAAACATACACGAGCAGCATTTCAAAGCAGGTCAAGTCCGCCTAGAAGGCTAAGAATGAATGGTCGGGAGGCAATGGAAGTGACTATCAAACCTTAGAGGACAGGGGTTGAGTGAAGAACGATCATAAACCCTGCTAAAATACTGCAATGAGGGACTTGAATTTAGGATTGAACAGGAAATGTTTAGATCGTTCTGCATGGAGTTAAGAAATTGAGAGGTGATTAACAAGAATTTTTCAAGAGGCTGCATGAGTTTGACAGATCAAAGAAATATTCTGTTTGGCGAACTGAATTTGATTTGATTTATTACTGTCACATGTCTTAATATATAGTGAAAAGTATGGTTTCTATTTAAAGATACCGTATATAGAGAAGGAAATGAGAGAGTGCACAATGTAGTGTTACAGTCATAGCTAGGGTATAGTCAGAGATCAACATAACACAAGGTAAGTCATTCAAAAGTCTGATGGCAGCAGGGAAGAAGCTGTTCGGTTGGTACATGACCTCAGACTTTCGTATCTATTCCCCGATGGAAGAAGGTGGAAGACAGTATGTCCAGGGTGCGTGGGGTCCTTGATTATGTGGGCTTCTTTTCCAAGGACCAGGCTTTGTTCACAACTCTTTGTAGTTTCTTGCAGTCTTGGCAGAACAGGATTCATATCAAGCTGTGATACGACCAGAAAGAATCTGTGATGCATCTGTAAAGGTGATGGGATTTGTAGCGGGCATACATAATTTCTTCAGCCTCCTGAGAAAGCAGAGGCATTGATGGGTTTTCTTAACTGCAGCATCGATATGGAGGAATCAGGGTCAGGTATTTGGTGATCTGGATACTTAAAAACTTGAAGCTCTCAACCACTTCTGCTTTGTCCCCATTGATGTAGACAGGGGCATGTTCTCTACTACTCTTCCTTAAGTCAATGACTATCTCCTTCATTTTGTTGACGTTGAGAGATTATTGTCTTCACTCCAGTTCAAAAGATTCTCTATCTCTTTCCTATACTCCATCACATTACTGTTTGAGATCTGAGCCACTACAATGGTGTCATCAGCAAACTTGAAAATCTGGGGAATTTGACTACATAGCGAAAGTTAATTTATTAGTCACAAGTAAGACGTACATTAACACTGCAATGAAGTTCCTATGAAATTTCCCTAGTCACTACACTCTGGCACCTGATTGGGTCATTGCACCTGGCACATCTTTCACACTGCGGGAGGAAACCAGAACACCTGGATGAAACCCATGCAGACATGGAAAGAATGTGCAATTTCCACACTAAATCAGTTGGATTTAAAATTGGTGTTGCCAGACTTTACTCAATTTCCACAGAAACGGGGACACAAGCCAGGGATCAAACCCAGGTCCCCAGTGTTATGAGGCAGCAGTGCTAACCACTGTGCCACTGCGGCGCCCAGTCTACCTCAGTCAGATTCACAGAACAGCTTGGGTCACCGTCTGTGTGGAGTCGGCACATTCTCTCATTGTGCATGGGTTCCCTCCGAGTGTTCCAGTTTACTTCCACACTCTGAAAGACGTGCCGGTTAGGTGCATTGGCTTTGCTAAATTCTCCTTCAATATACCTGAACAGCTGCCGGAGTATGGCAACTAGTGGATTTTTACAGTACCTTCATTGCAGTGTTAATGTAAGCCTACTTGTGACACGAATAAATAAACTTAAATAGCGCAGTTGGTACATGACAAGGAAATAGGCCATTTGGCCCATCTAGTCCATGTTGAATGTGGCTCCACACATCATGGTCCCATATCACTTCCATTACCTATCTGAACAATTACTAAATGTTGATATTTGGCTGGAATTCTCCAGTCATTATGCCTCTCCGCTAGCGAGCATTAAGAATTTTGCACTCAGCCAAATCTCCAGTCACTGCAGCAGGACTGGAGAATCCCAGCTGCAAGTGAGGTTGAAGAACCTGGTCCTCAGCATGTGTTTCAGTCACTAATGCCTTTGCAGCCCTCAACCCTCAGTCTATCAAAGCTATCCCTGGGCTCAGAGAGGTTTTTGAAAACTAGATCCCTCCTGATCAATTGTGCAATTTCTCCAGGAAATAGCTATCGTAACAACTCTTAGCCAAGGCTGGATATAACTGTCTTTCATTTATGATTGCTTTTCATTTGTTGCACGCACTTCTGGTCGCTACATTACCAGAAAGATGTGGAAGCTTTGGAGAGAGTGCAAAGAAGATTCAGCAGGATATTGCCTAGTTTCAGGGGCATTAGTGGATAGTCCAAGGCTTTCTCCCCAGGGTGGAACTGCCAATTACAAGAGGGATATAAGCTCAAAGTGAGAAGGGGAAAGTTTAAGAGTGATGTGCTGGGAAAGCTTTTTGCGCAGAAAGTGGTGGGTGCCTGGAATGTGCTTCCAGAGGTGGTGGTGGAAGGAGACACATTTAACAGGAATAAAGAGAGAACACAGAAAAAAACATGTCACACAACATGTTATTTTTATTTCCACAGACTGCTATTAGAACATGGAATTCAAGCCACGTATGTGGACACAAAAGTCACACAAACATCACTGAAATCAATGTCCATGGCAGCACGGTGGCCTAGTGATTAGCACTGCTGCCTCTCAGCTCCAGTGAACTGGGTTCAATTCCTGGTTTGGGTCACTGTCCGTGTGGAGTTTTCACGTTCTCTCTGTGTCTGTATGGGTGCTCCGGTTTCCTCCAACAGTCCAAAGATGTGTGGGCTAGGTAGATTGGCCATGTTAAATTGCCTCTGTCAGGTACGCTAGCAGGATATATATGTGGAGTTATGGAGATACAGCTTGGGTGGGATTGTTGCTAGTGCGAACTTGATGGATTGAATGGCCTCCTTCTGCACTGCAGGGATTCTAAGGTTCTATTTCATCTGCTAGGGGTTGAGAGTTAAATTGGTCATCAGAATACGAGGAGAATATTCTTTGCTCTTTGTTAAATTAGTGTTACATGAGGCACTTAGAGGGTCTCAGTTTAAAGTTTCATCAATAATTTTGGCACTTTAGACTCCCTCAGCATTGAGATTATTTGCCCATATTTCTGGAGTGGGACCCAGACATTTGAAATGGGGAACATATTCTGTGTGTTTAGTATATGATTAACATTCTAATTGGCAACCACTCGAGTAACTCTGATGATTTAGACATCTATTTGTTCCTGCTGTATCAAAGTTAGGATTGCGCAAAGAACAAAGTACAGCAAAGGAATAACCTGTTCAACCCTCCAAGCTTTGATTTGGAAAATCACATCTCACAGATTTGATTGAGTTTTTTGAAGGAGTAACCAAGAAGGTAGATGAGGGCACTGCAGTTGATGTTGTCTACATGGACTTTAGCAATGCCTTTAACAAGGTACCGGCTACATGCAAGGTTGTTGCATAAGGTTAAATCTCACAGGATCCAGGCTGAGACAGCTAAATCGATACAAAATTGGCTTGATGACAGAAACCAAAAGGAAGTTGTAGGGCGTTGTTTTTCAAACAGGAAACCTGTGATCAGCAGTGTGCCTCAGGGATCAGTGCCGGGTTCACAGTTACTTATCATTTATATTAATGATTTGGATGCGGATATAGGAGCCATGGTTAGTAAGTTTACAGATGACACCAAGATTGGTGGCATAGTGGACAATGAAGAAAGTTATCTCGGATTGCGACGGGATCTTGATCAATTGGGCTAGCGGGCTGACGAATAGTAGATGGAGCTCAATTTAGATAAATGCGAGATGATGCATATTGAGAGAGTGAACTAGAGCAGGACTTACTCAGTTAATGATAGGGGTTGGGGAGAGTTACAGAACAAAGATCTAGGGGTGTAAATTCATAGCTCCTTGAAAATGGAGTCACAGGTGACTAGAGTGGTGAAGGCGGCTTTCAGCCTGTTTGGTTTCATTGGTCAGAAAACTGAATACAGGATTTGGGATGTCTTGTTGAAGTTGTACAAAACATTGTTGAGGCTTGGAATACTCAGTACAGTTCTGGTCACCTTATTATAGGAAGGATATTATTAAACTAGAAAGAGTGCAGAAGAGATTTACTAGGATGCTATCAGGACTTAATGGTTTTAGACATAACGAGAGCTGGAGAGACTGGGACTTTTTCCTCTGGAGTGTAGGAGGCTTAGGGATGATCTTATAGAGATCTAATAGTTAATATCTTTTCCCAAAGATCGGGTAGTCTAAAACTACAGGACATAGGTTTAAAGTGAGAGGGGAGAGATTCAAAAGGATCCAGAGGAGCAATTTTCTTCACTCAGAGGGTGGTGAGTGTCTGGAACAAGCTGCCAGAGGTAGTAGCAGAGGCAGCTACAATTTTGTCTTTTAAAAAGCATTTGGACAGTTACATGGGTAAGATGGGTATAGAGGGATTTGGGCCTAATGCAGGCAATTGGGACTAGCTTTGGGGATTAAAAAAGGGCAGTGTAAACAAGTTGGGCCAAAGTGCCTGTTTCCATGCTGTAAACCTCTATGACTGTATGGCTGCGAACCATGACTCAGGATGTAAAATTTAGCTGTGAATGTGAAGCGCTAACTCAGGCAGCTAACACATTTAGTGCTTCCATTAAAGGGCAATGAAGCAATAACTTGTTTTTAAATCAAATGAATACAGGAGAAGAGACTCTGCTTTTGTAGAGAAATTAAGAAGTGTAAACAGGAAGACACTTGAGCAGGAGTTTCATTAATCTGGATCCCCAAGATCTGGACCGTAGCAGCTAGAGATATTTATGTAATAAAAGGCAAGTTGCAGAGGTAATGGAGAAATCTCTCTTTAATTTACTGACAGCCCGAATCAACTCAGCAATGTCCCACAGCTGCAGTTTCTCATTTTGTTTTATAAAGCAGCAATGGTAGCTCTGTGCCCTCACTCCTTTTCTCACACAATTCTGGCAAAAACAAGACATTTACTCATTCACATAGACTGCAAGCCTTTTTGTACCAGCAGGCTCCAACAAAATACTATTTAAACCTTATTCATCTTCCTGAAAGAGAGGAGAATAGATCCTCTTTCCTCCCCAACATACTCTTGTTTTCAATAAAAGACGTTTAGAAAACACAGTTGACATGGCACCTATTGAACCCACACCCTCATTCAACTGCTGTAACCAGAACCAGCCAATTATATAAATCAGTCAAAGAAAACCAGGATTGAAGGCTCATCAGGTTTGTCCCTCCAATACACTAACTCTCCCATTGGGTTTTCAATGTTCCCATCTGAATTACTTTGTTTTGCAGATTATTAATCCAAAACCATTTTATATATGCATTTATTTTTTAATTATCTTGTATTATCTGGCTGGATTTTCATGAACAACAATCTGATTATTCTAAAGTCCGTTGCCTTGAAAAACTCTTCTTGTCAAATATAAATGAGGACTCGGTTTTTAAATACACGCAATTAACTTAAGTACCAAACTCATATACATTCCTCTTGATGGATACAAGCATTTAGGAAGATGACTCAGTGGCACAATGGTTAGCACTGCTGCCTCAACGCCAGGGACCTGCGCTCAATATTGACCTCAGGTGACTTTCAGGGTTTGCACATTTTTCCCGTGTCTGTGTGGGTTTCCTCTGGGTGATCCAATTTCCTCCCACAGTCTCAAGATGTGCTGGTTAGGTTGATTGGCCATGCTAAATTCTTCCTTAGTATGAGGAGGACTAGCTAGGGTAAATACATGAGGATAGGTCTGGGTGAGATATGCAGACTCGATGGGTTGAATGGCCTCCTTCTGCACTGAAGGGATTGTATGATTCGATGAACAATCTCCAGAATGCTCCAACCTCTTTAGAATCATAGTACCAGGTTAAGTTTTAAATTTATTTACTGGTATCGTAAGTAGATTTACATTAACATGGCAATAATCTGTGAAAATTCCCTTGTTGTCCACACTCCAATGCTTGTTCGGGTACACCGGGGGAGAATTTGGCACGGCCAATGCACCTAACCCACACGTCTTTCGGACTGTGGGAGGAAAGCAGAGCATCTGGAAGAAACCCATGCAGATATGGGGTGAATGTGCAGACTCTGCACAGCCAGTGACCCAAGGTGGAATCTAACTCCCTGGCACTGAGAAGCAGCAGTGCTAACTACTGTGTCACCTATGTGATATGACAGGTAGTGCCAGTTTTAATTGAGTAGTAATGCCAGTTTATGGGTGACAGTGCCAGTTAATAATGAGTGCATGTATCGGATTACACTGTGTTAGTGCCAACTGAGACTTGATGCTGTAGAAGCAGGAAAGGAGGAATTTCTATCCTGCCTCCTATGTTGCAGGCAATTCCAAAACTCATCATCAAGTCAACTCTTTGGAAGCACAGCCACTATGTGGGAAATAATGGCAGCCAACTTCCATGTTCCAGGGATGGGAAACTTCACTCAAGGATAGATTGGAGAGATTGGGACTGTTCTCCTTGGACAGAAGATGGCTAAGGGGCAATTTGGTAAAGATGTTCAAATTCATGAGGGGATTGAACAGAGTAGATGGGCAGAGTAGATAAGGAGTTTTCATTGATAAAATGATCAGGAATGAGAGGACACAGATTTAAAGAGATTTGCAAAAACAACAAATCGACATGTGGAGAAACTTTTTCACACAAGTGGATGGTGTCTGGAATACACTGCCTGGAAGTGTGGTGAAGGCAGGTTTAATTGAGGCATTCAAGGGGATATTAGATGATAACTTGAGTAGAAATAATGTGTAGAGATATGGCACCAATGCCTGATACTCATTTGAAGAGCAACTGCACGCATGATGGGCCAAAAGGCCTCCTTCTACACAGTAAATGTTGTAATTCTGTGAATTTTCACACAATCTCCTCCCAACACCAAGCTAAATCATCTATTTTCTTCATTAAGACCAGCACTATGCATATTTTACAGGTAAATACTCATTCTGATTTCAATCTGAGCTTATCATCTATTTGACCACTAAGTCATTTTGGGAAAGGAACACTGTAGGAGATTTGTGGCGCATACCAAAAGTCTCGCTTGTGCTAAGAGGGTCTGTGTGATCGAGATAGGAAGAATCTGTGTGACCAATCTGACTGAGTTGGAAAAGATTTGGCTTCACAGATATTGGAGGTGACCTGTGGGATGGAATAGTTCTCTCTTGTTATCAGTGAGGAGAGAAATACTGAGAGATGCTGTGCATTTCATTTAAAATGTGGAGATGCTGGCATTGGACTGGGGTAAACACAGTAAGAAGTCTCAACACCAGGTTGAGGTCCAACAGGTTTACCTGGTAGCAAATGCCACAGCTCTGAGCACTGCTCCTTTGTCAGGCAAGTCAGGAATTCTGATCATAAACAGGGGATATAAAGGCATACAGTTTACAGAATACTGATTTAGATTGAAGGCAGCCTCAACTGGATCTTGGGTTCATGTCACACTACTTGTAACCCCCATGATTTGCTTGGGCTTGAAACATCTCACTTATTGTCCTGTCTGGAGACAATACGCATCTCTTTAACCTATGCTTAATGGTATCTCCACTCACATTGTCTGCACCTTTAAGACTTGATTAGCTGTAAAGATCCACATTCTAATCAGCATTCTGTAAATTGAGTGTGTCTTTATATGCCATATTTATGATCAGAACTCCTCTCCCCTGCTGAAGCCCTGAAAGCTAGTGGTTTTTGCTACCAAATAAACCAGTTGGACTTTAACCTGGTGTTGTGAGACTCCTTACTGCATTTCATTCAAACACAGGGAAGATGGTGAGATAGTCTGGAGAAGTGAAACAAGTATATTTTTCTTTTCCACTGCCTAGATTTTTTTTTAAACTTGTTGGGCATACGCACTAGCCGGGATTGACAGTGGGTGCAATCTGCCCTTCTAGCCCACAGTCAACCCGTGAACTTGCTTGCAGTCTGGCTGGCCAATTAACTTACTGATGCAAATCAGAAACAGGGCCCTGTGTTCCAGCTAGGGTGTGTTACAATTGGAAAACAATAGGAACAATGGAAAAATAGGAAGAAGCAAAGTGGAGCAGCAACAAGCCACATAAGTTGTTTACATCAGCTTAGTCGGAACAATTAAGATACAGAGCCACTAACCAATCTTCTTTTCCCTAATGTCCCCTCAGAATGCCAGAGAGGAAACTACAGTTTAATCTGAGCGACTGTCAAACAAATCAGATAGCTGTTATCTGTTGACATAGGCACTAACTGCAGTTGTGAGCAGGAAATGGGAGAGGTATAATTGACTCTCTACCTTCCTTGTTCTTTGGGTTCAAAAAGGTGATGTAGAGATGCCGGCGTTGGACTGGGGCAAACTCAGTAAAGTTTCACAACACCAATTTTAAATCCAACCAATTTATTTGATAGTAAATTCGCGAGCTTTCGACACTATGGCCTTCGTCAGGCAAATGCAGTGTTCTGGTCTGCAATAGCACTCATACCAACATAGACAGTCACAGATTGCTGATTAGAATGCGAATTCTTTTCTGTGCTGCCTGGAAAAAATACACAATTCTCTAACCAATGCTCAGGATTCCCTTTACACACATTGTTAGCCACTTTAACACTTGAATAGCAGGTTAGGTGTAAGGATTCGCATTCTAATCAGCAATCTGTAACTGTCTGTGTTGGTATGAGTGCTATTACAGACCAGAACACTGCATTTGCCTGACGAAGGCCATAGTGTCGAAAGCTCGCGAATTTACTTTCGGAAAGGCGAGTCAGATGTGTGGTTCATGCTGTTGAGAAACAGAACTCTCCATTCACTGATGAAGGGGCAAACCCCGAAAGCTTGCAAGTTTACTGTCAAATAAATGGGTTGGACTTAAACCTGGTGTTGTCAGACTTCTTACTGGCAAAATGTTGAGTCATGGCAACAGGGGAAAGCAAATCACCTTGTTTGACTGGCAAAGCAGACATCTCACCTTACCCAGAAGGGTACTGCATAATATCAATATTCACCCTATTCCCGTAACTAATGCTTAAATACTTAGCTATAGTGATCTTTTCCCTGTGAAATGGTCCGTAACCTGCACAGCTTTCAACACCAAGGGGCGATTTAGCATGGCTAATCCACCGAACTTGTGGGAGGAAACTAGATAACGCACTTATGTAGATATGGAGAGAATGTGCAAACTTCATACAGACAGTGACCCGAGGCTGGAATTGAGCCCAAGTCCCTGTGCTGTGAGGCAGCAGTGCTAACCACTGTGCCACTATTCCAGACCTTTAACTGCACACTGTTGTTAGAAAAGAAAACCTGAGTTGGACATTTTGCATGCTATTAAAGGAGGAAGAAAAAGGTTCAAGGCTGACAACAGAAGTTTAAATTGCCATGAGAAGTAATGTTTTCAGCATTTTCTGTTTCTTTATTTTACAAAGAAGCAGCGAGGTTCAAAGTTCAGCCTCTGAAAGTGCACTGCATGCTATATAGTCCTGAAAGATTAACTGATAGCCTGTTTTGTTTTGCTTTTGAATTGAAAAGGGTGATTTACTCGAGCGATTGCATTCTGGAACTGGTTTCCTATGGATTTCCAGCGCAGGCAGCAAACTGGCAAATTCTGAGAACAATGCCCAGCTTTGCAATTTGGGATCATCAGGGAGAAAAACCTGACATTTTTTGAGTACATAATCCATTATCAGTGGGAACATTTTTGAAGGTGCATCGATGTGTGAATGGCTGTGGAACGTACTCTCCAATTTAAGATTGTACCCCAAGGAACGGGGAATGGAAAATTAACTTTGCACATTAAAAATTAAAGATGTGTGGTATAGATTCTTTTTTAGTGAAATATGAATGTTAAATACATAAATGAGTTCTAAAAAGTATAAGTTTTTGCAAATTATTATTTTGGGATTGACTCCACTCCTATACGTTCATTGAAGAATTAATCAAAGAACAAAGAAAATTACAGCATAGTAACAGACCCTTTGGCCCTCCAACCTGTACTGACCAAATTCTGCCCCATCCACGCACCTAACACTACGCGAGTCCCATTCAACATAGGGGAAGTTAAAATCTCCCACCACAACAACCTGTTACTTTTACACCATGCCAAAATCTGCTTACATAGAGATTTACTTCATGGAAACAGGCCCTTCAGCCCAACTTGTCCATGCTGCTTTTAAGCCCCTAAGCTAATCAAAATTACCCACATTTGGCCCATACCCCTCTATACCCATCTTACCCATGAAACTATCTAAATGCTTTTAAAAAGACAAAGTTGTACCTGTTTCTACTACCACCTCTGGCAGTTTGTTTCAGACACTCACCACTCTGTATGAAAAGAATTGTTCCTCTGGACACTCATGTATCTCTCCCCTCTCAACTTGAAATCTAGGTCCCCTCTAGTTTTAGGTCCCCTACCTTTGTGAAAAGATATGACAGTCTAGCTGATCTGTGCTCCTCATTATTTTATAGACCTCTATAAGGTCACCCCTCAGCCTCCTATGCTCCAGAGATAAAAGTCCCAGTCTATCCATCCTCTCCTTATAACTCAATCCAAGTCCTGATAGCATCCCAGTAAATCTTTTCTGCATTCTTTCAAGTTTAATAATGTGCTTTCTGTAATAGGGTGACTAGAATTGCACACAGTATTCCACGTGTGGCCTTACCAATGTTTTGTACAACTTCAACAAGATATTCCAACTCCTGTATTCAATCTTCTGACCAATGAAGCCAAGCATGCTGAATGTCTTCCTCACCACTCTATCCATCTGCAACTCCACTTTCAAGGAGCTATGAACATGTACCCCTTGATTTCATTGTTCTGTAACTCTCTCCAATGCCCTACCATTAACTGAGTAAGTCCTGCCCTGGTTCAATCTACCAAAATGCATCACCTTGCATTTGTCTAACTTAAACTCATCTGGCCCAATTGATGATTCTGTTGCAATTGGAGATAACTTTCTTCACTGTCCACTACGCCACCAATCATAGCGTCATCTGCAAACTTACTAACCATGCCTCCTATATTCTCATCCAAATCATTAATAGAAATGACAAATAACAGTGGACTCAACACTAATCCCTAAGGCACACAGTTGGTTAAAGGCTTCCAATTTGAAAAACAACACTCTACAACCACCCTCTGGCTGTCAAGAAACCAATTTTGTATCTATTTAGATATCTCACCCTGAATCATGAAAGATTTAACATTATGCAACAATCTAACATACGGTACCCTGTCAAAGACCTTGCTAAAGTCCATGTAGTCAACATCAACTGCACTGCCTTCATCTATCTTCTTGGTTATCCCTTCAAAAAACTCAAATTTGTGGAACATGATTTTCCAATCAAAGCCATGCTGATTGTCCCTAATCAAGCCTTGCATCTCTAAATACCTGTAGATCCTGTCTCTTAAAATACTTTCCAACAATTTACCCACTGGCCTATAGTTCCCAGGTTTTTCCCTGCAGCCCTTTTTAAACAAAAGCACAACATTTGCCATGCTCCAATCTTCAGGCATCTCATCTAACATGGCTAATCAACCTGTCACACACATCTTTGGAGAGGGGAAGGAAACACACGTAACATGGGAACAACATGCAAACTCCACACTAGCAGTGACCCAAGCCGGGAATTGAATGCAGGTCCTTGGTGTTGAGGCTGCAATGCTAACCACTGTTCCACATTGCTGCCCTTAATTGTGACATCAATTTACAAATAAAGCTTTTCAAAATTAATCCAGCATTTGATGGAACACTGATGAATAGGACGGAGCATAGATGGATCTACGCGTTCCTCTATCTCCCACCTGTTGGGTAGCCTATAATAAACTCCTAGCGCTGTGACTACACCTTTCCTATTCCTGAGCTCAACCCATATTGCCTCGCTGCCTGAGCCCTCTGAGGTATCTTCCTGCTGTACAGCTGTGACATTCTCTTTAACCAGCAGTGCAACTCCCCCCACCCCTCTTCTATCCCCCTCTATCCAGCCTGAAACATCTGTACACTGGAATGTTAAGCTGCCGATCCTGTCCTTCTCTTAACCAAGTCTCTGTCATAGCAACAACATCATTGTTTCTAAAACTAATCTAAGCTCTAACTTCATCTGCCTTATCTGTTACACTTCTCACATTGAAAGACCCTCTGACTAGTAACCCCATCCTTCTTGTTCCTTCTCTGAATCTCACTGGTCCTACTCTCTGGCTCTCCTTCAGCTAATTCACATTTGCTTTGGTTCCCATCCCTCCGCAAACTTCAGTATTGCAATTACAGTCAGGGCGAAGAGAAAGCTTAATCTATGAAAGGAAACTCAAAAATCCGATAGCAGCTGGGAAGAAACTGTTCTTGAATTGGCTGGTACATGATTTCAGACTTTTGTATCTTTTTTCTGGACAG
Organism: Sphyrna mokarran; assembly: GCA_024679065.1. Lineage (NCBI taxonomy): Eukaryota > Metazoa > Chordata > Chondrichthyes > Carcharhiniformes > Carcharhinidae > Sphyrna > Sphyrna mokarran. Next base: position 20,001,347 of record JAGIQG010000031.1, on the reverse strand, counting down.
AGGAAGGTAAAGAGTGTGGCTGGAATTTGACTGCCCTGCCCGCTAAAGGAATCGGAGCAGGCGAGGGGCAGACAGTGGGGAAGTCTGTTGATTTCTGAATGGATTTTACCGTTTCTGGATGAGCAAGGCCATAAACTCCCACTCTGTATGTCCAGGATGCATGGGGGGCCTTGATTATAGTGGCTGCTATCCTGAGGCAACGTGAAGAATTTACAGAGTCAATGGATGGGAGCCTGTTTTGCAATGATAGAATGGGCTACGTTCATGACTTTTTGTAGTTCCTTGAAGTTGCAGTCAAAGCAGAAGCCTACAAAGCTGTGATACATCCAGAAAGGATGCTTACTATTAAGGGGCTGAGTATACAGCCTTGTACCTCAGAGCCCTTCAACCTCTCGACATCATCGTCCCCTGGGTCCATCCTGTGAATTTTCCAACCAATTCTCAGCAAAATCCCCCAATCTCAAACTTTGACTAATCTCCATGTAGTAGCAGCTAGCTGCAGGGAAGTCTAACTGGAGGTTCCAAATAGAGGTAATTTCACCCTGCATCTCTTTTACATTTCATACCTGATCTATTCCTTAGTAATACTTAATGATCCATAATCCAACAAATCATTCCATTTGTCATGGATATCTGTCACCTTAGTGAGCCAAAGAAATGGCCACTACATAAAGAGTCCCATTAAAATTAATTGCCCACCATAGCTACTGAATAGGAAGTTGAGAGAGCGTATCTAGTTGGCAGACCATCTCTGTCTTTCAAAAGTAATTGTCCTTATTGAGCTTTAATGTCCTTGCTCTGATAGTGAAACAAATCCCCATGAGAGCCATGACTTTATAGCAATGCTTTCCCTCAAACATGTGCAGGAAATAGCTTCATATAAATCCAAATCCCTCAGAGTGTTTGGGCCATTCATCTGCTCCAGTCTGTCAGTGGGAAAAGGAGGAAAATGGAAAGGGGGAGAAGTGACATTAATATGTAAAGCGACATGACCTTGGAGTACACGTGCTAGGCCTGGGAACCATTAAAAAATGAACAGTTCTCTGCTAAAAATTCCATCTTGTAACTTCTGAACATAAATTAAAACCTTCCTATGGCTCCTGTGGTCTAGGTTGAGATAATTGAGCTGAACCAGGCCAATTCAGTGAGAGTTCCACAACTGATTTTGATGATCCTTGCTTTTCTTAGACCATAAGACATAGCAGAATTAGGCCACTCACCCCATCAAGTCTGCTTCACTATTCAATCATGGCTGATTTTCTCATCCCCATTCTCCTGATTAATCAGGGATTTATCTTTCTCTGTCTTAAAGACACTCAATGATCTGGCCTTTGCTGCCTTCTGCAGCAAAGAGTTACATAGATTCACCACACTCGGGCTGAAGAAATTCCTCCTCATCTGTTTTAAGAAATTGTCCCTTTATAGCCTGAGGTTGTGCCCTCTGGTTCTAGTTTTTCCCCACTAACACCCTCTCCACATCCACTCTAAAACAAGGTTACTTCTAGCTGATTTTTTTAATATCAAATCAGAATTCCAGCTATTGATTGATTGTTGGACAGATCAAACCTCAGCAAGCATGAGCTGGGCTTGCACACACTGTCATTTTGTCAACATTCGCTTAATTTTGCCATGTTACAACAACATTTCTCTCTGCTATCAGTTCTATGCAAGGAATGCTTATCTCAATCAGTGCTTCATTTGCAAATATCATAAGCATATAAGTGACCTGCAGCTGAAACGATGCACTTCTACAAGATCGAACTCCTATCCATTAGGAGTCCTTTATCAATGCGGAAAATGTGAATCAGGATTTTGTAGTTAAAGAGAGTGGGATCATTTACTCTGAATTTGCTCTTAAGAGCATCATCTGTCCCTCTTCACAGGGTATTCTGATTTTAATAGGTGCTTCTGGTTGACGCCTGGTGCAGTAAAGTGGTCCTTCGATGCCAGGTCAGTCAATCTCTATGGAATTACACTCCAATCTGTCACTTCCCCAGTAAAGAAGAACAGAATTAAAACAATTGCTATGATGAGGTATGCGGAGACCTTAATAGTATGGCAGCACGGTGGTGCAGTGGTTAACACTGTTGTCTTGCAGCTCATGGGCCACAGTTTCAAGATCTGGCTAGCGTCGCTGCCTATGCAGAGTCTGCATGTTGTCTACGTGGGTTTCCTCTGGATGCTCCGGCTTCCTCCCACAGTCCAAAAGACGTTTTAAATTCTCTCTCCGTGTACCCACAAGGAGCCGGAGTGTGCTGACTAGGGGATTTTCATTTCATTGCAGTGTTAATGCATTAATATTAAATTTAGTAACATCAGCTCACGTTCAGCCTCAGAGTGCCCAGAGATCAAATTTTATACTTACGAGAACTGCCCATCCATCACTGTTAATAATCCTTCATATCATGAGAACTATTCGCAAACACTCTTTGTAATTGTAAGCAGTCACAATTATACCTGCACAATGAGCTGTGGCATACAGCAGACTTCCTACCTGGACTGAGAGGATGGAATGTATGGCAGTCCCTAAGAGAGTCCCTTTTTTTTTAAACCATTATAACGTATACTTACATTGTGCTGCTCCTGCTCAGAGGTTGAGGCCACAGCAAGCAAGGCAGCAGGAATCTTTCTGCTCTGTTTACTAAACACTGCTTCTGTGGATCCCACAACGAGCCATCATGCCAATTGCGTGTGACACGGTGTGGGAAGAGGTCCAGAGCTGTTGAGTCGCTATCAGACAGTGTGTTCCCTGGGCACAAACCAAAGCACAAAAGAATGGAAAATAGATACAAAAAAAATAAGAATGAAGTGCAAGGATTTCAAAATATGGACAGACTCTTATGTGTTCCTAGGCTGTATAATCAGAGCTGGGTATAGCAGTGCATAATTAAATTCTGCTTGTTTTCCACTGCGAGCAAACTGGTAATTTGCACGATAACTGCTTGCAGACATGTGGCTGCATGTCGCAGCTGGGTCGCCCAGGTTTGTGCGACACCAATGGAGCGCTTGAAGTCAGCCTGCACACTATCAAAGTGGAAAAATTGCTGGAGCTCAATGCAGCAAGCGTGAAAAAGAGGAACACTTCGACGATGGCACAAACAGGCCAGACAGAAGGCTTCAAGGTATCCTACTGCTGATCAGGACATCTCGGTGAAAGAGGTGGACAGGAGGAAAGAGGTCCCAATTCAATGCGGTGCACAATCCTGTCAAACAAACTCAGTCAACCTTCATATTCAGAAGCGATGGTGGGCAATTCATTTTAATGGGACTTTTTATAAAACCATGCAAAGGTAATGGGAACAGACATCTGATGTGGGTCAATGTTACAGTTTTATGCAGTGTTGCAAAGAGTTTCGAAAGCTTAATATGAGCTATCAAGGTTCATCTTCCAAATTAAGTCTATATATAGAGTCTGAGCGATCTCCTTTATGCAATACTGGATTGTAAAATGGGGAATGTTGCAAATATTGCCAACTGCAGTCTGGAAGGAACCAGATACTGAAATAACCATAGTCACGTTCATAGCCACTGGCAATCATATCCTCAATCTGTTGTACAGCTGCTGTTAGAATTGTAGCAGGTAGCAGATTTCAGTGCAGACAGCCATCACGAGGAAGAAATGTTGATGTCTTGATTCTCAGTGAGGTGTTGTTCCTTCAGCATTGTGTCTTGCCCTCTATTGCCTTTGTATGTGCTACCTGTCATCCCAAAAGGACTGCAAATGCTTACACCCACGTTTCGGGTTTGTGTAGAACCCTAGGAGTGCAGACCAATCCTTCACCCTTTGCCACACCACTTGCCCTTGTAAACTTTAGAAATTTTACGCTGCTTTGGAAACCGCTAAATACTTTCACCGCTACAGTCAAGAGAACTAAATGATTCATTTAGTTAACTCTGTTGGGGGATTGCCCCTTCCTTTCTAAACACAGACAGTGTTAGCTGGAGTGTTGAGTTCCAGAAATGACAGCAATGTGACTGATGCCACAACTTAGCTATTCTGCATACTTCCAGCAGATACTGCCAAGCACAGGTGTAAACCCCCTCAACAGAGATATCTGCATATACCAATACCAAAGCACCACAAATCCACTACAGAGGCAGATTTTGTGGCTGCAAACTCTCTCTTAGAAACTGGACCTCAAAGGCAAGAGTTTTACTGCCACGTCAGTCAGAATCAGAATCAGAGCAGGGCTAGGGATGGACCTTGGAGAGGTCTGTTAACCTTTGGCTGAATTTTACGGTTTTGGGATGAGCGAGGCTGTAAAATCTTACCCGAAGACTCTCACACACTCACAGACTTGCAGGCACTCTCGTGCGTGTGTATTCTCACAGACTTATACTTTTATACACACACAAACTCATGCACATACACGCACACTCATGTATACTCAGACACATACATACAAACATACTCAAACTTGCACACACATACGCAAACATAAAGACACATGCAAGCACAATAAACTACATAGGTTACAATCACAAATCTCTGCTCTTTATTAGCACAAGCTCTGTAAAACATTGAGTGGATAGGCTGCAAGATCAGGCAATCATAACCATTCATCACGCCAACTTCTTCTGGGCAGCTTCAGGGGAAGCGCTGTTTCATCCTGCTTTTTATTTACTCTTCTTTCCTTACACAGTGAATGGTGGCAAGGGAATAATTAGATTTTTAATTACATTTTTGACTTCCTCCCTAGAGATCTACAGGGATTTACGCAGGGAGCAATTCCAGTGAGACACTTTTCAGAGGATGAATGTGTTCAGAGAAAGGCAAGCCAACCATAGCCCAAAGGTTAACACGCTCACTTCTGACATACAAGGTTAGGGATCCTCACCCGAGACTTGAGCTCAAAATTTAGGCTAACAACTTTGTGCATTGTCTTTTGGATGATCCATTAAAATGGGCCTGTAAGTTTAAGCTTATTTGCATTACGAGTAGGCTTACATGAACACTGTAATAAATTTACTGTGAAAATCCCCTAGTCACCACATTCTGGCATCTGTTTGGGTATACTTAGGGAGAATTTAGGTGCCAATGCACCTAACCAGCTTGTCTTTTGCACTGTGGGAGGAAATCAGAATACCTGGAGCAAACCCATATGGCAAATGCGCAGACTGCACAAACAGTGACCCAAGGCTGGGCGCCTGGTGCTGTGAGGCAGCTGTGCTAACCATTCTGCCATGGTGCCGCTTGAAGAAAGCCATTCAAACCCATCATGCTGGTTCTTTGATAGAACTCTTCAATAAATTCCATTCTCCATTGCCTGTTATGATTTTCCCCTTTCCACAGTTATCTAATTTTCTTTTAACGTTACTACTGAATCTGCTTTCCATCCCCTTTCCGAGCATCTCAAATTACAATACATCACTCTGTAAAAAAAACATTTCCTCACTTACCTTCAGATGTTCAGGCAAATCATCTGAAGTTGTTTGCTCTATCTGCTTATTGCTGGGAACTTCACTCCATCAAAGTTACCCATCATTTAGAACTTCTTGATCAAATATCTTAACCTCCTCTGCTCTGTTGAGAAATCTTTCCACATAACTCAAGCTCCTCACCCCTTGTACAATTCGTAAATCAACTCTGCACCTTCTCAAGCACCTCAATATTCCTCTTAAAAGGTGGGGCTCAAATTTGAATACATTCTGTCTATTCTAAGGCATAACTAGTATTTATGAGGATTTAAAATAACTTCTTGCTTTTGTACTCTATTCCTCTATTTATAAAGCTAGGGAACCTTCTCAAATGGTGCCACTACCTTTGAAGATTTGTGTACATAAAGTGGGTAGAGACACAGAGATGCCCATAATTTAAGAATGAAATATTTACTTCATATTTCCTCACCACATCCTCCAGCCAAAATGAATCACTTCACACTTGTCTGTGTTGCAGTTGATGTTGTAACTGGACAGGAGGATCCCTGTCCAGTTACAACATCAGGAACGCTTACTCAAAAGACCGCAACTTTTCCCTTAGCAAATATGGAGGAACAGAGTTATAGGGCCATTATTTAGTTTTAACATAAAAAAGATTTATTCAACATTAAATATTTGACTATGAGACAATACTCTTTTACTCCCCCCACCCCTTAGCTTAACAACTACACAGACTGTTTAGGTTAATACAGATTACAAAGTACATCATAAGCTACAAGGGTCTCATTAAAACAAAGTCCCTTCTAAGCACACAAGATGACTGCAATCAAATCCACATATTCTGGTCTGTGGTTATTATTGTCTGTGGATTTCTCCTAGATGACTGTCACATGAGTTTCCAAATTCCTGCCTCCAACTACAATATATCCAGCTAAAACTAAAGCTAAAGCATTCTTACTAACAAAGATCTCCCTGCTAAGCAACATCCTGTCTTTTTGTAAGCTCTTATTTATTCTCCATGCTATAACCCTTTATAAGCACAATAGAATCACAGTTGCAACATAACAAACCCTCACACACACAAACTGAATTTAACTAAAAATTTACCTTTCCAGGCATAGAAACATTAAATTAAACTCACTTAAAACTATAAATTCTAATGTTTATCAATACAAAAGTAAATTCCTTAAAACTATCTTGTTTTCATAATAGTGTCAAGTTTTGATTGACATACACTTTAAAAGTTTATTTATTCGTCACAAGTAAGGCTTACATTAACACTGCAATGAAGTTATTGTGAAATTCCATTAGTCACCACATTCCAGCATCTTTATTAATGCACCTAACCAGCAGGTCTTTCAGAATGTGGGAGGAAACTGGAGCACCCAGATGCAGGAAAAACATGCAAACTCCACACAGTGACCCAAGCTGGGAATCAAACCCAGGTTGCTAGCACTGAGGCTAACCACTGTGTCACCATTGGTGAAATGGCCAACTTGGTCTTCCTGAAGTCTGTTATTATCCTCTTCTCTGTTTACACCATTTCTAAATTTTGTTCCTCAAGCATTCTTTGCAATTAGGTGTTGCAAACACAAATGTTTAAGGAATTGGAAGATTCCCTGACACGAGGAGCTGCAAAGTGCTGGATTCCCTGAGAATCTTCAATAATTCCATATTTTCTCCTGAATGGAACTAATGACAGAATTTATTTTCCACCATTTATGCAGTGACTAATTAATCATCCCAGGTCTTTCTGCAACATTGGAATATTCCAATCACAGCCAGATCATTCGGGAGTGAAGTTAAGAAATGATTTCAGACCTATCAATCTCAGCCCTTTGGGTAGACTGGAGCTTTTTAAAATTCTGAAGGGTTTTGGTACTGTGATCAGGAAAAGACTTTTCCCTCAGGTTGGACAGTCAGTGACAACAGGACGCCAATTTACAATTGCCACAAAGAGAGTGGATGGATGTTTACAGAATGATTTCTTTCTCGTGGCTTGTTGGAGTAGCTAGTGGTTTGACACAGGGAATGGTTGTGGTAGAGTACAGTCGAAACAGAAGTGAATTCAGGACACTAGAGACAGAACAGGGCAGTGGCACTATTTTCAGCTTACAGAGAGAGACAAAGGCCAACTGACTTTGGTAGCACAGTGATTAGCACTGCTGCCTCACAGTGCCAGGGACCCAGGTTCAATTCCCAGCTTGGGTCACTGTCTGGGTGGAGTCTGCATGTTTTCTCCCTGTATCTGCATGGATTTTCACCAGGTGCTCTGGTTTCCTCCCACAGTCCAAAAGCCATGCTGGTTAGGTGCTAAATTTCCCCCCCCAATGTACCCAAACGGGCAGAGTGTGGTGACTAGGGGATTTTCACAGTAACTTCATTGCAGTGTTAATGCACGACTACTTGTGATGCTCATGAATAAACTTTGAGCTTTAGTTCTAAAGACATGTCTTATGCTTACAAATAGAAACAGTTTTATTTCAATCAATAGTTGATGAAATAACAGGAATATTAACAATTGTAGATTGGTGAATGGGGAATGGAATTAGACACTGTGACCCATACACAGAAACACTGAATGAATGGACTTAACCCTGTGCTGTAAAACTTTATTCCTTACTGTAAATCATAAATTTCATTCTTGCAACATTGACAGTCCATCAAACCGCTCTGAAAACATTTTCACTGTATTTAAAAAAAAACTAGCAGGCGTGTCAGGATTATATTTCTTTCCTGAAAGCAGGTCGAAATGGGTTGGACACTGGAGCTCAAATCACGTCGGCAGACAAAAAAAAATCCCACTCGAGAAAGCGGGAGCCTTCCTCTTTAGTGAGAAATTGAGCAAAAATTGCCAGAACCCAAAGTCCGGATTGAAGCAAAACGGTCGCCCTCTGTGCCGAAAGGATACACGTTTTTCGCATACGAAGCTCTTGCTGTGGAGAGGGAGCACAGCGAAGTTACCTTCAGTAGGTGAGCCAACTTTTATCGAACCCAGCCACTTACCCAGAAGAGTGTAGCGAACACCCCGAGTGTCAGTTTCAGCACCAGGTACCCGGGGTGGATGTGCCTGCGGCGGAGCCAGGCGGGTCCACACATCCTGGAGCCTGTCCAGCTACCGACTCCCTAACCTGTAAATCTGAAATAAAATATAGCACACACACAGTTAAACATACTCCGAGCAACTTCCGTCTGAAAGTGAAAGTGAAAGCTGGTACAAAAGCTGCATTGTTTGCAAAGTGAATTGCAAGTTTCCCCAGCCCCAGTATTGTAACTCCACTCAATCCCTGTCTCTGTTTTTAGATCTATTTTCGTCTCAAACAGGAATTGTTTAGCACTTAAGCGAGTGCTTATTGTTTAAAGCAGCGTCGCTACACAATTGCACTGTTTCCAAGATCTCAACATCTCCTTCTCCCAAACCCATCCCTATCCCCCGCACACCTGGGGCATAATCTCCTCTTCCCTCGGGAAAAAAAAATCGCAAAGTCTGAGATCACATAAAGTTAAAGGTAGTTTATTCATCACAAGTAATTAACACTGCAATTAAGTTACTGCAAAAATCCCCTCGTCACCATACTCCAGCACCTGTTTGGGTACACTGAGGAAAAATTTAGTATGTCCAATCCACTTATCCCAGCATATCTTCAGATTGTGTGAGAAAACCACAGCATCTAGAAAAAAACCCATGCAGACACAGGGAGAACATGCAAACTCCACTGACCCAAGCCAGGAATTGAATCTGGGTCCCTAATGCTGTGAGGTAGTGCTAACCGCTGTGCTGTCCAAATTAAGAACAGCTTCTTCCCTGCTGCCATCAGGCTTTTGAATTGACCTACCATATACTGTTAACAAACCCTTGCTACGGCTGTAATATTACATTGTGCATCCTCTCCTGTCCTTCTCCCTTATGTACTCTATGAATGGTATGCTTTGTCTGGATAAGATGCACTATTTTTCCACTGTATCCAAATAATAAATCAAACCCAATCCAATCAAATCTTAAACTACTCCCATCACTTTCAACATTCTCTTCAATTATTGCCTTTTCCCTCTCCTCCAAGGCAGGTGAAAATGCCCCATAGCAGAGCAATGACAAAGGGGTGTGCACAAAAGATCAACATTAGAGGAATACAGAGATGTCAGGAGGGTTAAAAGGGCTGCCAGAGGCAGGAAGGGATGAGATCACTAGAGGGATTTGAAAACCAGGATGGGAATTTCAAAACGGAGGTACCCACCACACTGGCCTATCAACGTGAAGGAGACTTAGTACATGCTGGGGCACAGGTAACAGGATTATAATGAGCTTGGGTTTCCACGGGCTGCAAGGAAAGTCAAGCCTCTTGGTGCAAAGAGGCAATCTGGCTCTCACCTAAAATGAAAAGATGGGTAAGGTATGCATGTGACAGTGTTTGAGATATGCATTTCTTTACCCAGTTTGTATTTCACACAGACTTGATCTTTTTTACAGCACAATAGTAATCATTAGGTTCTTGATGCTGCACAGTTTAGGAATTTTTTAAATTATAGTTTCCAAGGGCTTATGATCAGATCCTACCTCCACATCTTTGCCACAGACAAACTGGTGCAAGTATTCAAGGCCAAACACAATTGCTAGCATTTCTTTAGCAATTTAGGCATTACACTACTGTGGTTCATTCACTGCCTTTGAAGCATAAGGAATTGGTCCCTAACTTTGCAAGAGGCTAGCTCCCAGGCTATTTTTATTGGAAGCATCCACTGATATTTTGACTGACTGACAGATATTGTGATTCTTTAACACTGGCATTTGGGACACTATTCTCTTTAAACTTTTTGGAAACTTTCTTCCCGGTGCTATTCCACATCATCTGTTAGAGGCTCTCTGAGCGGTGCTTCAGGTCTGACACGCACAGAAAGAATTTCCCAAGATAGGTCACCATGCCCAAAACCTCTCCAAGTCTTTCTTACATCCCAGGGGTGACATGTTCACAACTGCTATAATGTTACTACAGTCTGGCTTCAATCCCTCACTTGGTAGCACATATTCTAATTATTCAGCATCTCAAAGGCTTACTTTGCACTTTTCTTTCCTCAACTTGAAGTTCCTCTCTCAAGCTCTTACCAGTGTCTCCTCAGTCTATGGTCAAGCTCTTCTTGCATGGCTCCTCAGTATATCTTGGATACAGGTTCCCACATTCTCTAATGCTTCAAGCTACCCCAATCCTTCACCCTACAAGTTAGCCCTCACTCCAACTTTTGTCAGCAGTTTTGTGTACTTAGCTCCTGAAGTGTGTCCCAAGAACTGACTTTATAGACAGGTATTAATGAACAGGTGTCACTCACTCCACCCTCCAACTCTTACTGCCCCCCCAAGGCAGATACCAGCAGACCTCCAGACACCCCAGGGTCACATGATCTATTCCCTTAAAGGGACTACACCCCCCCCCCCCCCCCCCCACCCCCCACCCCCCGACATACAAAACAGTAACGAAGGGTGGGATTTTACATTTGGACGATTTCAGAAAGTCCCGCCCAAGGCCTACGGAGGTTTCCATTCTGCGGGCCTCGCCCAGCCTAGAATCGAAGGCAGCAAAATTCTGGCCCAAGTGTTTTCCATGGAACAAAGGCCTTGTGTTTCTACTGAAGTTGCTCACAATTTCCAGACAATCCATTTGAGCTCCTCAAGCAGCAAATGAGGTTTCACAGGCTGCTCTTGTGAACTCACACAGCACCGGATCCTAAAACAGCAATGAGGTAAACTACCATTTAATGTGAATTGTCCTCCAGCTTTGCTCAAGAGATTTGAGAGAGAGGGTCAGTCATAGGCTTGAGTGGGAGTGAAGGGGAGACTTACATGATTGCCTCACATCAGCTGCTCCGTGACTCACAAAACTTGTCACCTTTCAAGTGTGCTTTCAGAGGAAATTTCATACTTCATCCCCAGTTGACCACTGACCTCATTTACCAAGTAGGAATGTCAAGTGTTTCATCATTTTCACGTGGATTTTATTTAACCATCCGTTATGGATTTGTGAAAGTGGAATCTTCCACATAGTCCAAGCAGTCTCTAGGGAAATCATAGACAGCTAACACTGGTGCCCTCCACTGACTGCTGTTGGTAAATGAAGGCATTTTGCAGTTAACTAACTTATTGTTCACACTATTCAATAGCATGTTCATGAAAAGCCAACCAATTCTTTCCTAACTTTCGAAATTCTTACTATCTTCTGTCTTCTCTTCCTCCAGCAATCTAAGATTGGAGTCAGTTAATCCCTACTGCTCCACCTATCTCGTCTTCTCTCTTCCTGCTTTAGTCCTTCACAAGCCTAGGACTTCACTGTGAAGACAAAGAGGTGGTTGTTAAAGGATAGGAGGTTCTCCAAAGTACAAGATGGACAATCTGGTGAAATGATACAAAGACAATATTCTCTCCCCCTGTGTCAGCAAAAAGACAGGAAGTATAGTGGAGGATATGTCCCACTCTACGTCAGTAAGACGCAAGTAGGAAAATTCAAGAGCTTCAAGTTTCTAGGTGTCTGGATTACCAATAACATGTCCTCGTCATTCCATGCCAATGGTATAGTTAAAAAACCCCACAATGCCTCTACTTTCTTAGAACGCTAAGGAAATTTGGCGTGTCCACTATGACTCTTATCAATTTTAATGGTTGCACCACGGAAAACATCCTTTCAGGATGTACCACAGTTTGGTCTGGCTCCTGCTCCGACAAAGACTGCAAGAAACTACAAAATGTTGTGGCCCAGTCCATCACACATTCCAGCCTCCCATCTATTGCCGCTGTGTACACTTGCTACTGCTTCAGGAAAGCAGCCAGCATAACCAAGGACCCCACATATTCTGGGCATAATCTCTTCCGTTGGGAAAAAGGTACAAAAGTCTCAAAATACATACCAACTGACACAAGAGCAGCTTCTTTCCTGCTGTCATTAGACTTTTGAATGGTCTTACCATATATTAAGCTGATCTTTCATTTCACCCTATCTGTAATTGCAACACTACAATCTGCATTCTCTCCTTTCCTTGTCTCCTTTGTATTCTACGAACATCTGTATAGCATGCAAGAAACAATACTTTTCACTGTATTCTAATACGTGTAAAATAATCAAACAAATCAAATGAAACATAACAAATGTCATCCTGCTTGGTTGGGATGCCTCTGTGAGAAGGAGGCATGGAGATTAAAGTGGCTGTACCCACAATCTTTCCTGAGATAAGGTGAAGTGCCAATGGACTAGAGGGTTGCAAATGTTTTGCTTTCATTGAAGCACAGGGAGAGTGCTAAACCTGCTAACTACAGGCCAGTCGACTTGAAAACATTGATGAGGGAATTGGTAGTCACCATAACTTGAGACAATATTAATTGGCATTTGGAAAATCTGAGCTACTCAAAGAATCCTAGTGGTTTACAACATTGAAACAGGCCCTTAGGCCCAACTTGTCCATGCCTCCCTTTTTTAACCACTAAGCTAGTCCAAATTGTTCATGTTTGACCCATATCCTTCTATACCCATCTTACCCATGTAACTGTCTAAATGCTTTTTAAAATACAAAATTATACCTGCCTCTACTACTACCTCTGGCAACTTGTTCCAACACTCACCACCCTCTATGTGGAAAAAATTGCTCCTCTAAACACTTTTGTATCTTCTGTCACTTTAAGTCCATCCCTCTAGTTTTAGACTTCCCTACCTTTGGGAAAAGATATTGACCAACTAGCTGATCTATGCCACTCATTATTTTATAGACCTCTATAAGATCACCCCTCAGCCTCCTAGGCTCCAGTGAAAAATGTCTGTTTATCCAGCCTCTCCTTTATAACTCAATCCATCAAGTCACGGTAGCATCCTAATAAATCTTTTCTGCATTCTTTCTAGTTTAATAATATCCTTTCTATAATAGGGTGACCAGGAGTCTACACATTTGCAAAATGTTTGACTAACTTGACTGACTGACTTTGATGAAGTAATGGTTGAGGAAAGAACGTAAAGTAAAGTACTTTTAAAAAGACATTTGACAAATTCAACATAGTAGACTTGTGAATAAAATTGAAGCTCATGGGATGACGGGGCAATAACCATGTGATAATAGCATCGGTGCAAAGACAGAAAGCAGAGATTTGTGGTAAACAGATGTTTATCAGGCTGGAAGAAATGCTGCTGTGACGCTCCTCAAGAGTCAGTATTGGGACCATTGGTCTTCTAAATCAGTAGTCATAGCTTGAAATTGGAAATATAGGAAAACAGTTAAAGTTTGTAGAGAACATGAAACTTAGATGTAGTAAACATGTAAGAGGGCATTAATAGACTTCAGGAGGATATAATTTTGATTTGGTTTATTATTGTCACATGTATTAGTATACAATGAAAAGCATTGTTTCTTGCATACTACACAGACAAAACATACCATTCATAGAGAGGGAAAGAAGAGTGCAGAATGTAGTGTAAAAGTCATAAGTTATGGTGTGGAGAAATGAAAAAGCACGTGGCAGATGAAATGTCACACAGATGAATGAAGAGATGCATTTTAGAAAGAGGAATAAGGAGGTGCAATATAACCAAAATCATACCATTTTAAAGGGACGGGGAACAGAACCATCTGGAGCTGTACATAAACAAATCTTTGAAGATGGCAAGACAAAAAAGCATAAGGAACCCTTGGTTTTATTAATACTGGAAAATAGAACAAATGCCAATGAAGTTATTTTAATCTTTTACAAAACACTGGGGTTAGGCCTCAGCTGGAGTATTGAGTTCAACTCTGGGCACCAGACTTTGGGAAGGATGTTAAGGTCTTGGAGAGGGTGCAGGAATGTAACTAGAAAAGTTAAGTTATTTATTAGTGTCACAAGTAGATTTACAGTAATGCTTCAATGAAGTTACAGTGAAAGTCCCCTAGTTACCACACACCAGCACCTGTTTGGGGTGAATTTAGCATGACCAATGCACCCAGCCTCTTTCAGAGGAGGAAACTGGAGTAGCCAGGGAAACCCACACAGACATAGGGAGAATGTGCAAAATGGTAGGAGAAATGGAGGACTTCAGAAATGTAGTGGGATAAGAGAAATTGGGAGGAAATTTGATTGAAGAGTTCAAAGTCATGTACTCTTTAGATAGACTAAAGGAAAATTGATTAGAGAGGCAGACATGTCAGTAGGCAGAGGATACATTTATATCCAAAGTGACTTGTTATGAACCAGAATGAACTGCCCAAAGATAAGTGAATCTGATTCACATTTCAAAAGGAACTCTGGAAAAGAAATTCAGGAAGGGAAAACATGGATGGATGATGGGGAAAGAACAGGAGAATGAGGTTTATTTGATAATTTTGTCAAAGAACTCTGCCTCACTTGTCACCTGAACAGCCTCCCTCTGTACTGTTTGATTCTATGATCTACCACCCACCGTTCCTTCACTGTTGCTGGGTCAAAATCCTGGACCTCCCTACCTAATACTATCACAACAGCTTTGCTATACAGACAGCAGCAGGGAGGAAGGTGATCCATTCCCATCTCCTTAATACCAACTACCTTGTCATGGGGTACCTAAAATCTGAGAATGTGAGGTGGGTGGCACAGTGGCTGGCACTTGTGCCAAACACCGTCAGGGACACGGATTCATTCGTGGCTTGGGTCACTATCTGTGTGGAGTTTCATGTTCTCCCGGTGTCTGCATGGGTTTCCTTCAGTTGGTCCAGTTTCCTCCTATAATCTGAAAAACATGCTGGCTCGGGTGCATTGGCCATGCTAAATTCTCCCTCAGTGTACCTGGACAGATGCTGGAGTGTAGCTACGAGGAGATTTTCACAGTAACGTAATTGCAGTGTGAATGTAAGCCTATTATTTATTTCTATTTATTAGTGTCAAGCAATATTGCAGCAATATCAAGATACTTTGCAATGATGTGTTTGACAATGCTGGTATCTTGATTAAGCTGCAACACTATCCATTCCTATGATGTTAGTCTTGCTTTTAAATTAGGTTTAAATTCTCATCTATTTAAATTTCAATGAAAATACTTTCTCGCTCTTTTACCTCAGCCCCAAACTCCCACATATCCAAAGATAGGAGTAATGTTCCAACTTTACTGTCTGTGCTGTGATCTGTTGCTGGAACAGCTAGCTTCCTGTTGAATCTGCACTGAATATCTTCTACTATCACAGACACTGGTACAGCTTTCCTGGGTAAAGGTACCAGTTGTAGACCAGTTAAACTTGCACCGCAATTTCAACATTAACTCCTCGATGATACATACAGGTCATGCAATCCTTACAGTGCAGAAGGAGGCCATTCAGCCCATTGAGTCTGCACTGAAAACAATCCCACCCAGGCCCTATACCTGAAGTGCTATATATTTACCTGCTAGTCTCTCTAACATAAACCCACAGGGCATTAAGTCTCAATTTAGCACAGCCCATCAACCTAACTTGCACATCTTTGGACTACGGGAAGAAACCACAGCACCCAGAGGAAACCCACGCAGACACGAGGAGAATGTATAAACTCCATGCCGACACTGATCCAAGATGGGAATCGAACCTGGGGTCTCTAAAGCTATGAGGCAGCAGTGCTAATCACTGTGCCACCATGCTGTCCTGTTTCTTCAAAACTTGAGTTTTGGAAGTCTCCAGATTACTGTAAGAAAGGAAGAGGATTTACAGTTTTGTGGTCCAGGAAAGAAAGGATTAGTTTTGACTTTTGAATAGAATTTGGTAGAAGGCTATTACAAGCTTTTTTGATTTGATTTACTTTATTCTTGTTGCATATACTGGGATACAGTGAAAAGTATTGTCACTTGCGCGAAATACAGACAAAGCATACATTCATTGAACTCATAAAAGAGGAGGAAAGGCTGGGATGCATAATATAATGTTACAGTCACAGCTAGGGTGCAAACAAAGATCAGTTTAATATATGGTAGGTCCATTCAAAAGTCTGGCAGCAGGGAAGAATTAGTTCTTGAGTTGGTAGGTATATAATCTCAGACTTCGCTATCTTTTTCCTGACGGAAGAAGGTGGAAGAGAATATATTTGAGTTGTGTGGGGTCCTTGATTACGCTGGCTGCTTTTCTGACGCAGTGGGAAGTGTAGAGAGAGTAAATGGGTGAGAGGTTGGTTTGCTCGAGGGATTGGGCTACCTTCAGGACTTTTTGTAGTTCCCTGCGGTCTTGCTCCGAGCAAGAGCCTTACCGTACAAACATATAAAATAGTAGTAGTAGTAGGCCATTCGGCTCTGCTCCACCATTCATTATAATCATGGCTGATCCATCCCACTCAGTAACCTGTTCCTGTTTTGCCTCATTTCTGATGGTCCCAACAGTTGTCTATTGAAGCAACAATTTATCAACAGTTACCAACAGCAGCCACCAGAGGACGCCAATATTAGTGCCAATAATGTTCCATATGGATAGGCTTCCCTCTTCCTGTGCCTTGCAAGGAATCTGGTGCTTTGCCCTTTCATTGACAATGATACAAAATACAACCTCTCAATTTGGTATCTGATCTGCATACAACTGATCCTGAAAAAGCTCGTTTAAAGAGTATATACAAAAACCCCAACATAAATGATAAATAAGCAACTATTACATTGCCAAGATTGCTTGATTGAACTGTTTACAGGACAGTGTAATTGGATTGATTGCCGTATGATTCCATTACATTTTCCAACCCCCCCTCCTTGATCCCTGTACACCCTGTTGCACTGTCCTTATCCCTTGATGTAGGGATGCCGGCGTTGGACTTCACAGTAAGAAGTCTCACAACACGAACTTTCGGAACGCTGCCTCTTCATCAGGTGAATGGTGAAGGGGCAGCACTCCAAAAGATCATACTACCAAATAAACCTGTTGGACTTTAACCTGGTGTTGTGAGACTGTCCTTAAAGCTGCAACACCCTCCTGCACCCTTCTTAAGTTCCATACACCAGCCTTAAATCCCAATATTTTCTTTCATCTTCCTTAAATGCCTTACGCTCTCCCATAATCTCCTTAAATCCCATTGTAAAGATGCTCATTCACCAGGTTAGGGGAAAACATAATTTGTTTATTTACAGGTTAAAACTATACAGAGGCTTGTGGCAATAATCAGCTCCTGATATGTGTTTACCAGGGTAATTCCCCATACTGTTCCCTCATTCTGTCCCCGCACCATATAACCCCTACTCTGCAGGAACAATCACCACATCCTCCCCCAGCCAAATTCTATTGTACAGATGTCAATGCTCACTTTACAAGATAATTAAATATTTAGCATATGAATTTAGTCAATTAGAAATTAAGTCTTTCAGGAAGTTTTCGAACCCTTGTGGAGCGTTGTAACTCCTCTGCGCTTTCACAGTCAAAACCACAATAACAGGCACCTATTCAGGAACAGGCAGTTCTATCTGTTCCCATGGACACTCAGTTGTGCCTGTTGCAGAACAACCAGTGCTAAAATAAGTCGGCAACACTTCCTGATGGCAATATACTTCCAGATGCAAAACTGGCTGCTGGGGTATCTCTCTTTTTGGTCTATGTGGTTTTTGATGACTCTTCCTTCTCCGTCCACTTGAAAAGACGGGGGTCGAGGCTCAGAAGCAATGGTTTGAAGGACACTGCTTGGCCCACTACCAAAATCCCCCAAATACACAAAGCCATCCACCATATATAACACTGTTGACTGACGTGAATCATGACTTGCCTTCTGACGGCTTTGGCTGGCCTCTGCCTACTCGGCAAATTTGGAAACACGAGGCTCAGTTTCATTCCAAGATAGTGATTCATTCACAGATCTGCTGGCGGGACACTTGCAGCGAGAAAAATACTCCATTACTAAGTCAGCAAGCAACAACTGATGAACGAGAGTAAACACACCTAATCTAATTCCTTTTTTTATCTTTAGTAGAATATGCAAGGAAGCTAACAAAATGTTAACAAGCTTGGTTAAAAAAAAATGCACCCATAGCAATTTACCATTCTAAAAATGATTTGAGCTCAGATGTGGGGGCTTTCTTTCTGTCTGACCTTGTCTGCCATGGGATATAATCCTTCTGTATCTACACAGTATCCCAGGTAGGTATCCCAGGTGGCACAGTGGTTAACACTGCTGCCTCACAGCACCAAGGACCTTGGTTTAATTCCCAGCTTGGGTTACTGTCTGTGTAGAGTTTGCACATTGTCTGCGTGGGTTTCCTCCCACATTGTGAAAGATGTGTTGGGTTAGATGCATTGACCCAAACAGCACTGGAGTGTTGTTCCCTAGTGGCAACTAGGGAATTAGTGTTAATGCAAGCCTTACTTGTGACTAATAAATAAACTTTAGGTTACCTCAGTGGCTTGGATAATACATTTCTCCTTAAGGCAAACTTCAGCCTCTTGAAACTTCTTCAGCATCTCCTCTAAGTTTACTAGGTGCTGTCAATCCAGTTCTGAGAACATTATCAAGGTATGTTACAACGTGTGGCAGCATGCTACAACCCTGCTACAGTCTCCCCATTGTCCTGTGGAATCTCACATATGCTGAAGACATGCTGAAACGCAGGTACAAATACTGGAATAAACCACTTTGTGCATTTATCATGACATAATCTGGGGAAGCATCATCTAATTCAAGTTGCTAATGTGCATGACTTATATCCAGCTATGTGTAAGATTGACCGCAAGCCAGCTTTGCGTACAGAACTTCAATCTACATTTTGATTTGATTTATTATTGTCACATGCATTAGTATACAGTGAAAAGTATTGTTTCTTGTGCACTATGCAAAGCATACTATACACAGAAGGAAAGGAGAGGGTGCAGAATGTAGTGTTACAGTGATAGCTAGGGTATAGAGAAGGATCAGCTTAATGCAAGGTAGGCCCATTCAAAAGTCTGATGGCAGCAGAGAAGAAGCTGTTTTTGAGTCAGCTGGTATATGATCTCAGACTTCTGTGTCTTTTTCCTGATGGAAGAATGGATTAGAGAGGATGTGTGGGGTATGTGGGGTCCTTAATTATGCTGGCTGCTTTGCCAAGGCAGCAGAAAGTGTAGACAGTGTCAATGGATAGGAGACTGGTTTTTGTGATGGACTGGGCTCCATTCGTGACCCTTTGTAATTTCTTATGGCCTTGGGCAGAGCAGGAGCCATACCAAGCTGTGATAAACCAGAAATAATGCTTTCTATGATATATCTTAGAAGTTGGTGACAGTTCTAGTAGATGTGCCAAATTTCCTTAGTCTCCTGAGAAAGTGGAAGCATTGGTAGGCTTTTTTAACTAACATCTGCATGGAGGGACCAGGGCAGTTTGTTGATGATCTGGACACTTAAAAACTTAATGCTTTTGACCATTTCTACTTCATCCTCTTGCTGGAGATAGGGACATGTCCTCCACTACACTTCCTGCAGCTGACATTGAGGGGGAGTTTATTGCCGTCGCACCAGCTCACCAGATTGTCTGACTATGTTGATATAAACATGATCCAGTGTTTTATAGGATAAATACAAAGATGACAGAAAAAGGTGGCGGGAGAAGATGTCTCATTTACCCAGAGCTATCTGGAAATTACTAGTCTGTGTGTCCCAGCCTGAGTATTCTGCAGTCAAGTTTCCTCCTGTTCTGGGGACAGACAAAACATTCTGGAAAACACCAACAGTCCTGGTCGCATCCGTGAAGAAGAGGAGCAAATATTGTGTCTTGGAGTGACTCCTTCCACCCTGGGGTCTGGACCAATGTTTGAGCAAATAAAGGGACCATATTCTACCTTTTGCTTATGGAAGGCTTGAGGTATCTCTGATACTGGGCCTGGCTCAAAGAAGCAGTTGGTAAGTGAGATGGTGTCTCAGCTGGGAGATGGAAGAAGGCGTCAGCAGGGTGAGGGAGGCAGGCAGTTGAGGTGATGTGACCTTGGCATGCTAGGTGGAAGATACACTGTGTCTGCACGCGGTTGAATTTATAGACTACAAAGTCTTTAGCTTCATGAAAGTGCGGTAAAAGGGAAATCTAAAACCTATGCCTCTCTGCAATGCTCAGTGAGAGACACTCTACAATTTAGAAAATCACAGCTCCATGATATTGTAGCTATTAAATAAAACACATTGCTCATGATTCATGCGACATGCAGTCATGCAGAGAAGGAAAGTCGGAACTCCTTTTCAGTTGTTGGTTAAACCTTGATTCACAGTCAGTGCTCTTGGTGAGGCAATTTCAGAGCAGACTCAATATCTGAGTACAGTGATAGCCAACGGACTGCTCGTCAAATCCTTTATGTTTAGACATTTCAGTTCATGCTATAGATCTGAACAGCTCATCCTCTCGACAGGTCAACTATTCTGAGAAACGCACATCATCCCAAATTGATAGCATGAAGTGGCTAATACTGTCTCTGACATCAACGGCAAATCTCCTGAAGTGAGAGGACTTGGGAGAAACTTTCAACTGCTTCAGCCTCAACACACTGATGTCATGGTGAGTACAGTGGCGCAGTGGTTAGCACTGCTGCCTCCCAGCACCAGGGATCGGGGTTCGATTCCTGGCTTGGGTCACTCTCTGTGTGGAGTTTGCACATTCTCCCCGTGAATGCATATGTTTCCTCCAGGTACTCTGGTTTTTTATAAAAAAGGGGCAGCATAGAGGTGCACTGCTGACTCTTAGTACCAAAGGTCTGGGTTCAATTCCTGGCTTGGGTCACTGTCTGTGTTAAATTTGCACATTCTCCCTGTGTACATTTGAGTTTCCTCTGGGAGATCCAGTTTCCTCCTACAGTCCGAAAGACGTGCAGATTAGGTGCATTGGCCAAGCTAAATTCTTCCTCAGTGTACCCAAACAGGCTGCAGAATGTGGCGGCTGTGGAATTTTCACTAACTTCATTGCAGTGTTAATAAATAAACTTAAACTTTTGCTGTATCTCTGGTTTTTGTTTTCCTGACGAATTTGTATCTTTTTGTGTAGAACCCTGTCACAGTTCTTCTAGTATGTTCAACAAATTAAATTATAGGGAATCCCCACCTTCTAATGTCCTGACAGCGATCAAATCAAGTTGTCAACTGAAATTATTCTACGTTAAATCGACTGCAATTTACTTGCGAGCAAGCTTTCCTCTATTTTATTGTGTACAAATGTGAGATATTGATGTATAGTTAATCAGATCAGGTTTGTCGTCTGTTTATGCAACGCAAACAACTTGCCAGTGCTGTGGAACCTCCCCCACATCCATCTTTTGTTACGGTATGTGATTAGCACTGCTGCCTCACAGTGCCAGGAAGCCGGGTTTGATTCCAGCTTTGAGTAAACGGGCGGGATTTTCTGCCTTTGCTCATCCCAAAACTGTAAAATCCTGCCCAAGGTCAATGGAACTTGCCATTGTATGCCCCTCGCTCACTCTGGGGTGGGTGGGCTGCTAAAATTCTGGCCATTTTTTGTGTGGAGTTTATGTATTGTCCTCCGGGTGCTCTGGTTTCCTTCCACATTTCAAAGATGTTTGGGTGAGGGAGCTTATCCATGGCAAAATGCGTGGGGATAGGGGGTAAGATACTCAGAATCATTGCATACCCAATGGGCCAAATGGCCTCCTTCTGCACTGTAGAGAATTCTATGATTCTCTGACATTTACAACGGCGTAACTTACCAGATGCAAACTGACATCAAGCCAGTGAAAGAGACATTAGGAGAGGTGACCAAACATAAGGTTGGTTTTAATGAGGTTCTCAGAGGAGGAGAGGTGGAGAACAGAACATGTTTAAGGAGAAATATGGTCTGGAAATTGAATGAGTGGTGGTGAGGGAAATGAATTGTCAGATGCACAAAGAAGCAGGAGCTGCAGAAGCTCAGAGGGTTGTCAGGCTGAGTAGGAAGAGAGAAGGACACAGAGGTTTGAATGTGAAGATACACATTATAAAACAAGGAACTCTGGCAATAGGCCATGGTTTCAAGGGAGTTGGAAGTGACTTAGAGTCATAGAGGTTTACAGCATGGAAACTGGCCATTTGTCCCAAAATATTCATGCTGCCTCTTTTTTTAACCACTAAGTTCATCCCAATTGCCTACGTTTGACCCACATCCTTCTTTACCCATCTTATGCATGTAATTGTCTAAATGCTTCTTAAAAAAACAAAATTGTTCCCGCCTCTACTACTGTCTCTGGCAGCTCGTTCCAAACACTCACCATCCTCTGTGTGAAAACATTACTTCTCTGGACCCTTTTGTATCTCTTCCCTCTCACCTTAAACCTGAACCCTCTACTTTTAGACTCCCCTACCTTTGGGAAAAGATGTTGACTATCTACCATATCTATCCCCCTTATTATTTTATAGACTGCTATAAGATCACCCCAAGTCTCCTGTGCTGCAGGGAAAAAAGTTCCAGTCTATCCAGCCTCTCATAACTTAAACCATCAAGTGTCAGTATATTGTAGTCAATCTTTTCTGTACTCTTTCTAGTTTAATAATATCGTAGTTTAGGACTCAGTTTTTCGAGCATGGGCTGACATGATTCCATCCAGGAAAGTATTGGAATTGTTGAGCAAGAATGGTTGAGGTGAGATGTGAATGAGAGCTTGGAGATGTTTGGAAGGTGGAGGTAATGATGGAATGGAAAAGGAATTGGAAATTGAATGGAATCAATCAATATAGATCCAACATCTACCCATTCATTACATTATCTAATTGTTATAGAAAACCTTATTCTGTATGTCTATTCAAAGTTCAGTGAATTACCCCTTGTTCTGCTCTTACATTTTGATACAAGTTTTCCAATTACCTTTTTACATCCTAATGTATATATCACACAAATGTAGCTTTATAGATAGCTCCGAGCTCAGCTCAAAGATCCCACTTTATTTTGGGCTCACGCAGTGAATCAAGTTCCTAGCTTGTCCCAGCAGAGGAATCTCACTCCCGTTTCATAGAACCCTCCACTGCAGAAGAGGTCATTTGGGCCATTGAGTCTGCTCTGATTACAATCCCACCCAGCCTCTATCCTCATGACTCCATGCACCTACCTGAACTAGTCCCCTGACACTAAGGGGCAATTTAGCATGGCCAATCCACCTAATCCGCACAATTTGAACTGTGGGAGGAAAGCGGAACACTTAAAGGAAACCCATGCAGACATGGGGAGAATGTGTAAAGTCCAAAACTCTAGTTCCTCCTGACTAGAAGGTTCAGTGTCACCAGAGCATTCAGAAGAAGGCACAATGGCTGACTGTTCCTTTCACTAACTTTGAGAGGGGATATTGGGCTGTAGCATCACTATCTCTGCACCAATTGACTTAGCACAGCCTAAGGAGGGCAATAGGGCATTTTCAGCTTTCTGTACCAATCAACAGTTGCATTCAGTGACTGAGCGATTTCCCCTCTGCTTTAGCCTTCACTTCTGAAGCAGTACTCGAGTCTCCTGAACAGGTTGCATGCATTTTGGAAGCGGGATTCCTAATTTGCTTGAAATTCAAACCTATATGACTGATTCCTGCAGTCAGATGTTGTAAAACACTGTCATTCCTACACTGAATCATTAGTTTCCTCATATCTACAAGAAATTAATCACATGCCTTTTAAATTAAACTTGGGAGTTCAGAAATAATTACTTCCATTTGTTTTGAATAGCATGAATCATCTTAATGGCTCATTAATGGAAAGTAAATGATTACTGTTGTCATGCAGTTATTTCTGATGATGTACAACAGCCTGTACCATAAGTATCAAATTGATGATCATAATCATAGATCCCAGTCAAATTTGTGTTATTGTTTGTGGCAGTTTCTCTGCTCCTTTTGCCTATCCCTTTAAGTCATATTTTGGACTAACTTGATGAACTGTGTTCCGCAGAAATGATATTTATCTCCAATCCAACAGACCTTTACCCTGAAGGCTTTGACTTGAAAATTCATCTCCCTAAATGCCAATGCTTCAGGGGACACTTGGGAGCAAAGGTGTTGCCATTTTGCACCTTCCAGTTTGCCCATATCTTTCTTTCAGACTCTAGCCCCGGTGATTGGATCACAAACCCACCAACTGGCCCCTTCTCGACAGTGGCAGATCCACAAATTCAAAGGAAAATCACAAGTCGCGGGATTGAAATCTGTCCAATTCTCTGGTACTGTGACAACTGTTTTCATTTGCTACTAAAACCTGCCCCAATCTCATCATTCTGTCCTTCGTATTTTGATGGAGATGACCCGACTTTTGACTGAGACAGGGAACCCGGAAGGGAGCAGATGTCAAGAACCACAGTAGGTACGTGGTCTTCAGATACTGATCAGTCATAGTCTAATTTAATAGTGGGGCACCACTGATGGGCTGAAGGGCCTTCTCCTTTTCCTATGTAAGTACCTTTCCAGATGTTACATGGTCCATATGATTTCTTGGCTCTGCACTCTGAAGGGGCTGGAGAGGAATTCTGTGAAGGATTCTTTCCCGAATTGGTTGTGGATGTTTCACCTCTGCTGAAAGGTGATCTGGCAGTGGTAGGGAGTTGAGGAGTGAGGGAAAGGAAGCATTTGGTCATAACGTTCAACCTTTTGTGAATGTAGAACAGAGGTGATGAACTAGTTGGTCCTTTTCTACCCAAATGTGTTCTAATGTATTGAACAATTAACCAGAAAGTGACTCATTCTGGCTCATTCCCCTCCCACCCCTGAGTTTCCAGCAGGGATAGCGATGGTGTACTTTCTCATTTCTCAACCTTTTGGCTAAGTGTCAAATCAAACCCAAGATCAGGTGTGATGCCTTTTTTTGTTAGCTTGGATTTTGCTTAAAGTGAAGTAAAGTTTATTAGTGACAAGTGGGCCTAACACTGCAGTGAAGTTACTGTGAAATTCCCTTAGTTGCCACACTCTGGCGCCAGTTCGGATACACTGAGGGAGAATTTAGCATAGCCAACGCGCATAATCAGCACATCTTTCAGACTGTAGGAGGAAACCAGAGCACCCGGAAGAAACCCGCCCTCTCGTTCTGTCTCTCTCATGAATCAATTGAGGTAACGTTCTGTCTGAAGAGTGTCAGGAGATGTTTTATCTATGTGTGACCCCTGCTATGCTTGCTGCAGTTGATGTGGCTTTTAAATTTATATCATGGACCACGAATTGGATTCAATTCAAACTTGAATTTTTTTTCGAGCAAGCAATTAAGGGCTCCACCCTTTACAAGTTGGCTTTGTAACTTCAATAAGGAATAACATTTTAAACAGCATCACAAGCTTTCGGACTGCTGGTGTCCTACATTCTCGACATCAGTAGTTTCAGCACCACTCCTTCCCCCGTCCCTGCTGGAGTTAAAGCTACATAAAGAAAGCTTTCCTGCGGCCTGCGTTCAATGGTTTCCTCAACGTCTGCAAGGAGTGCAAATTCATGAGGCGTTAATGATATTATTTGTGATCATGAGATTTATATTCCTGTCAGCACAGCCTAGCAATTTCATTACTATTGATTCACATTGCGGCGTGTCCAGATTTGCAAATGGTTATAATAAAGAAAAGAAGTTGGTGAAGGAATGCAGCATTTGCCTCTTGTTTCCAAGATGGATCAGATTCCAAACTCAAATGACTCTGCATGATTCAGATCCACTTTTTTAAAAAAAATTCAAAACAATTTAACTGCTGCTGCTGGCATTTTTTTTGGAAGTAAGGGAATCTGTTTCTAGGCATGTGTTCAATGGGAAGTGTTGGCTTCCTGCTTCTGTGCAGTATTGGCCATCTCTGCACCCAGCTTGAGGGCTTGGTTTATGAGGCTCTTGATAGACATTCAGCAAATGATTGTGAAACTTAGCAGGTAATAGTGGAACGGTTTTGCGGAATTAATTAGTGGAAGTAATTTGGGCTGGCATGGTAGCACTGCTGCCTCACAGCGCCAGAGACCTGGGTTAGAATTCTGGCTCGGATGACTGTCTGTGTGAAGTTTGCATATTCTCCCTGTGTCTGCGTGGGTTTCCTCCAGATACTTCGATTTCGTCCTGCAGTCCAAAGATTAGTGGGTTAGGTGGATTGGTCATGCTAAATTGCCCCTTAGTGTCTAAGGGACTAGAGTTATAGAGGTCTACAGCATGAAAACAAGTCCTTTAGTCTATACCAGCTTTTCTTTTTAAACCCCTTGAGCTAATCCCAATTGCCTGCATTTGGCCCATATTCCTTTATACCGTCTCATCCATGTAACTGTCTAAATGCTTTATAAAAGACAAAATTGTAAACCCGGAAGGTGTTGCAAAGCACCTTGGATAGTGTAGTTTTTTTTTTCAACCTCACTATAAATTGGAGTGGTGTGGAATCCTGATACTCTACACAAGTAGAGTATCCCAACCCCCCCTCCTCCTCTAACCTAAAAAAGAGAGAGAGAGAGGAGCTCTGAGAAGGAGCAGGTAAGTTTGTTTTTGTGTGAGCTGTAAGGTCCTTGGCTCACAGGGCCTAAGCAAAAAGGGGAGGCAAGGTAAGTTTTTTTTTTATCTTTCTTACTTTTTTTTTCTCTGGGTTACTAAAAAGGGGCAAGCATGGGTGTGAGGCCAGCATGTTGTTGCCAGTGTAACATGTGGGAGGTCTTGGAGGCTCCTGGTCTCCCAGATGTCCATATCTGTGATCGCTGTGTGGAGCTGCAATCCCTACGGGACCAGGTAAAAGAACTGAAAATGCAGCTTGAGGACCTTCGACTCATTAGGGAGAATGAGGAGATTATTGGTAGGAGCTCCAGACAAGTAGTCACACCAGGGCAAAGGGGAGAAGGCACATGGGTAACTATTAGGAAGGGGAAACCTCAGGTAATGGAGAGTACACCGGTGGATGTCCCCCTTCAAAATAAGTACTCTTGCCTGAGTACTACTGTGGGGGACAGCTCATCCAAGGGAGGCAGCGGTGGCCAGCTCCCTGGAGCTGAACAAAAACAAAAACCTAAAAACAGAGCAAAAAGGCAGTGCTTATAGGGGACTCCCTAGTGAGGGGGGTGGACAGGCGTTTTTGTGGACGCAGACGGGAGTCGCGGATGGTGGTATGTCTCCCTGGAGCTGGGATTCGGGATGTCTCTGGACTCGTCCCAGACATCCTGAAAGGGGAGGGTGAGGAACTGGAAGTTGTAGTACATATAGGTACTACTGACATAGGCAGGAAGAGGGAAGTGGACATGAAAAAGGATTATAGGGAACTGGGTAGGCAGCTGAGAAAGAGGAAAGTGAAGGTAGTAATCTCAGGATTGCTGCCTGCGCCTCGGGAGAGTGAGAGCAGGAATAGTATGAGGTGGAGGTTGAATATGTGGCTGAGGGACTGGAGCAGGGGGCAGGGATTTCGGTTCCTGGATCATTGGGACCTCTTTAGGGGCAGGTGTGACCTGTACAGCAAAGACGGGTGGCACCTGAATCCCAGGGGGACTAATATCTTGGCGGGAAGACTGGCTAGGGCTACTGGGGGACTTTAAACTAGAAAGGTTAGGGGGAGGGAATAGTGATGTGGAGACTGGGAGCAAGGAATTTAGCTCCCAGGTAGGGAAGGACTCTAGGCAGGATGAGAGGCAGGTTAGACGAGTGGGGGAGAAGGGAAATGTCCAGTCTGAGGGGCTGAGGTGTGTCTATTTTAATGCCAGGAGGGTAGTAAATAAGGTGGATGAACTTAGGGCGTGGATTGCTGCTTGGGATTGTGATGTGGTGGCCATTACAGAGACTTGGATGTCTCAGGGACAGGACTGGGTACTACAGGTCCCGGGATTCAGATCCTCAGGAAGGACAGGGAGGGAGGCAAAAGAGGTGGTGGAGTGGCACTGTTGATCAGGGACAGTGTCATGGCTGTAGAGAAGGTGGATACCGAGAAGGGAATGTCTACGGAGTCTCTGTGGGTGGAAGTTAGGAATAGCAAAGGGTCGGTGACGTTGCTGGGTGTATTCTATAGGCCGCCCAATAGTGACAGGGAAGTTGAGGTGCAGATAGGGGAACAGATACTGGAGAGATGTAGAAATAACAGAGTTGTTGTGATGGGAGACTTCAATTTCCCAAACATCGACTGGAATATCCCAAGGGTAAGGGGTTTGTATGGGGAGGAGTTTGTTAGATGTGTTCAGGAGGGTTTCCTGACACAGCACGTGGACAAGCCTACGAGAGGAGAGGCTGTTACGGGAACAAAAACACACCACAAATACTCCCATACACCTGCACACAACACCCCACAACGCCCACCTGGTACTAGCTAATGAACCAGGACAGGTGATGGATCTCTCGGTATGAGAGCACCTTGGGGATGGAGATCATAATTCTATCTCCTTCACCCTTGCATTGGAAAAGGATAGGATCAGGCAGGCTAGGAAGGTGTTTGTCTGGAATAAGGGGGAATATGAAGACATCAGGCAGATGTTGGGGCGAATAAACTGGAAGGAGGTGTTCTTGGGGAAAAGCACAGAAGGAATGTGGCAGATATTCAAGAAATGCTTGTCTGGAGCTCTGCACGACAACGTTCCAGTGAGACAAGGAGGTTTTGGTAGGTCGAGGGAACCGTGGTGCACGAAGGCTGTGGTGAACCTAGTCAGGAAGAAAAGAAAGATGTATAAAAGGTTCAAAGAGCTAGGAGATGTTGGGGATCTAGACAAGTATAAGGCTTATAGAAGAGAGCTTAAAAAGGAAATTAGGAGAGCCAGAAGGGGTCATGAGAAGGCCTTGGCTGGTAGGATTAAGGAGAATCCCAAGGCCTTCTACAAATATGTGAAAAGTAAAAGGATGAGAAGAAAAGGGATAGGACATATAAAAGGTGAAGGGGGAAAAGTCTGTATGGAACCGGAAGAAATGGCAGAGGTGCTTAATGAGTACTTTGCCTCAGTATTCACGGTGGAAAGTGATCTGGGAGGATGCATTACAAGTTTGCGGCAGACTGAAAAGATTGATTATGTAGATATTAAGGAAGCGGATGTGTTAGAACTTTTAAATGCTATCAAGATAGACAAGTCTCCGGGACCAGATGGGATGTACTCCAGGTTATTGTGGGAGGTGAGGGATGTCATTGCAGAGCCCCTGGCGATGATCTTTGTGTCGTCGATGGAGACGGGAGAGGTTCCGGAGGATTGGAGGATTGCGGATGTGGTCCCTATTTTCAAGAAAGGGAACAGGGATAGTCCTGGAAATTACCGACCGGTGAGTCTGACCTCAGTGGTTGGTAAGCTGATGGAGAGGCTTCTGAGGGACAAGATTTACGAGCATTTGGAGAAGTTTAGGGTGATTAGAAATAGTCAGCATGGTTTTGTAAAAGGCAGGTCGTGCCTTACGAGCTTAATTGAGTTCTTCGAAAATGTGACTGAACACATTGACGAAGGAAGAGCAGTGGACGTGGTGTACATGGACTTCAGCAAGGCATTGGACAAGGTCCCACATGCAAGACTTCTTGAGAAGGTGAGGGGCCATGGGATCCAAGGGGCTTTGGCCTTGTGGATCCAGAACTGGCTTGCCTGCAGAAGGCAGAGGGTGGTTGTGGATGGCTCTTTTTCTGCATGGAGGTCAGTCACCAGTGGAGTGCCCCAGGGATTTGTTCTAGGACCCTTGCTGTTTGTCATTTTCATAAATGACCTGGATGAGGAAGTGGAGGGATGGGTGAGTAAGTTCGCCGATGACACAAAGGTCGATGGTGTTGTGGATGGTCTGGAAGGATGTCAAAAGTTGCAGCAGGACATCGACAGGATGCAAGACTGGGTGGAGAAGTGGCAGATGGACTTCAACGCGGATAAATGTGTTGTGGTCCATTTTGGCAGATCCAACGGGATGAATGAGCACACTATCAAAGGTAGGAGTCTTAGCTGTGTGGAAGAGCAGAGGGATCTTGGGGTCCGGGTCCATAAGACTCTCAAATCGGCTTCCCAGGTGGAGGATGTGGTTAAGAAAGCTTATGGTGTACTGGCCTTCATTCATCGAAGGATTGAGTTCAGGAGTCAGGAGGTAATGCTGCAGCTTTATAGGACCCTTGTCAGACCACACTTGGAGTACTGTGCGCAGTTCTGGTTGCCTCACTATAGGAAGGACGTGAAAGCTATTGAAAGGGTGCAGAGGAGATTTACAAGGATGTTGCCTGGATTGGGAGGCATGCCTTATGAAGACAGGTTGAGGGAGCTGGGACTGTTCTCCCTGGAGAGACGAAGGTTGAGAGGCGACCTGATAGAAGTTTACAAGATGTTGAGAGGATTAGACAGGGTGGACTCTCAGAGACTATTTCCCAGGGCTGAAATGGTCGCGACGAGAGAGCACAGATTTAAGGTGCAGGGAAGCAAGTACAGAGGGGATGCTAGGGGAAAGTTTCTCACTCAGAGGGTGGTGAGTGAATGGAATCGGCTGCCGTCGGTGGTGGTCGAGGCGAACTCGCTGGGGTCTTTTAAAAGACTTCTGGATGAGTATATGGGATCCAATGGATTGGGGGTTATAGATAGGTCTATGGCTGGGTAGGTTTTGATGTGTTCGGCACAACTTGTGGGCCGAAGGGCCTGTTTGTGCTGTAGTGTTCTATGTTCTAAAATTGTACCTACCTCTACTACTATCTCAGGCATCTTGTTCCAGACACTCGCCAAACTCGGTGTGGAAAAAATTGCCCCTCTCACCTCTCACCCTATGCCTTCCAGTTTTATACTCCCCTCACTTTGGGAAAAGATATTGACTATCTAGCAAATCAATGCCCATTATTGTTTTAGACCTTCGTTAGATCACCCATCAGTCTCCTACGCTCAGAGAAAAAAGTCCCAGTCTTTCAAGCCTCTCCCACGTTACTCAAACCAGAAGTTCTGGTAGCTAGGGTAAATGTGTGGGATTGTGGTCAGTCCAGACTCGATGGGCCGAATGGCCTCCTTCTGCTCTGTAGAGATTCTGCATAACCCAGATACCACAAATTCATGTGTCCAATTAGAGCTTCTAGAAAGTGAAATAAATTGGACAGAGAGGGGAAAGAGCAGGGCAGGGAGGGGGATAATCATCCCTCTATGAAAGTTCCTTCGGTAGAAATTAGTTGAATCAGAACAAGCTGGTGATTAGTTTTGGGACCATTAAGATCTGTTTGGCTGAGCCATTTCCTTTTCCCCTGCTTTGAAGGGTTTTCTAGACTCTTTTTGATCCGAGCTTCTGGAGGCTCCGTTTCCTCAAAGATGGCCAGGTACGATGATGATTTTCTTTGATTCTGATTTGATTTATTATTGTCGCATGTATTGTTTCTTGTGCATTATAAAGGCAAAATATACCAGACATAGGGAAGGAAGGAGAGATTGCAGAATATAGTGTCATAGGAGCTAGGATGTAGAGAAAGCTCAACTTAATACGAGGTAGGTGCATTCAAAAGTCTGATGGCAGCAGGGAGGAAGTTGTTCTTGAGTCGGTTGGTACCTTTTATATCTTTCTTCTGACAGAAGAGAGTGTGTCTGGAGTGTGTGAGTTCCTTGATTATGCTGCCTGCTTTTCCGAGGCAGCGGCAAATGTAGACGGAGTCAATTGATGGGAGGCTGGTTTGCCTGATGGATTGGGCTTCACTCTCAATCCTTTGTAGTTTCTTGCGATCTTGCGCAGAGCAGGAGCCCTACTGAGCTGTGATACAACCAGAAAGAATGCTTTTTTATGGTGCATCTGTAAAAGTTAGTGAGAGTTGTAGAGGATGTGCCAAATTTCCTTAGCCCCCTGAGAAAGTAGAGGCAGTGGTGGGCTTTCTGAATTGCATTAAGAGATCAGGACAGGTTATGCTAGATATAAGTTTAAAGGCAGCATCAGCCATAACTTGCACAATTTGAGGTAGCACATAAACACTGGCATTGGAGAGGGTGCAGAGGAGATTCACTAGGTTGATTCCAGAGTAAGAGGGTTGGCTTATGTGGAGAGACTGACTAGACTGAGACTATACTCACTGGAATTCAGAAAAATGAGAGAGATCTTATAGAAACATATAAGATTATGAAGGGAATAGGTAAGATAGAAGTAGGGAAGTTGTTTCCAGTTATTTTCTAAGTGAAACTAGAACTAGCAGGCATAGCCTCAAAATAAGAGGGAGCAGATTTAGGATTGAATTGAGGAGGAACTTCTTCACACAAAGCGTTGTGAATCTGTGGAATTCTCAGCCCAGTTAAGCAATTGAGGCTACCTCATTGAATGTTTTTAAAACCAGGATAGAGAAA
Organism: Sphyrna mokarran; assembly: GCA_024679065.1. NCBI lineage: Eukaryota > Metazoa > Chordata > Chondrichthyes > Carcharhiniformes > Carcharhinidae > Sphyrna > Sphyrna mokarran. Next base: position 19,968,932 of record JAGIQG010000031.1, on the reverse strand, counting down.
AAGTTTTGAATGGGAAAGGAATTAAGGGTTGTGGTGAGTGGGCAGGTAAGTGGAGTTGAGTCCACGAAAAGATCAGCCATGATCTTGTTGAATGGTGGAGCAGGCTCGAGGGGTCAGATGGCTTCGGGTTCTTATGCTCTAAAGAATCTCCTGACACTGCAAGTTGTGGGGAGGCAATGACCTAGTGGTATTATCACTGGACTATTGAACCAGAAACTGAGCTAATGCTCTGGAGACCCAGGTTTGAATCCTACCGTGGCAGATGGTGGAATTGAATTCAATAAAAACTATCTGGAATTAAGAATTTACTAATGACCATGAAACCATTGTCGATTGTCAGAAAAACCCATCTGGGTTCACTAACATTCTTAGGGAAGGAAATCTTCTTTCAAGCAGAAAGGCCATGATGAAGTTGTATAGAATTTTGATGAGGCTGCAGCTGGAGTATTGTGTGCAGTTCTGGTCATGTTATAGGAAGGACATGATCGCACTGGAAGAAGCACAGAGGAGATTCACCAGGATGCTACCTGGGATGGAACATTTAAATTATAAAGAGAGGTTGGATAAGCTTGGGCTGTTTTCCCTGGAGCAGAGAAGACTGAGGGATGACCTGATTGAGGTGTTCAAGATTATGCGAGGCATAGACAGGGTGGATTAGGGAGCAGCAGTTCCCCTTAGTTACAAGGAGACACAAGTTTAAAAAAAAAGAGGGGTGAGGGTGATTTTTACTCAGAGGGTGGTGATGGTCTGGAATGCACTGTCTGAGGGAGTGGTGGAGGCAGAGTGTGTCACATCCCTATATGAGTACTTGGCACACCATAACTTTCAAAGCTATGGACATCAGCGTAGACTCAATGGGCCAAAGGGCCACTTCTGCACTACAGTATTCTAGGATTTTTGTGAAACCTACTGTCCTTACCTGGTCTGACCTACATATGACTCCATAGCCACAGTAATCTGACTGACTTTCAAATGCCCTCTGAACAAATACAACTAGGGATGGGTGATAAATGTTGGCCAGCCAGCAATGCCAATGCCTCACAATAAATACCAAAAAAGGTGGCTACTGGACATTGTTGGATAGCTGACAGAAGGTTCTGAAAGAAGAGCTCCTCTGGAAAATTGCTAGGCTTCAGAACTATTACTTTGTAGCCCATAGCAGTAAAGAGGCACGTTTTGTCTGCCTTTACTGCTGGATACAGGATGTGTCCTTGTGCAGGGCTAAGAGAGGACAAGAAACAAGGACATTTCTACAAGTGATGGCAAAGCACACAGAAATTGCTTTTTGCAGATGGAGATCGAGTTTTGCCTGCAATTCCAATTCCACATAATAAGATAAGGCTTCTATTTGGAGGTGTAAAGTTCTGCTATTTATTTTTTCTCGCTCTTCTGACAAGAGCACAAATGATCAGCAATTTAATCCAAAGCGGCATTTCATGCTACAATTTATGGGCTCTCTAATCATTATTTTCAATATCATGTCTATCATTCCTTGCTTCATTTTTAGGCATTCTCTTTCAAATACTGTGTGACCTGTTAGTAAATTTTAACGAGTTTGTTCCAAGTTTCAAGACAATGAAATGTTCTTGCCCCAGCAATCCATACTACAATGTCCGCTACGATTCTCACCAACTTTTAATGCACCATAGAAAGCATTCTTACTGGTTGTGTCACAGCTTGGTATGACTCCTGCTTTGTCCAAGACCACAATGAAGTATAAAGCTTTGTGAATGTAACCCAGTCCATCATGCAAACCAGCCTCTCATCCACTGACTCCATCTAAACTTCCTGCTTCCTCAAAAAAGCAGCCAGCAAAATCAAGGACCCCATGCACCACCTTCTGTCAGAAAAAATACAAAAGTCTGAAGTCAAGTACTAATTGACTCAAAAACAGCTTCTTTCCTGCTACTAACAGATTTTTGAATGGATCTACTTCGTATTAAGTTGATTTTTCTCTACACCTAAGCTACAACTGTGTCGTTACCTTCTATACCCTCTTGTTTCCTACTCTATCAATGATATGCTTTGTCTGTATAGTGCACAAGAAACAATATTTTTCACTGTGTATACTAATACATGTGAGAATAATAAATCAAATCCAAGCATCTTGAAATGTTGATTCCTAACTGTGATTAAGGGATTTCTTCATGATCTAGGTCATCATTGCTCGTGATAGTGAATCACAGTGGTCTATCAACTTTGGAGACTTTCACATCCATTAATGTAACAAGTTAGCAGCTAATGATTATCCTGTGGCTTTTCTCTCCCTGTTCCGTGGATGTTGAGATTAATAGCCGTGTCATTACTAGTACCTCAGCATATATTATTTTTCTGCTTTCTATTGTGTGAGCGCTCCCTTCACCCAACACTTATGGATCCCTAGTTGGCTGAAGAGCAGCAGTGGGGAACAAGACTCAGTCTCCATTTAAGATGCAGGACTGGCTGAGGCTGACTTTACATTGTGATTTCCTCAGCATAGCACTGGTACAGTATTGGGGGAATGCTGCACTGTCAGGGGCATCCTCTTTCAGGTGAGACATTCTCATTCTTGGGCAATCAAGGATGACTTGCTTCCACACTGGGTGAGTTCTCAAGTACCGAGGAGCTCAAAATGTGACCTACAGACTCTGTTACAGGTGGGGTAGGCGTTGGTTAGAGGACGGGGTGGGTGTTGTACCCGGATTGCCACCCACATCTTTCAATGTCGACACTTAGTTTCAGCTTGTTCTGTGATGAAACTTGAGGCGCTTAACCCCTTGCTTTCCCTCCACTTCAGGTGGTCTTGGGCTAGTGATTCATTGGTGTTGATGAGGATGTTTCAATTTTTCAAGGAGGCTTGGAGAATTTGGCATGGTTTCCTGCACAATGGGAAACACTCCGCATTCCTGCCCTGGAAGAATTCCACCCAGTGGTCTTTTTTTATCATATTTCCAAATTTAATTTGAATTACAATTCATAGTCTCCAACAATCATGCTGGGGTTTGAGCTTGTGATGTTGTGTAACCACAAATAACGCGACGGCCACACATCAACATATCCAGTTCTTCAGAGAACAAAACTGAAGGTGTGATGGGAAAGTAAGGTGGGCCAATTCCTAATAATCCTTGCATCGCACTTCCTAAAAGGGGAGAACAAATTGAAAATTAAAGTACTGGGAGGAAGGAAAATGAAACCATTTATCTTCATGGATGTAATTTCATGGATAGTGACGGACTGCAGAATACATGGGAGATTGTAACTAGCCTGGGTGTGGAGCCAACACTCTGGTAACTTAACCACTGCAATACCACAACCCTGCATTCAGGCTGCAAAGTAAAAACACTGAGTCTGCCGAGACAAACCGCGTTGGCATTTTGCAATGAGCTGGAAAAGGGTTTCTGGCTAAGATTGCCGCTGATGACAATTTTCCCTTCATTAGAATCCCACGTCTTGAGAATATGGCTTATGTGCAGGATCATAAAGGAGATGTGACAAAATGTAACTCAGGGTGCAGAGCAGCCACATTCAATTAACTTGGATTGGGGAATTTCATTACCTTAAATAACAACCAATTAAATTGATTGAGCTTCCATCTCATTCTGTACGAATGGATTTAGCCAGTACAGCTTTTTATGCATTCATGAATATTTATGCATCCTGACCAAAGTATTTTAGCTACTGTTTTATGATTTGTTTTTTTTTATATATTTGGCTTATAGTTGCTACTCATGTCAGTTTCCATTCTTCATGTCTGAGCCATGTCATTTTATTTAAGCTCAGCACAGAGTAATTACGTTTTCACTAGAGTTCAGATGAATGAAGCAGGGATCTCATACAGCCCATAAAATTCTAACAGGACTAGACTAGGTGGATGCAGGGAGGATGTTCCTGATGGTGGAGGTGGCCAGAATCAGGGGTCACAGTCTGAGGATTGGGGTAGACCATTTGGGATGGAGATAAGGAGACATTTCTTCATACAAAGATTATTCTTTGTATAAAGACTACTTGATTACACAAGAAGTAGTTGTTGCCAAAACATTGAATGTATTCAAGAGGTGGCTAGATATAGTACTTGGGGCTAATGGATCAAAGATTATGGGGAGAAAGCAGGATTAGTTGAGTTGAGTTGGACAAGTAGCCATGATCGTAATGAGTGGTGGAGCAGTCTCGAAGGGCCAAATGGTTTCGTCCTGAAACTATTTTCTATGTAACAAGGCGCTCAGCAGTCGGTCTCTGAAGCTCATGGCAAAACATCTTAAAGCACTTCACAGCCAATGAAGTAGTTTTGAAGTGTGGATACTGTAATGTAGGAACTGCAGAAGCCAATTTATGCACGGCAAACTCCCACAAATTTTATAATGAGTGGGTAATCTGTCTTTGTAATGAACATTGGCCAGGGCAATGGAAATTACGCCCCGACTATCTTCAAAATTGTGCCTAGGAATTTTTACGCGCACTTCAAAACAAGCAGGGTCCCAGGTTGATGTCTCATCAGAAAGATGATGCCTGAGACAGTGTTGCACTCCCTCAGTACTGTACTGGAGTGTCAGTTCAGATTGTGTGGTGGAGATGCCTGCGGCTCTTTACTACCATCACTCACTCTCCCTCCAATGATTTGTGGACTTGTGTTGCAATCTAGTTTCATTAACAAATTGAAATGTCAGACTGGAAAAGATCATCAAGCTTGCCTGACATTTATCATGCGTAGTGAATCATGGCTAAATATCTGAAGGAACTGTCAATGCAAAGTAAGATCAGGCCAATTGATAACCCCTTCTGTAAAAGAGAAAACAAATACTTGCATTCATAGAACATTTTTCACAACAATGAGGTATCTTGAGGTGCTTTACAGCTGAAGTACAATTGTGGATGAATGGCAAATCTTGCTGAAACCATCTCCTGGTTCAGGCCACCCATTTCTTCAGTCCATTTTTGTCTGCCCATCTTTACTCAGGCGAGATCCCGCCTCAATTTCCTGAAAGCAGTCCTCCTCTACTTCATTATTTTCATCCTTGTGTTTTCTTTTGTGTGTGCACTTTTGGATCCTTGCAAGATTCCCTGTAAAGACTTTGTTGACCCTGGTGCAGCCAGGACATGTTATTCTCCTTGACAGAATCTTCACACTGAATAAGCAGAGTTCTGGGTTTTTATTTTTTTCAGAAGCAAAGAACAAAGGACAAAGAACAATTCAGCTCAGGAAGTGGCCCACCAAATCTGTGCTGATACAGATGCCTCTCTAATTTAATACTTGTCCCTTCATAATCCATGTCCATCTATTCACTGCCAGTTCATGTATCTATCCAAATGCCTCTTGTATGTTGTTATAAAATCTGTTTCCACTACCTCTGGCAACATATTCCAGGCATTCACTATCATTTGTGTGAAAAAACTTGCCCCTTATATTTCTTCTAAAATTTCCCCCTCTCGCTTTCGACCTATGCCCCCGCGTAATTCACCCTTTGATCCTGCGACAAAAACTCTGACTATCCACTCAATCCATGCCTGTCATAATCTTGTAAACCTCTATCATCCCACTTCCCCATGCTCCCCCCTCCCCCCATCCTCTGACGCTCCAATGAAAATAATCCAAGTTTGTTCAATGTTTCTTAAGTCCATATCCTCCAAATCAGGTAACATCCTGGCAAATCCCTTCTGCACCCTTTCCAATGCATCGACATCCTTCTGGTAGTATGGCAACCAGAATTGTACACAATACTCTAAATGCAGCCTAATCAAAGTCTTATATAGCTGCAACATGAATTTCCAATTCCTCTACTCAACACCCTGATAATGAAGCCAGCCTGCCATACACCACCTTGACTATATTATCCTGAGTTGCCACCTTCAGCCAGCCCAGCATATGCCTTCTTGGCTATATTGTCCTGAGTTTGCACCTTCAGGGAGCTTCTGCGTCCCTAGATCTCTCTGTCTGGCAATATTTCTACAGGTTCTACATTTACTGTGCCTTCCAAATTACATCATCCCACATTTGTCTAGGTTAAATTTCATCTGCTATTTTTTTTTGGACCATTTCTCAGATGATTTATATCCTGCTGTATTTTCTGACAATCCTCCTCACTATCTGCTACTCCCCCAATTTTGTTTATCACTTGCAAATTTACTAATCAGACCACCTACATTTTTCTCCACATCATCGATTATATTTTAACAACAACAGACTACTGATCTTTGTGGGACACCACTTGTCACAGGCCTCCAGTTAGAAGGATATACTGCGCTCTGCTTTCTACGCCCAACCTGGTTTTGTATCCATCTCAGCAGCTCAACTTGGATTCCACATGACTTCATCTTCTGTGTCAGCCTGCCATGAGGAGCCTTGTTGAAGGCTTTACAAAAGTCCATATGTACAACACCCACTGCCCTGCCCTGGTCAATTTCTCTTGTCCCTTTCTGAAAGAATTTGATCAAGTTTATAAGACACAACCTCTCTTTTAGAGAAGAGCAGCATTGTAGGTTGATCTGCGATTAGCTTTCTTGTCACTAATGGATTTGAATTGTTCACTGTCTACACTCTGGCTTTTGATTGCATTTGTTAAGATGGTCTTGCATATGGATCTTGTCATGTTCCTTCACACTGCTCATTGTCACTTTCCTTCACACTGCCGCAGCTTAACTATGATAAAGCTGTGAATCATCTTTGATGCAATCCATTGATAACGTGGCTCTCTGCCTGTCAGAACGCAAGGCGGAATATGAAATTAGGGATTTATTTTAAACCTCAGATAATTGGTTCCATTCTGGGGCAGCTAAGCATTTGGTGATTGTCAATCAATGATGAGTTGTGATGGCTTTGATTCTGATAAAAGCCTTGATAGAATATGGCATGCGACAGAAGGCATCTGTTAGATTTTTCTGATCCCATTATATTTATTAAACATTGGACAATTTGCTTTTTGTGACCATCCAAGATCACAGCAGCTTAGGCTTGGGAAACTGACAACTCAGAAAATGTCTACAGCTCCTTCTGCATAAGCTATAGACATTATTGCATTTTGTCTCCCTCTGCTGAAAAATCTTGCAGAAAGGAAGAATGATGAGGCCAGTTGTTATCTCTCCTGGAAACGCAGCCAAGATCGATGAAGCTGATTCTCTTCTATGCCAACAGTGGTTTGCAGATGGGGGCCTGAGCTCCCATCCCTCAGATTTTAATTAGAACCAGACGGTTTATATGGTAAAGCCTCTTCTTCATTAAATGGTCAATCATAAAAGATTCCTGGCAACAGGGCTAAACGAATTATCCTATGTATAGGTCCAGAAGACAGAAATAGATTTCCTATAATTGCTGGGCCTTTCATGACTGAAGGTCACCCCTACAGTCAGAGATCATTGGCCTGTGATTTGGAGTTAAGCAGACTGGTTGCTTTATTATTGCGCTTTATCTTGTAAAGTTTTGTACAAACATCATGGGGACAAAATAAAAAGAAAATTTTCTCATTGTGAAGGATCTGTTTCGGAAGTGTTGAGGGAGAGCAGCCAGGGATGGATTCTTCCATCCCTAATTTATTAGTGCAGCAGGCCAGGAGATACCAGCGGGGCTGGATTAGCGTGATTTCTGTGCTGGAATGTCCAGGCCCGAGGGCTTCACTCAGGTTTCTGGTGCCGTCAGCCCTGCACTGAAAATAAGCACGGATCTGTCTTGTTTACACAGGGGAGGATTTTAATATTATTTGAATATGATTCGTGGGCTTGGGTCTGAGGTTGTCCTAAGTTATGATTTTAAAATGATCTTATGGTCAGTAGAAGAGATGAATGGGTAAGGACAGTGGTTGGAATAGTGAGGAGATCCTTTCTGGAGGTGACTGAAGGAAAGAGAGGAGATGATTTATGCGTACCCTTTAACAGAATCTTCTGCATACAGTGCATTTCAGATTAAATACCATCTCTTTGTAATGTTGGTGGACCCATCCTCTACAGTTTCTGGTGACACCCGGCAGGTCTCAATACTGTCGGACGAATACTAATTTTCTTTAATCTTCAACACAGTGGGGCTGCTTTGCAGTGAGAGAATAATCTATTAACTATAAGGTATTTATTATTGTCATATGAATTCAGATTTATAAGGCTAAGTAAGAACACATCTCTTAACAAAAATATCAACAGGAAATGAGTGAGTAAACGCAGCAGGTTATTTTGTAGAAGGGTCATTTAGATCCAAAACTTTAACTCCATTTCTCTCCACAGATGCTGACAGCCCTGAAGAGTTTATCCAGCATTTTGTTTTTATTTCCACTAAATGCCATTGTGTTGGTGACTCATTACAATACTACTATCCATCACATTATTGCTTGTAGGAGGGCCATATGTACCCAGTCTTTTCACCTGGAGCTGACTGTTGTGAGACAGGCTGCTAAATTCAGACAAGTCACTGTGTGCTGGCACAACTGAGTTCAGAAAATGCACTTTTCAGTCCAAAGATGTGCAGGTTAGGTTGATTGGCCATGAAAAAATTGCCCCTTTGTGTCCTGAGATGCTTAGAGGGATTAGTGGGTGAAATATGCAGGGATATAGGGGTAGGGCCTGGATGGGATTGTGGTTAGTGCAGATTCGATGGGCTGAAGGGCCTCTTTCTGCACTTGTAGGGTTTCTATGATTCTACTTTTCTAACTGTCTGGGATACGCAACCTGTACATACCCTCTTCCACCTTCTTCTATCGGGAAAAGGATACAAAAGTCTGAGAATGCATGCCAACTGACTCAAGAACAGCTTCTTTCCTGCTGCCATCAGACTTTTGAATGGACCTCCCTTCTATTAAGTTGTGATATGGAGCTGCAGTATTGGATTGGGGTAGACACAGTGAGTAGTCTCACAACACCAGGTTAAAGTCCAATATGTTTATTTGGTAGCATGAGCTTTCAGAGCATTTCCCCTTCAGCTGACTCACGTGATGAAGGGGCAACCTTTGTGCTACCAAAAAACTTTATGAACTTCAACCTGGTGTCGTGAGACTACTTATATTAATTTGATCTTTCTCTACACCCTAGCTACGATTGTAGTACTACATTCTGCACTCTCTCCTTTTCTCCTCTATGAACACTGTGCTTTGTCTGTGTAGTGCGCATGAAACAATACTTTTCATTCTATACTAATATGTGACAAAAATAAAACAAATCAAATATATTAACACACTCATGTTGTGGAAAAATGCATCCCAAGCTGACGGAACCCACAGTGCCGACCCTGTTGAGTTCAGAGTGTAGAGCACTAACTTTGCGGAGTTAAATATGTCTAATGATTTCTCAATCACAATGTAAAACACAAATTTTGTGAATTGGCCACAGGTATTTTTTCAACCCCTCCCAGCATGTGTTGACATTTTTTTAAAAAACGTTTTACTCTAAAAGTTACAAAGCCAATGCTCAGAGTGGACCACACAAATGTGATGGGGCAGCACAATGGTTAGCACTGCTGCCACACAGCACCACGAACCCAGGTTCAGTTCCCAGCTTGAGTCACTGTCTGTGCAAAGTCTGCATGTTCTCCTTGTGTCTGTGTGGGTTTCTTCTAGGTGCTTTGGTTTCCTTCCACAGTCTGAAAGACGAGCTTGTTTGGTGCATTGGCCATACCAAATTCTCCCTCAGTGTACTTGAACAGGAACCAGAGTGTGGTGATGAAGATTTTCACAGTAACTTAATCACAGTGTGAATTTAAGTCTATCTGTGACTAATAAATAAACAATGAACCCAAATCCATTTTTTTGTTTTCTCCAAAAGGCAAATGCAAATTCCAATTGAATCCATTCATGTCCCCACAAGTTTCCAAGCTGACAAGTAAAGTTATTGCTTGATTCTTAGGAAAAAGGCTGAAAAGTGATGGTAAGTGTTAAGTAATGTTTGAGCAAGATTACAACATGTCTATATGGGCTGGATTTCTCCAACTCCTTACTGTCACTACCTTCCTCCTTTGCTTATTCTGGTCACCCTTGGCTTATTATAATCAGATGCACATTTGAAGAACAATGCACAATCTTGAATCTTTCAGCTGATATTTCTCTTAATTGTTTAAACAATTCCTTTATTCATTTGTGGGATATGGGCGTCGCTGGCCGGCGAGCATTTATTGCCCTTGAGAAGGTGGTGATGAGCTGCTGCCTTGAATCGCTGCAGTCTACGTGCTGTGGGTTGACCCACAATGCCATTATGGAGGGAATTCCAGGATTCTGACCCAGCGATGGGAAAGAACAGCGATATATTTCTAAGTCAGGATGGTGAGTAGCTAGGAGGGGAACTTGCTGGTGATGGTGTTCCTATGTATCTGCTGCCCTTGCCCTTCTAGATGGATGTGGTCGTGGGTTTGCAAGGTGCTGTACAAGGATCTAAAATTATTGTGTTAACCATACTTACTTAAAACATTTCTTCTAAAAGTATGAGCAGTTCTGTGCAAATAAATCACAGTGGCTTAAGAACATAAATCAGGAAGAGGTAATTTAATCTCTCAAGCCTGCTCTGTTGGGAGGGAATGTTGAAGATGGTGGATGGGTTACTGAGCAGACTGAGGCAGCTTTGTCCTGGATAGTGTCGAGCTTCTTGAAATTTTTGGAGCTGCACCTATCCAGACAAGTGGGGAGTATTCCATCACACTCCTGACTTGTGTCTTGTAGATAGTGGACAGGCTTTGTGGAGCCAGGAAGCGAGCTCATCACTGCAGAATTCCCAAATCTCCATTTTATTCTTGTAACCACAAGGTGAGTCAAGCCAATTTTCTGGCCAATGGTGACCTCCAGGATAATGGCAGAATTCTGTAATGGCAATGCTGTTAAGTGTCATGGAAAGATGGTTAGGTTCTCTCTTGTTGAAGATGAACACATCTATAACACAACTGTTACTTGTCATCTTCAGCGTAAACCTAAACGTTCTCAGGCTTTGCTTCCAGTGGGCACAAGAAAATGCCATCCTCTTGAGGCTTCATTATCCAGAGATTTGAAAATGGAACTAAACACTGTTCATTCATCAGTGAACAAGCCTTCATTCCATGCATGAAATCTAGCTCAGTAGAGAGTTTCAATTTAGCTAGTCTTTGATCATTTGTAATGAATGTTTTTACCTTCAGATAACTGAGTCTTCAGATAGTATGCAAAGAATAAAATTGAAAATGTTGGACATACACAGCAGGCTAGTCGGAAAACTGAGAGGAAAAAAAATCAGCCAAAATGCTTTTCAGCCTTGTACCCAAATCAAAGAAAGCAGAATTTTTTTTAAAAAACCCAGACACACAACACTTTTCAAATGTATTTCTGCAATGCGATGAACAAAAATGCTCACAAATAAAATCACAGGAACATATTGTCCCCGGGAGGCATTTGTTTCTGAGATTTCCACAACTCCTGCATGGCAGCTCCAATTCTGCAAAAGGACCAGGATGTCAAAATTAAACAGAGTTGCTATGATCTGGAATGTGTTGACTGAAAGCTTGGTGAAAAAAAGTTGCAATAATAATCTTCATAAGGAAATAATTGAATTTGAAAACTTGATAAAAATGCAAGGGCTTCAAACCAATTGCTGAAAAGCTAGCACAGGCATGATAGGCTGAATGGTCTCTTCTTTTGCTGTATGACTCCATAATTCATCGAATCCCTACAATGTTGAAGGAGGCTATTTGTCCCATTGAATCTATACTGACTGCAATCCCACCCAGGGACTATGTCCACAACCCCATGCATTTACCTAGCTAGTCACCCTGATACTAAGGGGCAATTTACATGGCTAATCCACCTAACCCGTATACCTTTGGACTGTGGGAGGGAATAGAGCACTCGGAAGAAAGCCATGCAGACAAGGGGAGAACATGCAAACTCCACACAAACAATTACGCAATTCAAGAAGTGACCCTGGGATCCTTGGCACTGTGAGGCAGTAGCGCTAACCACTGTGGCACCGTGCTGTTCCTTCTTTGATCATTGGGCCTCAACTCCAGAGCAAAGTAGACACACTTTTGTTTTGGGTTGAATAGGAAAGTCCATCCACAACATGTACTCATCTATTGAAAGTGAAAGGAAAGTTTGGGAAGTGAAATACAAACCTCAGCAAGCCTGTGGAGAGAGAAACTGAGGTAATGGCTGTGATTCTCCCACAGCAAGCTGCAACTGTCCTCTTGGTTACAGTGGGAGATGTACGTCTCTAGCCTTGAACGGGGATTTGCCCACGCACCAGGAATGCACGTGCATCTCCCAGAGTCGGCGAACAGTTGCCAGTCAGACAATGCTGGGAAGGCAAATAAGTCATTTAAATCCTTTTTGCACATACTTGAAACATGTTAATGAGCTCATCAGAGGGACCTTTCAGGTGCCGATTGAATCTCCCACACCGGCAGGGCTCAGACTAGCTCCCCACATTCGGGGATCTAGTGGGAGACCCCATTGGAATGAAGGAGAGGCAAGCTGGACCTCCCAGCTGATTGTGTAGTGGGGCGGTGCTGCCCCATGTGTATGGGTGCCCTGGCAGTACCAGTTTGTGCCTCCTGGCACAATCCAAGGGGCAAACTGCCCAGGGGTCATCAGACAGTGCCAGCTATTGTGGGTGGGGCTCAGGGACAACCAGTGGGTGTAGGGAGGAGGGTCCCGCTCTGCAGACAGGGTCGGTCTGTGATGGAGGGAGGGCGGTAATTGAGATAGGCTGGGGGAGGATGGTGTGCTGGGGGACTCTGCCTCTGGGGGGGCTTCTGACCCCGGGGGCGGGTGAGGGAGAGTCAGCAGGTGGTGGGGTGGGGTGGGGGTCTGCTGGGAATGGGGGCTATGGGGAATGCCACTGCTGGGTGTAGGAGGCTAGACATTGGGATGCTCCAGGACGGAGGCTAGGGGTTGGGGGAAGAGTTGGGTGGGGTTGGAAGGAGGGGGCGGCCTGAGCATTGCTGAGGAGGCCACACTTTGGCAGTGAGATGGTGGAGTGGGGGGGGGTGGTATTCTGGAAGGGCAGCAGCCATGAAGTAGAGAGTCTGACAGATCGGGACCACTGCACATGCAGAGAGTTCCAGAACAGTTAGACTCTGGTGCAAATAGGCTCTGTCGGCTTTGGGGTTTTTAATGAAATTCGTGATTGGGACCCATTCAGTGCACAGTGTGTGGGTATTCAGGTGAGAAGCTGAACTGAGAGAATAGTTGGAATCTAGAACAGTTCTCCCACTAGTTCAGCACTTTTGGGAGAATTGCGGCCAACATTTCAAATCCGTATGACTCTTCTTTAGGGCTGGAGAAGTAACCTGGGAAAATCATTGTAATGCACCAAAGGATATCAAAGGAGAAAAGACATTTTAAGATGTAGATACTAAAAGGCTGCTATAATGTCACAGTTCTTAGATGTCAAATAGGCATACAATTAAGAAATGCTCTTAAATTAATCACAAACTCTTTTTCAAGGGGTACTCAGCAAACCTGGAGTGAGAAGCAATGTTGGTTCCTGTTATGTTAGGTTATTAAAGTTTTAATAATCTCAGGAGCTCAGACTGAACAGCAGCTGAATCCATTCGCAGGGGAAGCCTGTGGTCTTTTTCATCCCTCACTACACACTTTCTCACCACAACCATCAAAAGCATTCTGATTTCCTAAAGAGCTCGCTCCCCATGTTACTGATCAGTGACAGCAAGGTAACAGTGGAGAGATCCTGTCTCAGCGGCAGCCCAAAGTGCTATTTCAATAAAGAGCAGAACCCTTTCTCCCCTGTCTCAAAGCCAATACTTAACCTTCAATAACCATTATCACCTTCCTGTTTATGGATGCTTCTGAACTATTGCTATTTATCTCCACAAGCTTTTGCTCAGCTACCCAAATGTATGTGGCTCAGGGGCACATTTTGTTTTACAGTGCTCCTGTCATACACACTGGGACTATTTATTATGTTAAAGGTGCCATATAACAGTAGGATGTTCTTGCTGATTACAACAAATACTATATTTGGCCCATGGAGTGTACACCAACTCATGAAAAGCCCTGACCACCCCCCCCCCCCCCCCCCCCCGCCTCCCCACTGAATTGGCCCTGCTCTTTCTCCACATGTTCAGCTATTATTCCAAGCACCTTCTCAAAGCCACTGTTTGAATCTGTGTTCCAAGGCAGTGAATTCCAATTTTGAAACAGTCATTGCTTTAAAAAGGTTTTTGCCCTCCCTGTCGCCTGTGGCTCAGGCTTAGCTGGTAGCATTACTGCTGCCACAAAGCTCCAGGTTCAAGTCCCACTTCAGGGATGGTGCAACCAAGCTTGCCGCTGACACTCTAGTGCTGCTGGAAGTGCTATTTTTCAGATGATACAATTAAAACATTGCCTCGGCTGCCTGCTCAAGCACATATAAAAGAAAGATTCAATGTTGAAGAAAAACAGGGAGTCATCCTGGGAAAAATGTGTCTCTCGATCAATGTCACACACACAAAAAAACAGCCTGTTTATTATTTATTACATTGTTGTACGTGGGAATTTGCTCTGTACAGACTTGTTTATGAGACTATAACAATGACTACATTTCTAAAGTACTTCACTGGCTGTAAATGCTTTGAGATAGCCAGTAGCTGTGAAAAACACTATATAAATGCATCTTTTAGTTCCATCACTAAATCTATGCACTCTTGCTATCAACCGCTCAACCTCGTCTTCATTCACCCTATCTAAATAGGACAGAAAAGCTTTGCTTTCCCCAGCACAGAAATGTTACACCTCGATAAGCACGAGAATGAGATAGGCAATCAGTCGCAAACGAAAGCGGTGGTGTAATTCCTATCTCGAGCCCAAGGTGAAAATTGGGACATGGCATTGAAATAATAAGATTTTTTTTTATCAGCAGTTTTAAACAGACGTGCCCAGAACCATTATTTGTATATGGAAGCATCTTTAATAATTGCTGCTAGAAGACAAAGTGGCATAAACCAGTCAGTTCACAACCTCAATGTGGCAATCACATGCTAATTCTCAGGAAAGCACTTGTGCAGATGGATACGTTTATAGATAATGTGCAGGATCATGAATTGCCCTGCTCCATCAGTCCCATCTGAAAGTTTTATCCTGTATGCAATGTGCAGTACAATCTAGGCATTTTGATGAGTTTCTAATGTATTGTGCAGTATCATTACAATAAAAACTTCAGGAAGGGATTTAGTTGGAAGATTCCTGCTTGTATGGATGAGTTCCAGTTAAGTCACTGCATTCACCACAGAGAGATTGACAAAGCTTAGGTGACAGTCTGTGTGGAGTTTGCACATTCTCCTTGTGTCTGTGTGGGTTTCCTCTAGGTGCTCCAGTTTCCTCCCACTGTCTAAAAATGTGCAGGTTAGGTTGATTGGCCATGCTAAAATTGCGCCTTAGTGGCCTGAGATGCATAGGTTAGAGGGATTAGCAGGTAAATGTGTAGGGATATGGGGTAGGGCCTGGGTGGGATTGTGGTCAGTTGTGACTTGATGGGCCAAATCACCTCTTCCTGCAGATAGTGTTTCTATGATTCTTTCGGCAATGGAATATCCTATCTGTGCAGACCAGTTCTGATGAAGGGATGCTAGGCTAATCTGTTTTCTTTTCTCGGTTGATCACTAACGTGCTGTGAACGAGCAGATCTCTCTTTTTAATTCAGATTTCTAAAGTTTTAATCTCTATCAATCTCTTAGCTTGATAAATCAACCCAGCATTGAGTTTCCAACTACACCTTAATATTAGCCCTTATTCCACACCTTTAACTATCCCAGCTGCTGCTATGTCGGCAACTTACAATAAAATGAAGGACTGTGTAGTCCTGTAATGACTGTGTCACCAGACTGTTAAATATGATTTTCACTCTAACCTTGCAGTGAGCAATCTCAAAGGCATACATAGCCCACACAACTTACAGCTAGATATTGATTATCAGATGTACATCTTACAACTTGTATTTCAAAGTAGATTTTGCCCTGCAGATCCAGTTTCGTTAATATAATAACCTGGGAAGATAGTTCCGGTGCCCTCCTACATGTAACATTGATTTAAATCACATCTTTGCTCAAATGGATGTTTGTCTTTGAAGGATTCATTGGATCTTTTAGGTCCTGTGGGTATGATGAAAGCTTCTAATTGCCTGCACAATCTGTAGCCATGAAAATGCTTTGATCTTAGCAGTTAGCCTTTCCATTGTCCTCCCTCTTCTCCTCGTGTCTGTTGTGTCTCAGGCTCTTGATTCTAGTTCCTTAAGAATCAGACAGCAGAGTGAAGGCCTTCAGCCAGTCACACCCAAGTTAGTACCAGCTCAATGACTGGAATCACCTGTTCAATTCCCTGTCTGTTATGGTCAGATAATGTATTCTCATGAGGCTTTTATGGTTAAAATCTTCTGGATTCCTACAATGCATTATTTTCTAACCACTCTTTATTCTTCTCATGAGAATCCAGAATTTATTGTTCCATTACCAACTTGCAACCAGCACACTAATTTTCCTTACTTAGAATGTCAAGATTTTTCACACTATTGTAATCCTTTATTACATCCTCCAAAATCTTAACCAGCAAGGGGACAGGACATCCTAGACTGTGTATTGTGCAATGACAAAGGATTAGTTGGCAATGTAATTGTGAGAGAACCCTTGGGGATGAGTGACCAAAATATGGTAGAATTCTTTGTCGACTACCATGACATAGTTGGTTCTGAGACCAAGCTTCTGAATCTCAATAAAGGTATGTAAGGGGATTTTCTCAGGGGTTCTCTCTGGGGGGTGGGGTTTTATATTCAGCCAAACTCAGCTAACACAAAGACTTGCAAAAGACTGTATGCAGTTATAGGTGCTATTTATTTGACCAATACGTGTTGGGAGAGACACGGCTATAGGATTCCAACTTCTCTCTGACATTACATCACATGAGCACATTTCCAAAGATTTGATCTTCCCATCCAACCTGTCATCCAAGCTGGATGGTCCAATTACATTAGTACACCTTATTTACTTTGGTCGATAACATTTCACCTTCCAGCAAATTAGGAATTCATTGGTCAACCAAAACACCCATTGCCTAGTAATCTTATATACGCAAATCTGGTAGGTTCAAGGGTCACTCTAACACCTGCAATTCTGGGAAGTAGAAGGGAGTCATCTTTCTTGTCTGGAAAGTGAACTGGGAGATCGCACTGCAGGTTTAAGGCATACGGAAAAGATTGAGTATGTGGATGTTAGGAAAGAGGATGTGTTAGACCTGTTAAATTCTATCAAGATAGACAAGTCGCCGGGACCAGATGGGATGTACCCCAGGTTATTGTGGGAGGTGAGGGAAGTAGTTGCAGAGCCCCTGGCGATGATCTTTGCGTCGTCCAAAGAAACGGGAGAGGTTCTGGAGGATTGCAGATGTGGTTCCTATCTTTAAGAAAGAGAACAGGGATAGTTCAGGAAATTACAGACCGGTGAGTTTGGTAAGCTGATGGAGAGGCTTCTGAGGGATAAGATATATGAACATTTGGAGAAGATTGGACTGATTAGAAATAGTCAGCATGGTTTTGTCAAGGGCAGATCATGCCTTACGAGCCTAGTTGAGTTCTTCGAAAATGTGATTGAACACATTGACAAAGGAAGGGCGGTGGACGTAGTGTACATTGACTTTAGTAAGGCGTTTGATAAGGTCCCCCATGCAAGGCTTCTGGAGAAGGTGAGACGGCATGGGATCCAAGAGGCTTTGGCCTCGTGGATCCAGAACTGGCTTGCTGGCAGAAGGCAGAGAGTGGTTGTGGATGGGTCTTGTTCTGCATGGAGGTCAGTAACCAGTGGAGTGCCCCAGGGATCTGTAATGGGACCCCTGCTGTTTGTCATTTTCATAAATGACCTGGATGAGGAAGTGGAGGGATGGGTTAGCAAGTTTGCCGATGATACAAAGGTTGGTGGTGTTGTGGATGGTCTGGAGGGATGCCAAAAGTTGCAGCGGGACATAGATAGGATGCAAGATGGGGCAGAGAAGTGGCAGATGGACTTCAATGCAGATAGATGTGTAGTGGTCCATTTTGGTAGGAATAATGGGATGAAGGAGTACAATATAAGGGGTAGGAGTCTTAGCTGTGTTGTAGAGCAGAAGGATCTCAGGGTCTGGGTCCATAGGACTCTTTAATCGGCCTCGCAGGTGGAGGAAGTGGTCAAGAAGGCGTACGGTGTACTGGCCTTCATTAATCGAGGAATAGAGTTTAGAAGTCAGGAGGTAATGATGCAGTTCTATAAGACTCTTGTCAGACCCCAGTTGGAGTATTGTGCGCAGTTCTGGTCGCCTGATTATAGGAAGGATGTAGAGGCTATTGAGAGAGTTCAGAGGAGATTTACAAGGATGCTGCCTGGATTGGGAGGCAGGCCTTATGAAGATAGGTTGAGGGAGCTGGGACTCCTCCCTGGAGAGACGTAGGTTGAGAGGCGACCTGACAGAGGTTTATAAAATGTTGAGAGGAATAGATAGGGTGGAGTCTCAGAGACTATTTCCCTGAGCTGAAATGGCCACTACGAGAGGACACAGATTTAAGGTGCAGGGAAGCAAATACAAAGGAGATGTCAGGGGTAGGTTTTTCACTCAGAGGTGGTGAGTGAATGGAACCGACTGCCGTCGTCGGAGGTTGTTGAACTCACTGGAGTCTTTTAAGAGACTTCTGGATGAGTGTATGGAAAAGAATGGGATAGGGGGTTATAGATAGGTCTGTGGATTGGTAGATGTGATCGGCACAACTCGTGGGCTGAAGGGCCTGTTTGTGCTGTATTGTTCTATGTTCTATGTTCTATGTTTTCTTATCAGTGGAGGCTAAATACTTCTTTTCATTTTCAAAACCCTTGCAGCTGCCTGGCCTGCCCCCACACATATATGCTCTTTGCTTCATTGCTACAACAGAATGAGGTCTGTCTAATTAAACTTATTTCCCATTATGCTGAGGAATAAATTGCTTGTCGGCCAATGCTCACAAGAAAGTACAAAACTACAGTTTAACTCTATAATACTTGTTCAGAAATGATTATATGTGCTTTGTTGATGGTGGTTTTCTTGTGAGGCTGTGTATTGCTAAAACCTAAACTAACTAAACATGACTTATGAACTCAAGGTGCGATTCTCTCCTATCGCAACCCTCAAATTTTCTAGCAGGTCGGGTCAGGAGAATTGCATATCGGCCAATTCGTGGGATTTGCGCTGGCATGCGTGTCTTCCAGAGCCAGGGATTAGGCGCAGTCAGGACTGCACTGAATAACGGTTGGGAAGAGAGGTTTTAAATATATTTTAAATGTAGTTTAAATGTCATTATCGAGCCTGTTCTGTGCTGGGCCTGATAGTATCTCACATCCCACCAGGAGTACTTCACTCCGGCTGGGATTAGAATAACTCCCTATGCCATGGGAGCTACTGAGAGATCCTGCTGGAGTTAAGGGGGGTGTAAATAGGGCCCCCCATGAGGTCGGGCAGCGGAGACCTCAGCAGTGCCAGCCTGTGCCCCTGGCGCTTCCCAAGCGGCAAAGTGCCCATGCCAAGGCATCACCCTGGCACTGCCCTTGGGCATGGGGCAGTGCCAAGGGGGTAAGGCCTATGCAAGGTCTATTGTGGGCAGGGGCTTGGGACAATTGGTGGGGTTGGGGGTTCCCACTGCCACTCTGCATGGGGATCAGTCTGGGCTGAAAGGAGGTCAGTGATTGGTGGGGGTGGGGTGGGTGATCTGCCTCCCATCAGGGGAGTCTGCCTCATGGGGGAGGTGCGGGGAGCTGTTGTGGGGGGAGATGGGAGGAGGGAATTGCCACTACTTGGGAATGGGCTGAACATCAGGGCGCTCCAGGGCAAGGGTTTGAGTGTGGCCCCGGAATTGTCATGGGAGCTGCGATCAGGCCATGGGGGAAGGGGGTACAGCAAGCGAGGGGGGGAGCATGTAGGTGCAGCAGGCAGGCAGTAAACAAGGCAGCTGTGTTGGCCTTCATAGTGAGAGAGTAGAGATATTTTACTGCAATTGTACAGAATATCAATGAAGCCACACCAGGAGTATTGTGTGCAGTCTTATCTGAGGAAGAATATCCTTCGATAGAATGAGTACAGCGAAGGTTTACCAGGCTGATTCTTGGGATGGCAGGCCAGTCATATGAGTAGGGATTAAGTGGATTAGTATTATATTCACTGCAGTTTAAAAAAGTGGAGATGATCTCACAGAAACTTATAAAATTCTAACAGGATTAGAACAGGGTAGATTCAGAAAGAATGTTCCCGATGGTGGTGACGTGCAGAACCTAGGGCTCATAGTTCGAGGTTAAGGGGTAAACTTTTTAGAATTGAAGTGAGGAGAAATTTCTTCACCCAGAGGGTGGTGAATTCACTACCACAGAAAGTAGTTGAGGCCAAAATATTATGTGATTTCAACAAGAAATTACCTCTTGGGGCTAAAGAGATCAAGGGATATGGGAGAAAGGCAGGTTCAGGACATTTAATTTGATTATCAGCCATGATCAAAATAAATGTTAGAGCAGGGTTGAAGGCTGAATGGCCTACTCCTACTTCTATTTTCTATGTTTCTTTATTCTACTGAGAAAGACCAAACTTTCCTGCTCTCATTCTTATGACGTATAGACGCATAGGGTTGATAGGGGGTAATAGTGAGTAGTGTTGTATTTGGTGGTGTGATCAGGGGAGAGTCGGTGGGGACAAATTGTCTAGTTACCCAGGACTTAGACATTGTTTCTTTTCTATCTAATATTTCCAGGGTCCTGTCTCGGTAACTGAATTCTTTGACTCTAACTTGGAGTTGGAGACTTTTTCAGAAGGTGCTGGAGATCAGGCCCACTCGAAGCTGAAACTTCCAAGGCAATTACTGTGAAATCATGCATTGGAACCTCCGAGAGGGTACATCCTTCAGGGGTACGTCCAGTCTCTGACTATCCAGGTACCTGAAGATCTGTGTCAGCGTGTGATTGCAGCTTCATCTCTCGTGATGTGTTGAGCACCATTTTCTACAGTCTACTCTTCACATTCTGCATTAGTTCATGCGTTCTTTATTCTGAGATGCTGTAAGACTTTCTGCCTTTGAGTTTCCTCCTGTGTGCCATCTGGAAATTAGATCTGAAAATAAGCACATATTGGTGTTGCTAAATTAGACCATGTCTCACTAGAACCCTTCAGAACTTGAAATGGACACAAATGAGAGGAAACAATTAGAGATTGAGGCAAACACTAAATTAAACTCATTTAACCATCATGCATGCACCACTGCCCTGCAGGGTTGACATTTTGTAATAAGAGAAGCTTTTAAATTTTTAATGTGATTTATACTTATGTCTTAAAAATGTATTAAAAGAATTAGGATGTACAGTGTAGAGTTGAAATTAAATTTGCCAAAGCAGCCCTCAGGTTTCTCAAGAGAATGCCAGAGGAATGGCTGAATGGTAATATATTAGTAATTGCAGGAGAAGCCATGGGCAACAACAGTTATAGGAAACTGGTGCCTGAAGGTCTGGAAGTTTGCTGGGGGAATTCCATTGGGGCAGAAGGAATAATACACTGCAGGAGATGGAAGAAATTCCAGGGCCTTATACTGACTTGTAGCATTTGCTCATGTCCTACACTCTGCAAACTGCGTATTGAATTATGGTCCAGTTATATGTGTTTCTTGACAGACTTACCTTGCACTTGGGCAGTTAAGCAGTCGGTAACATTCACGCGACACAGATGCTACCTGACCATCAACAATATGAGATTCTCTAGCCACCACCTCTTGACATTCATTGGTGTTATCAACACTGAATCCCCCCACTGTCAACACCTTGGGGTTACCATCGACTAAAATTTCAACTCAATTCGCTACATAAACACGGAGGCTACAAGACTAGGTCACAGGCCGGGAATACTGCGGTGTGTAACTCACTCCTCACTCCCCAGAGCCTGTCCATTATTCATAAGGCACAAGTCAGGACTGTGAGGGAATACTTCCCACTGCCTGGATGGATGCAGATCCAACAACTCAAGGATTTGACACCATCCAGGACAAAGCAGCCCACTTGATTGGCACCACATCTACAAACATCCACAAATATCCATTCCCTCCACCACTGATGCTCAGCAGCAGTGTGCACTATCTACAAGATGCACTGGAGCAATTCACCAAAGATTCTCTGACAGCACCTCCGAAATCCATGACCATTTCCATTCAGAAGGATAAGGGCAGCAGATACATGGGCAACACCACCACCTGCAAGTTTCCTCCAAGCCACTCACAAATTTTTTGCCATTCCTTCACAAATGCTGGGTCAAAATCCTGGAATTCCCTCCCTAACAGCATTGTGACTCAACCCATTGCATGTGGACTGCAGCGATTCAAGAAGGCAGCTCACCACCACCTTCTCAAGGGGCAACTAGGGATGAGCAATAAACACTGGCCAGCCAGCGGCGCCCGTGTCCCATGGTTGAATAAAAAAAAATTTAGAACTGGTAATAATATCATACGTATCTTTTCTATCTCTCTTAGTCAGACAGAAACTTGAGTGAAAGATTCCTAAAGGTCTGCTGCAATGAGGCCCTTATCAGTAGCATGAATCATTATCATATTCTAGTAAGGTCCTGGATATTTAGATTGTTTAATAATTGCCCACGAGCAACTCTGGTGCTGATTCTTCTTTGATGTCAATTCTATATCTGGATCCAGTTTACACCTTCCTCAGTGACTAAACGAGTGAATATTGCAGATACCTCCATTGGCTTGTCAGTGATACCTTTTCTCTTGTAGGTCCCATCAGGAATCATTTGCATGCTGTTTGACTATCGCAAATATAGTAGCTATACTCAATGTTCCTTGTATCGCAGAAATGGCCAACTCATGCCCATCCAGCTATGACAAGTTACCTCTTTTCACAGGCCACCGGACAACCTTGGAACACCTTATGTGTATTTCAACGAGTTAAGAGCTGGTAAAGGGGGAACCTTCACCTCACTAATTCTATCAAAGCTTGGTGTTTAGCTGAAGAGGAACCTTTGCCTTTGTCCCACACATAAAGGTTTATTTTCATTTTCATGCTCAAGGGGTGAAAACCTTTGAGGCAAAGATTGATTAGGAATCTCTCGAACAAAAAGATTTCAAGGCTGTTGTTGACCTGAATACATTTTTTTACAATTTGTATCAAGTCCTGTGCACTACATAATGCTATAACTGAACACATAAGGCTCCAGCACTTTCTTGTGTTTTTGTTTGCCTTCAGGGATTTCAGACAAATCTATTATTTCTTAAATTGCAAACTGGCCACCAATTCATCAGCTTGGTCAAACAGCAAGATTTCTTTCACTGAGTGAGAGCAACCTCCCCCTTTCCAGTGACCCCCACTGGGAGAGAACAGAACAAATCAATCTCTCCTTACATTCCAGAATCTGTGGCTTGACAAGAATTTCTTTTTGAAGGGACAGATGAGATTTGAACATCCACCCACTCATTACTGCTGAGCACAGAGAATTGGAGAATTTCTTACATTGCCCCTACATTGTCATCATCAGATTTTAACAGTGCAGAAAGAGGCCCTTCAGCCCATCGTGTCTGTGCTTGCCATTGAGCACCTATCTATCGAAGTCCCATTTTTCAGTACCTGGTGTATAGCCTTGAATTCTGAGTTGAATGGGCTGAATTTTAAACTGGGAAAGCAGCACTGCCACAGCCCCACTAATGTCTTAATCAGCATGAAGAAAATGGCATCAAGTCAGTTCACTACAATATGATAAACATAGAACATGGAACAGTACAGGTCCTTCAGTCCTCAATGTTGTGCCGAGCTATGTCCAAACCCAAGATCAAGCTATCCCATTCCCTTTCATTCTGGTGTGCTCCATGTGCCTAAACAATAGCCATGTGAAAGTCCCTAAAGTGTCCGACTCCACTGTCATAGCGGGCAATGCATTCCGCACCCCATCCACTCGGAGTAAGAGGGCAGGAGCTTTAATCGATAGTCCAGCTGCCATTTTGGAATAGTTAATTAACAAGTAATTAATCCAGTTGACTGGGATAAAACATTTCCCTGTACCATAACACAGCGGGCTCCCAAGAAACACAGCCAGCGGTAAATACTATTTTCCCAGGTACTGCTGAAAAGGCAGATGTAAAGACTGCAAGGATGACAGGGTTGACTTTACCAGAAGAGTGTGCTGGGATAGCATTGGAAATGTTGCATTTCATATCATTTTGGTTTAAGGACAATTCATCAGCGAGAAGGACATAAAGGATCCACTCTTGTATTGTTGAACGCTGCACCATTTGTGCTGTGGAAGATTGTCCCCTTGGGAATTGTACAAATTCTTGGGAGTACTTTGTGAGGGTAAGAGGAGAAGGAGAAGGTGGAGGCCAGCTGGCCAGAGACCACTGTACTATGAGATGCAGGAACATGGGTGTTATACGCAGTGTCAGTAATTGCAGTAAGCTCTGTGTATTAATATATGCATGGTATCAAGGCAGTGATGTCACATGTTGCTACCGTGGGAAACTGCCAGAGTGAAAAAGCAGCCTGTAGTGAAGACATCTTATAAATAGAGCTCTGTTCATTTTTCAATCTTCCTTGCTTCCTTACGTCAATACACAATTGTCGATGAGGATTTTAAATGGTGCTTGCTACCTACCCGAAAGGGGGGGAAAGAAAAGTAACAGAATGTCAGAAAGAAAACATAGAAGAAAAGTTCTGACATGCTCCAGACATCACAGGTGAGGTGGGCGAGAGTAACATGAGTAACAATAAGGGGCTCCTTTTCAGGATGGCAACCCGTGACTATTGGTATTCCACAAGGGTCAGTGTTGGGACGACAACTTTTTACTATACACATTAATGATCTGGAAGTGCCTGGCTTTTCCCGTTGCACTAAACTTCTGAAGAGGTTGAAGTTTAGTGTAACTAGAAAAGCCAGGCACTAAAGCAAGTGAACAAGTTTTTGATTTGATTTGACTTATTATTGTTGCATGTATTGGGATACAGTGAAAAGCATTGGTTCTTGTGACAAAGCATATCCTACCTAGAGTACATAGGGGAGAAGAATTAGAGAAGGTGCAGATTATAGTGTTATAGTCATAGCTAAGGTATAGAGAAAGATCAGCTTAATATAAGGTAGAACCATTCAAAACTCTGATGGCAGTTAGAGAAGAAAGAGTTCTTGAGTTGGTTGGCATATGTTCTCAGATGTTTGTATCTTTTTCCCAATGGAAGAAGGTGGAAGACAGTACGTCTGCAGTGTGTGTGGGGTCTTTGATTATGCTGGCTGCTTTTCTGAGGCTTGAATTGAACATGGAGATTAGAATAAATTTTGAAAGTGTTCTTCATATATGAAGGTACAAAACCTGCAATTGTTATCACTGCTGCATCCTTGGGAATGGGTGCAATTGACTTTGTAGGATCTTTTGAAGGACCAATGTTCTTAGTAATGGTTGATGTTAAAGTGTCCAGATGTCATCATAATGAAGTTATAAAGTGTGATTCAGATGCCTAAATAGGTCAGATGGCAGTCTCCAACATTCACCAGCCAGTCTCTCTCATGGCGATCATTTACCTTGCCTGACCTTGCAGAAGTAGAATTGATGAAATAGCTGAGACCTTTGATGAGGAGTCCAGTGAAGAGAAGGCTGAACCCCCATTCAGACCATTTCATTGAAGAGTTTGGATACACTTGAGGCAAGTGAAGCTTTGATACCTAGATCCCAGTGGCTGAGTGTCTCCAGCTCAATCGCACCTTCCTGATCTTTGGCTTCTTCCCTGCCCTGAGCTGTAGGGCCCTGGAACATCAACTGCAACTTCATTTTCACAGAAACTGTGAAGAAATAGGCTGCTTGACCCAACAAGTACATTCTAAAGTTCCTTCCACAAGCAGTGATGCATCTCCAAGACAAATGACCCTGGATTAACAAAGTTAACTGAAAGATCAGCTTGAAACTGAAGACTGCCCCCTTGTGCACTCAAATTTATTCAGAGTAAGTCTACACCGTGACAAAGGACTCAAATATAACTTGTCTAAATATCATATTGAAGTCAGTGGTAACGGTTGTCCCTGCAGATGCTTGGTAATGGGAAAACAGCACTCAAACAAATTTACAAGAGATTACCAGCAAAATTGGCCTGGATGTTAGGTATTAAGGAGGGTTTGCTCTGACAATTTCGTTCTGAGTTAGTTCAAACAATTTTATGTATGGTCTCATTAGAGACTAAGGTTTCCTCCCCATCTCTAGACTGGTGCTGACTCCTTAATGTCTTCATTCGGCTCGATCTGCCGACACTGCGTCAGACAGCCGTGCTGCCTAACAGACCCCTGGATTACTGAAGGTGACTTGCATTAAATCTTAATCAAATAAATAAGCTGTGAAGTTATCTTGAGGATATGACATCCCCAGTAACAAACAGCCTGTGTTTGTCTGATCGTGTTTCATTGTCCAACAGCATAAATTGAGAAAGAGGAAATGATTCAAATTCATCTCCGAGAGAAATTTGGAGTCATAATTGCAGGTACAGATTGGTACATCATTGATGGCAGTATCCTGCCTCCACTAGCTATCATTTATTTAACAGAAGACTGGACCCAGCCAAATGTCATCTCACAGTGAGCGCTCAGGCACTATAATACAGTTCCATTGCAACCAATGGAATTAAATGTCAGACGCTCGGTATCATATGCAGCAGAACTGGGGCCTGAGATGTCTTGAGGTCAATGGGGCTTTGATGCGTAGCAGCTTCTAAAAGGTGGCAGGGCAGAGAATGAAATAAATCTTTGCACATTCGTCCAGCAAAAGACATAACTGGAAAGAAAACATGTTTCCAATCAAATATCCAATCAGTTAAGCAAATCAAAGAGTACCAATAAGGAACCAGCATGAACCTGGGCAATCAAACACTTTGTGTGTTTTCAGACAAAATATTCTTTCAAATCGGAGTTAGGAAATTATTATAAAGAAGTGATTTGCATTTATATAGTCTCTTTCATGATCTCAAAGCATTCCAAAGCCCTTCACAGCCAATGAAGTACTTCTGAAGTGCGATTCCTTTAGTAATGTGAGAAACACTACAACCAATTTCTTACGTCACGATTTCACAAACATCAGCAAAATAAATGATCAGGTCAGCAGCTTTGGTGATGTCAGTTAAGGGATAAATATTGGATATGTTACCGGGAGCATTCTCCTTCTTTGGAATAGTGCCACGGGATTTGGCCTGAAACAGCAAATGAGACTGTTGTTTAAGATATCGTCCCAAAGATAGTCATCAGAAAGTGTCGTGGAGAACATGCCCCTGTCTACATCAATGGGGATGAAATAGAAATGGTCAAGAGCTTCAGGTTTCTAGGTGTCCAAATTATCAGCAATCTGTCCTGGTCCCACCAGTGCCGAAATCATAGTTAAGAAAGCCTACCCAACCCCTCTACTTTCTCAGAAGATAAAGGAAATTTCACAGGTCTGCTCCGACACACCAACAGATGCACTACAGAAAGCATTCTTTCTGGTTATATCACAAAGTGGTAAGGCTCTTGCTTTGCTCAAGACCACAAGAAACTACAAAGAGTCATGAATGAAGCCCAGTCCATCCAATGACTCTACCTACACTTCCCACTGCCTCAGCAAAGCAGCCAGCATAATTAAGATCCCACACATCTTTGACATTCTCTCTTCCACCTTCTTCTGTCAGGAAAAAAAAAACAAAAGTATGAGATCAGGTACCAACCGATTCAAGAACAGCTTCTTCCCTGCTGCCATCAAACTTTTGAATGGACCTACTTTGCACAAAGTTGCCCTTTCTCCACACCCTAGCTATGACTGTAACACTACATTCTGCATTCTCATCTTTCCTTTTCTATGAATGGTATGCTTTGTCTGTATAGCTTGCAAGAAACAATACTTCTCACTGTACACTAATATGTGTGACAATAATAAATCAAATCAAATCCAACAATATAGCCTTGCTGAAATGATGTGCTCAAGCCTCTGGAATGAAACTTGAACTCCCAATCTTCTATTGTGTGCCTTTTTCGCAAGAGGATTGGAGTATGAAAGCCTCTTGCGACAACCTGCTTAGTAATGCCCAGTTTGGGTTCTGTTAGGGTCACTCAGCTACTGATCTCATTACAGCCTTGGTTCAAACATGGATAAAAGAGCTAAATTCCAGAGGTGAGGTGAGAGTGGCAGCCCTTGTCGGCAAGGCTGCATTCGACTGAGTGTGGCATCAAGCAGCCTGAGCGAAACTGGAATCAATGGGTATCAGGGGGCAAAATGCCCACTGGTTGGAGTTGTACTTTGCACATAAGAAGATGGTCATGGTTATGGAGGATCAATTATCTGGGCTCCAGGAGATGTTTGAAGGGATCCTTCAGGGTAGTGTCCTAGGCCCAACCATCTTCAGCTGTTTGATCAATGACCCTTCCACCATCATAAGGCCAGAACTGGGGATGTTCACCAATGATTGCACAATGTTCAACACCATTTGCGACTTCTCAGATAACGAAACAATACATATTTGAATGCAACAAAATCTGGGCAGTACCCCAGCTTAGGCTGACAAGTGGCAAGTTATTATTGTGCCACGCAAATGCCAGGCAATGAAGATCACAAATAAGATTGGTGGCCAGCCTGGGACCTCACCAGTGCACTCCCCCACACCTCCACCCCCCCCGCCACAGTGGCCCGATCGTGACCCCCACAACAATGGCCTTGACTCCCCCATCCCGGAGCATCCCGATGCCGAGGTCCCAAATCCCCACCCAGCAGTGGCGATCCCCCCACACCTTCACCTCCCACCTTCCCCACTGACACCTCCCCCAACCCCCCCACACCCAGGTCAAATCCCCCTGGAGGCAGCCTGGGGAGCTAGTCTGAACCCCACCAGAATGAAGTATTCCTGTGGGATGGGAGCTTCAATTTTGACCTGAAATAACTACCTAATACAGATATTTAAAATAGATACTTCAATGATTTACCTGCCTTCCTGCTGGTCTGGCTGGTGACTGAGTGCCCAGGAATGGTGGTAAATTGCACAGCATGCAAGGTTGATGGTGCACTGTATAGGAATTCCCCAATGCAGTGAAGATGCTTTCACTGATCTTAAGCGCCCTGCAAAAAACTCATCGAAGTTCTTGCTGTCGGATCCTCAGAGCCAGTCTCTGGGAACTAACCTCTCTGACTACCTTCTCTTGTTTCTTTTCAAGGATAAAACATGACCTTTCACCTCCCACTAATGCCCCCCAGAGCTGTCGTGTGAACTTCGGAACCTTCTCTCTTCCCTCGTGTTCAACTTGGGCAGATTCAGCTTGAAATCAGAGTCAGTCCAGGCAGTCGGCAGCAACATCATTTCACTGGCTGCAATTCTCGAGTAAGAGGGACAGACTGCCTTTAAAAGGGGCAGGCTGCCTGCACCACATGGAGAAGGAAGTGCCTGCTGCAAAGCCCCCTGCTGAAGGCTAAGGCAGCCTACAGGGGAGACTCACTCAGACCAACACCATGGTTATGTCAATAACACCACATTTGTATGTTGTCTGCCTCAATGGGAATGGGTGCAGGCAAATCCTTGAGCCACAATCTTCATGTTTGAAAATAAGCCTTAACAAACGTATAGGCCACAAACCCCTCCTTGTTGCTGCTTTATGTACGAACTCGTTGTAAGAAATTTTGCAGCCTTAAAGTAAAACGCACCATTTTTTGCACGCTGCTTTTTATTAGACAACATTTTCTCTGGTGTAGCTTGAGCACTGTGAATATCTCCCCGGTTGTATTAGGAGCAATAAAATACAAGCTGAGCTGGGAAAAATAAATTTCCTAAAGCAAGTATTAATAGCATACGTAGCAGAAATAAAATGGCAGAAATAAAATCAATACTCTTTTGAGTATTGATTGCTTTTTAGAATCTGCATGTTTCTTAACTGCCATCAATGTTTCTTCTTTTCTGAAGAAAATTCTGAAGAGGTTAAAGTCCGGCAGTATCATTGTGTATTAAAGTATATTTATTATGTCACTTATTTATTGTAAGTGGGCTTATATTAACACTACAATGAGGTACTGTGAAAATCCCCTAGTTGCCACACTCCAGTACCTGTTTAGGTGCACTGAGGGAGAATTTAGCATGGCAAATGCACCTAACAACACATCTTTTCAACTGTGGGAGGAAACCAGAGTAAACCCATACAGGTACGGGGAAAATGTGCAGACTCTGCACAGATAGTGACCCAAGCCAGAAATCAAACCCAGGTATCTGGCGCTGTGAGACAGCAGTACTAACCACTGTGCCACCAAGCCACCCAATGTGATATATGACAGCATCTGATAACACTTGAATTAGCAGCCTAACTGGGTACCTATGGAAATAAAGGATCCATATCTCAGAATTATAGGAGTGGAGCAAATCACTGAAAATTGCTGTCAGAACCATTCCTGATGAAAAAATGTTATTCATTGCTCTGACTAGCCTCACCTTGAGAACAAAGTTAAAATGAAAGATTGTCTAAGTTAGGCCTGTGTTTTGAGCTATACCAGTGAGCTTGCTCTGGGAATACATAAGCAATCGGCCAGTGACTCAACTCACCAATTTGCAGTTGGAGATGCTTGGAGCTGATCCAGTCCAGAAACATATCTGAGATCTGGAAGTTCGAGCAGAGGGGCTCCAATAGATTTCACAACGTGGCCCCACTAACAGAGCCTGATACTGAGATTATGCAGAACGAGCAGGCATCCAATTCAGAAACTGCCTAGGATTTCCTCACAAAGATAGGTTCAGAGACAAGTTAAATATCAAAAGTAAATGGACAATTAGAGAGAGGAAAGCATAAGAGCTGATAAATTAGTCATGCAGTTTTTGTAACTGCTCAATTTTTAAAGAAAATAATGCCTCAATTCATATGGATCATAGAATGCAAGACAAATTAATTATTGATGCAGTAAAGGGGTTTCAGCTTGTTCTTAATCGAAATGGATTGTCCTGCATGGAGATTACAATCCCTGAGTGCCCTGTTTCATGTTTATCTCTCAGTCAACATCACCAGGAAAGCAAATGATGCTCTACCACTGTCAAATTAGTGTTCAGGGGATCCTGCTGTGTGCAAATTAACTGTGTGCAAAGGATGTCCCGAAGCATGGTACATTGGGGAGACCATGCAGACACTACGACAGCGGATGAATGAGCATCGCTCAACAATCACCAGGCAAAACAGTTCCCTTCCTGTGGGCGAACACTTCAGCAGTCATGGGCATTCGGCCTCCGACCTGCGGGTAAATGTTCTTCAGGGGGCCTTCGTGACACACGACAGCGCAGAGTTGCTGAGCAGAGACTGATAGCCAAGTTCCGCACACATGAGGACGGTCTTAACAGGGATCTTGGCTTCATGACACACTATCTGTAACCCCCGTAACTTGCCTGGGTTAGCAAAAAACCTCACTTACTGTGCTGTCTGGAGAAAATACACAATTCTCTAACCAATGCTCAGGACTCCCTTCACACACATTGTTAGCCACTTTAACACTTGAATAGCAGGTTAGATGTAAGGATTCGCATTCTAATCAGCAATCTGTAACTGTCTGTGTGTATATGAGTGCTATTGAAGACCAGAACACTGCATTTGCCTGACGAAGGCGATAAAGTCGAAAGCTTGTGAATTTACTATCAAATAAATTGGTTGGATTTAAAATTGGTGTTGTAAAACTTTACTGTGCAAATTAACTACCACTTCTCTTGCTTTACAAAGAGGAGCACACTTCGAAAAGCACCTTACTTGTTATAAATTGCTTTGGGAGATCACGACAGATGTTTTACGAATTTGAATGGGCAACTCTCTTCAATATATTCCTCGGTTTGATCAGACATCCTCCCACCTACCTGATGACCATGACAAATGTACCCCTGCCCCATCATTTCTAATATTTCTATAATTAATAAATGAGGTTGCTCAAAGAATATGAAATAAAATCAAATATTTTTCAGTGCCCCTGTGATGTTTCTCTTGGGTTTCTCACAACAGTATCAAAGAGATTAATCCTCAATTTGTGTAGACCAGACAGTAATCCTTCAGGTTTAACAACCCTAATATAAATGCAAGGCAACAAAAAACTGCAAATCGATATAATGACTTGATTTATTTTAGAAACTAAGTGTAATATCTTTGCCATTTCTGCTGCATTTATTCCTTACAAAAATAACATCTCTGATCACAAAGGGGAAAAAAAAGAAAATGCTTTGGGGCTTTAAGGGAGGGACGTCAGATCAGTCTCACAGGTAGAATGAAGGAGACTCCAGCCTTTCTTCCATTCACTCCATCCCCATTGTTTTCACTCCATCTTCATCTTCCTGCTCTGTGCATCCAATATTCACCAGCTACTCTCCTGAATCTAATTAATGATGCATAATTGATTTCTCTAGAAATTTAATTGGCAAAGGCAACTTGAGTGTCTGCAGCATGAACGGAGAAAGAACAGCTGCAACAATGATTTAACAACAATAATGGCAATAGTGGCTTTAAAATGGCTATTCTGTCTGAGAGTGAAGCGTGCTGGGGAATTTTGGTTAATTTATAGATTAAAACCAGGTGCAGGTCTTAAAGAGATTGTGGCCTTGGGAGCTGTGATTTGAGGCTTCCTGTGTTGGTTAGATCAGGGAAGTTGTTCACATTAACTGTGACACCGTGGCTCTGATTTATGGCTGCTTTGTATGGAGTGTGTAGTTTGAACTAAGTGCAATGGCATCGTTCAAAAGTAATTTCACTGGATGTTCGAGTCATGTGATTAGTTTCTGCTCATGCAGTTGGTTGGGTGACAGGTAATCTTCCAGAAGCAAGTGAAGAATTGTGGATAAAAGAAATATGAGTTCTTTGGTACTGATAACTCGGAAGAGACCAACAAAGCTTGTGCCTTGAAGAATGCCTCAGAGAGAAGAAGATTGATTCCACAGTAGAATATTTCTTGGCCAATGCTTTCCTAACTCTGTGGAATCCATTTTAAATAGTTATAATTGACGTTGAGTTAGAGTTAAAGTTCAGTATAGGGTTAATGAGTTGTAACTGTTATGTTTGGGTTGGTACTAGGTGTGTTAAATAAATAAATATTTAAATTACAGTTCTTATTTGTCTCTTTAAACTGGGATGCTTGGAAAGTGATTAAATTAAAGCTGTACTACAGCAGCAAACACTTCCCTTGGCCTTCAATTACCTTAGGCTCGATAAGTAATGATTCGTGCTACTTTTGCCCAGGAATGAAGAAGACAAATGTTGTCAGTAATGAGGCTCACGCTGGATGAGTTGCACAATCCTGTTCTGCTGATCACCAGTAACTTATCCCAAATAAGAAGCAGGGGGAAAAGAGAACTCATGAAAAGAAATCTGTGGGGAGGAGTATGAGAAAGTGTGGAAAAGCAGCATAACACCCAGGGAAGCACAGAGAAAGGAGCGGAAATAGAGAGAGAGAGATAACTGCAAGCGGCTGAGAGATTAAAGTGAATGTGAAATGAGGAAACAAGAGTTTATGAAGCGGAAGGGCAAGAAGGTCTAGGAGTCTCAAGCTGTCATTCTGCGATTTTCAGCAGCAAATTGGTACAGCATCCCCAAACACAAAGGGACAGTTTAGCCTGTTCTTGCAAACCTGTTAGTGTACAGTTTAACAGTGGCACAGCAAGCTGTCTCCCTCCTGGCCTCGAACCATCACTCACCTTGAAGAACGAGCAGGTTGTATCATCAAAAAATCTAGACGATAAAACTCACTGACCAAAAAATAACCCCAATCACCTGTGACATTTGGATTTCTCCGTCTCACAGTCAGGATTACTAATGGCTGTCTTTAACATGGAAATGACTAAATCTGGAGCTTGTTTGCTGTGATGTAATTAGAGGGATAGTTCCATCAAATTGAACAATGAAGAAAACAAGCTTCATACAGAGTGAGAAACTCTCAGAAGGGTCAGATCATTCTCCCCTCAATTGGCCTGTGTGATGCAAGTGCCCAACAATAGGAATTGGTACAGGCAAGGGGGTGGACAATGGGAAGGTGCTGTGTCCTCGGTCAGGATTTTATGGTTTCTGGACGAGTGAAGCTGAGTTCCAAGAGAATCGTAGAGTAGAGTCATAGAACTCCTACAGCACAGGAGGAGGCCATTCAGCCCATTGAGCCTGCACTCACAATAATCCCATCCAAGCCCTATCCATGTAACCCCATTTATTTACCCTGCTACTCCCTCTGACACTAAAGGGCAATTTAGCATGGGCAATCTGCGGAATTCCCTGCCCAGTGAAGCAGTTGAGCTTACTCAGTGAATGCTTTCTAAGGCATGATTGGATAAATCTTTGAACAGTAAAGGAAGTAAGGGTTATGGTGAATGGACAGGTGAGTGGAGTTGAGTCCATGAAAAGATCAGCCATAATCTTAGTGAGTGGCGGAATAGGCTTGATGGGCCGGATAGCCGACTCCTGCTCCTATTTCTTGTAAAATCGAAGGTCCCGAAGGGAACCCACGCAGACACGGGGAGAACGTGCAAATTCTGCACTGACAGTGACCCAAGCTGTGAATTGAACCTGGGTTTCTGACACTGAGGCAGCAGTGCTAACCTCTGTGCTTAACTGAAACTAAATTTAGGAGAATTGGAAAAAAGCTATCTTTTAAAAGAATGAGTGGGCAATTTTTTTTGTTGCTGTTTTTATCGGAACGCTGAGAGAATTCGGATCTCTCAAACCCTGACAAGGTGGTCCATTAGTTTCGGGGGGGGGGGGGTTTCTTGGTAAAAGTTTCTAACCATTTTCAATTCTGCTGGAAAAATTTGATTTACAGGCGAGTCATTTAGTTACACTGAAATGAAACACTTCAACCCTTCACGTTGTGTGCAGAATAAAAATCACATTCTCACAATTCTCTATGTACATTCTCTGCCTGTTACACTGTGTATGTGGTCACCCACAAACTTTTCTCTTGCTGCTGTCACTTACAAACAACCGTGCCCCAAGCAGCACTGTTCCACTATTTTGTTTTAGTTTCAAAAATATACTTCATTTCATAAAAAATTTCAAATAAATCATTGGAAGCCGACATATATAAAAATTACAAATAGTGCAGGAAAA
This sequence comes from Sphyrna mokarran, assembly GCA_024679065.1. Classification (NCBI taxonomy): domain Eukaryota; kingdom Metazoa; phylum Chordata; class Chondrichthyes; order Carcharhiniformes; family Carcharhinidae; genus Sphyrna; species Sphyrna mokarran. The sequence continues at coordinate 19,933,995 of JAGIQG010000031.1, read as the reverse complement.
GTTATTTTTGCAGTCCTATACAATCTTATTTACACAAAATTATAGTCATTACATTTCAAAACTTCAAACTATATTCCAGACTATTTAGTGACCGAAGCGGACAGAGGATGAAACACACACACACACACACACACACAAAGCAGAGGCTGTAGAGCAAATGGAACATGAAACATTTTATAGAGGGAATTGCAACGAAGCCACAACTCTAACAACAACCTCTGCAGTACACAGTAAGAAGCCTGACAACACCAGGTTTAAGTCCAACCAATTTATTTGACAGTGAACTCATAAGCTTTGGGGTTGTGAGTTTACTGTCAAATAAATTTTGGACTTAAACCTGATGTTGTCAGACTTCTTAACTGTGTTTACCCCAGTCCACATCATCACCGTCACTGAAGCAGATAGTGAATGTGGGGAAAAGGAGGATGGGAAGATGGAATACTACAATGCGCATTGCAAACAGTCACTTGTTGTTAGATCTCAACAGCATGCATGCACTTTGGTAAATGAGCAGCGTTTACAAAGGAGTGCTGCAGTTACGCTTTCTGGATATTTTGAGAGGGTGAGTGGGTGGGTGGTCTCGCTGCCTCTTCTGCCCTCCCCGGAGCACTGACGTCTCCTGCACCGAGCACTTGTGTTGGTGGTTAAATGAGCCAGCCTCTCCTGCTATTTCCCAGTGTGTCAGACTGAAGGAGCTGCGACACGTGTGTCCAACCCTCAGCCCAGGGGATGAATGGGCAGAGTTTTGTTTAGCAGCCGCGGCGCAAACATGCCCCTGAAGTTCACCAGCCAAGGTGTCTATTTGTCGCTCTCCCTGTAACTCTGCCACGGTTGTGTGATGCTTTTTGTTTCCCACTACCGGCGGGCTGATTGAAGACAGATTAGAGGCAGGGGCTGACGGGCTGGCTTCCCAGTGCTAACACTATGGATCTGACTGTCCTGAATGTGTCTCGCAATGACTCCGGGACAGGGAATGAGACGGAGCCCCTGGACACCAAATTCCTGCAACCCAAGTGGCAGATTGCCCTGTGGGCTCTCGCCTATTCCCTGATCGTGGCGGTGGCTGTATGCGGCAACCTGGTGGTCATGTGGATTATCCTGGCCCACAAGAGGATGAGGACGGTGACCAACTACTTCTTGGTCAACCTGGCTTTCGCCGAGGTCTCCATGGCCGCTTTCAATACGGTCATCAACTTCGTCTACGCCATCCACAACGAGTGGTACTTCGGCCTGGGCTATTGCCGCTTCCACAACTTTTTCCCCATCACTGCCATGTTCGCCAGTATTTACTCAATGACAGCCATAGCCCTGGACAGGTGAGCTTCTTCGCATTTTCCTTCCACACTGACTTTTAACTGTTCCCACAAACGCCTCTCACATCTCTCTCCGTCTCGCTTTCGCTCTTTTCCTCCCTGTGTCTTTCTCCAATTTTATCCTCTACCATCTCTCACCAGAATGTCTCTGTGTCTCCCCGTGTCAGCTTGTCTCTCTGTATCTGTCTTTCTGTGAGTCCCCGTGGCCTCCTGCCTCTTTCTCTCTTTTCCTATATTTCTCTCTGCCTCCGTTTCTCGCTGTGTTTCTGTATCTGTCTCTCTGTGCCTATCCATGTGTGTGTGTGTGTGCCTATAAGCCTATCTCTCTCTCTCTGTCGCTCTGCCTCTCCGTCTTTCTGTATCACCCAGTCTGTGTATGTTTTTTTTCTATGAGTCCCTGTATCTCTGTCTCTCCCTGTGTTTCCCTCTGTCTCTACACATCTTGCTGTATCTTCCTGTCTCTCTTTTGTGTCCTTATATCCTCCTGTCTTTCTCTCTGTGTCTCCCTGTCTTTCTCGTGTGCCTCTCCGTCTTTCTGCATCACTTTTTGCTCTGTGGTCTCCCTATCTCTCTGTCAGTGTCCCACCAATTTTCTGTATTTCCTTGCCTCTCTCTTTTCCTTTGCCTTTCTCTCTATCTGTCTGTCTTTCTCTCTGTGTGTCTCTGTATCTCTCTCTGCCCCTGTGTGTCTCCCTCTCCCTGTTTCTTCCGTCTGTTTCTCTGTAGCTCTCTCTTCCCATCTCTCTGTGTCTTCCTGTTTTACCCCGTCTCTCTCTGTATCTTCCTATCTTTTTCTCTTTCTGTCTTTCTCTGTATCAGTGTCTTTCTCTCTGTCTTTCTGTCCCTCTATGTCTCACTGTATTTCTCTATCTTTGTGTCTCTCTGTCTTTCTCTGTGTCTCTCTGTCTTTCTCCCTCTCTGTCTTTCTCTCTATCCCTCTGTGTCTCACTGTCTAACTCCCTGCCTCTTTGTCTTTCTCTCTGTCCCTCTTCATTTCCCTTTACTCTGAGATAATGCCCTCTGATCTTAGGGAAAACATCCTTTCAGCATTTACCCTGTCAAGCCCCTTAAGAGTTATATGAGTTTCAATGAGATCACCTCTCATTCTTCTAAATTCCAATGAATAGAATCCTAACCTGTCTAACCTTTGCTCATAAGACAATCTCTCCATACCAGGATCATCCTTGTGATCCTTTACTGAACTGTGTTCAATGAAATAATATCTTTCCTTAAATAAGGAGACAAAAACTAGATGTGGTCTCGCCAGTGCCTTGTAGAGTTGCAGAAATACCTCTATATTCCAAACCCTTGAAATAAGAATAATTCCATTGGGCTTCTGATCACTTGCTCTAGATGGGTGCGAGCTTCCTGTGTTTCAATGCACAAGTACTCTGTAATTTTTCTGTATTTAAATAATACCATTCTTTTGCTCTCACGTCCAAAATGAACAACTACACATTCCCACATTGTTCTCCATTATACTGTTTGCATATTTACTTAACCTATTCTCTTTGCAAAATGTTTGTATCCCTCTGGCAATCTACCTATTTTTGTGTTATCTGCAAATTTGGCTACACTATATTCGTTTCCTTCCTCCAATTCCTGGGTTCACTTGGGTCACTTCTGTGCAGAATATGCATGTTCTCTTCATGTCTGTATGATTTTCCACTGGGTGTCCCAGTTTCCTTCCACAGTTCAGAAGACATGTTGGTTAGGTGTAGTTGTCAGGCTAAGTTTATCCCTCAGTGTACCTGAACAGGTGCCAGAGTGTGTGACTAGGGGATTCCCACAGTGACTTCATTGTCACTTGAATCTCACTTCACTTAATGTAAGCCTACTTGTGACACTAATAAATAAACTTAAACATACTCATTAATTTCTTAAAGAATCCAATATTATCCCAACAATAGATGTTAGGCTGATTGGCCTATAGTTATCCACTTCTTGCCTCCTTCCCTTTTTGAGTAGGAGTGTTACATGGGCAGTTTTCCAATACCCCAATACATTTCCAGAATCCAAAGATTTTTGGAAAATTATAACTAATGCATCTGCTATCTCTGTAGCCCTTTTAGGACCCCAGGATTGGTAGGAAGTCTCACGACAGGTTTGTTTGGTACCACAACTGCTTGATCAGTTGAGTCTGATAAAGGTGCAGCGTTCCGAAAGTTCGTGATACCAAATAACCTGTTGGACTTTAACCTGGTATTGTGAAAATTCTTACTGTGTCCACACCATTCCAAAGCTGGTATCTCCATATCAAGGATCAAGGATGCAAACCATCAGAGCCTGGGGACATAATTGCCTTTAGTTCTATTAGTTTGTCTAATACTACTTCTGTCTTACTCTGTCCCTATGTATTTTTCTGTCTTTGTCTTTCTGAGTCTCTTTAAATCTTTCTCTCTCTCCCATTGTGTCTCTGTGTCTTTCTGTCTTTCGCTTTCTCCGTCTTTCTGTCTGTGTACTCCTGCCCTTCTACGTCTCTCTGACTTTGTCTCTACGTTCCCTTGTCTTACTCTGTCCCTATATTTCTCCCCACATCGCTCTGTATCCTTTTCTAACTCTGTCTTTTTGTGTCTCCCTCTCTCTCTCTCTCCCTGTGCTTTTCTGCATCTTCCTCTGCCACTGAAACTGCGCCCAATCTCAGCGTCAAATCCGCATCTTGTCCTTGTGTGCCGCGGAGCTGCAGAGCCAGGGGTACATTTCTGAACTTCACACTTCACCCTCTCAAAGGGGGACTGACAAATTGGGCTCTCACACCGTTCCTAACAGGGACGTGGTGAAATGTAGCAACCGGGCGGCTCCAGGAAGAACGAGAAGTGGGTGAAGTTAGGACTGATCTTCGCTAATCTTCCCTCTCTCATGAAACTGAGCTTCACTTTCTCGGTCAGCGGCCATGCCTGATGTACACATCCAGGAACACATGGGCACCAATGAGTCGGGTTGCAGTGGCAGGACTACACACTGCCTGTGTGCAGTGCTCCACACAACCCCTTCCTTCAGTAAAGCGGGCGGGGGGGGGGGGGGGGGGGGAGGCATGACAATCATAAAACTGTTCAGCCTGTAATCCCCCAAACCGAACAACCATTCAATCCTCACTGCTTGCAGGCGAATCAATCTCTCTCACAAACACACACCATACAACCGGGATGCTAAACTCCTCAGCGAGTTTGTCAGAAATGTTCAAAGCTGAAAATCTAGAATAAAAACGGAAAATAAAAATGCTTGGGCTGTATCCGGGAGAGAAATTTCCGTAACATTCCCTGGCGAAACCCTCCAGACCATCCCTGACAGTAAAATCGCTCTGTGTGTTTCTAGAAAGAAGATTAAAAATTGGAAATGTGTTATTTCCCCACTCTGTCGTAACACAGTGCTCGCCAGCCCTTAGTGCTCAGCCTTCCAAATTGATGACTTTTCAAAGGTGTAGTTAGTACCTTTCTCAATGAACTCAGTTATTTTCTCCTTCGCTGAAATGTGAATTAAAACCTTTGGGTAACAGTCACCAGTTAGGTTTTTATTCTTGATGTGGAGTTGCCAGCGGTGGGCACAGTAGAAATTCTCACAACACCGGGTTAAAGTCCAACAGGTTTATAAACCTATTAGATTTTAACCTGGTGTTTATAAACCTGTTGGACTTTAACCTGATGTTGTGAGGCTTTTATTCTTGGAGAAGGTGTTTAGCATTGGACAATTACCTTCACACTTTTTATTTGTTAGCGAAATAAACCCGTTCCCCCGAGATTGAGGGAATTGGGGGCGGGAGGAATTGATTTAAGACCATATGGCAAAGGAGCAGAATGAGGTCACTCGGCCCATCAAGTCTGCTGCGCCATTCAATTAGGGCTGATTTTTTTTTCTCATCCCCGTTCTTCTGTCTTTTTCCATAAACTTTGTTTGGGTTAGGTTGATTGGCCATGCTAAAAATGCTCCTGAGATGTGTAGGTAGAGGGATTAGCGGGTAAATGTGTAAGGATATGGGGGTAGGGCTTGGGTGGGGCAGTGATCGGTGCAGACAGGATGGGACAGATGGCCTCTTTCTGCACTGTAAGGTTTCTATGATTCTATGATTCATACCTTGATCTCCTTATATGTTGGTCTTTTCAGTTAAAACGTTAGGAGACATTCTTGAGGGTTGGCAGAGGTTTAACCTCAGACAGAGATCGAGCTGTCACCACAGGTAAACCAGACCACAGTGTTCCCAAAACTTAACCCGAGCAAAAGTTTTCTTTTGAGGAGAGAACAGGATTCAACAAGCTTTATCATGCATCGGGAAGAACCATGATATTTCTGCAAAATGATTGTATTTTCCGCTCTGCCAGAAAGTTATTATTGGGAAGCATTTTCCTTCCAGATGCCAAATGCCACTGGGACGGCTTTGGAGGGTTCATTAAGATTGAGTCATTAACCGGACCCTCTTCCGGGACTTACTCATCAGCACCGTGAAACATGTCTTCAACCTCCCCCACACATTGTCAATCTCAATAACACTGCTCAGTCCCTCCCCACCCCATCCCACTGTATCAGCAGTTAATTTTCAAATAAAATATACTAATAAAATATACTAATAAAATATTGGCGAAGGAAACGATTAAAAATATTTTCCACATAGGAAAAGTTTTATGTTTCTTAAAGTGAATCAGGAGAACACCAATTTAAATCAGTCGGAAGTAATGGGTGGATGGAAGAATGTGTTTGTTAAATAAGGCGATCAGTTTTTATCTAAGTGTAGGCTCTCGGCAGCCGGATTTACCGCGAACCATCCACTACCTTCTGAGCTTGTGCTCCAAGGAATCGGGAATGTCTGGAATATTCTCCCAGGCGGTAATTTTCGGGTATTTGCAAAATTTGACGCTTTAATGCAAAACAAGAAGACGAATATTTCAATGCGACAAGCGCCAGTAGAGGTCTGTAACGGGAGAGTTAAGTTGCCATTCTGTTAGGCAAAAGCAATGAAACTGAATCAAATAAACTTAGGGATAAAAACAGGATGGGTGGCCCCTTAAAAAGCAAACGCCCGAAACAAAACCGAAGCAGAAATGAAGCTTAAAACCAAAAGGTGGTGAAAAGGGTCAATAATACATTCCAGTCTCTATGGAGCCCAGTGGGTATGGAAGGCCTCAATGTTGCCCATAGACACTGCATGCTCCCTTTCCAGGGACACCGGGTCGCAATTGTAGCCACGGTATGTGGGCAGGCAGGTCAGAGGACAGATAGTCAGCAGAAAATTAAGGTGCCAGGGAGATGGGTTTCAATGAAAAATTAGCCCTTACCTAGTGATTGATTGTTCTGGTGTCTCTTTGGTTGTGAAAGCCTTACGACTTGAAGCTTCCTTAAGAACAACTTGGATTGATACCATACTTTTTAGCCAGTAAAAAAATAGAGCATTGTCAGACCTTATGTTGATTCCAAGCCAAAATGGACATACTGGGACAGGCCAAGATTAACTTTGTCCAGGGACTTCTGCTTAAAGGAGGGAGAATTGGAAAAAACAGGGAGATTTAAGGAAGGAATTCCAGAGCTCAGGACTGAGAAGGTATAGCTCCCAATGATGGTGTAAAGAGTGGATAGACAAGAGGACAGTGTTGAGACGAGCACATTCTTTGAAGCTTGATTTGATTTGTTATTGTCACAGTATTGTTTTTTTCTTACTATACAGACAAAACATACCATTCATAGAGTACATAGGGGAGAAGGAAGAAGATGCAGTGTTACAGCGTAGCTGGGGTGTAGAGAAAGATCAACTTAATATATGGTAGGTCCATTCAAAAGTCTGATGGCAACAGGGAATAAACAGTTCTTGAATTAGTTGGTACATGACCTCAGACTTTTGTATCTTTTTTGTAAAATGGAAGAGAGAAGTCTGAGATGCAAGAAGTTCTTTAATTATGCTAACTGCTTTTCTGAGGCAGAGGTAAGTGTACATAGAGTCAATGGATGGAAATTGGTTTGCGTGATGGACTGGGTTTCATTCACGACCCTTTGTAGTTTTTTAGGGTCTTGGTCAGAGCAGGAGCCATACCAAGCTGTGATACATCAGGAAATGGTGTTTTCTATGGTGTATCTGTGGGCCTGAGGAGGTTGCAGAGAATGAGGGAAACAAGGCTGTGGAGGAGTTTGAACACAGAGACGTGAATTTTGAAAACGGAGGTGGTGTCGGTCAACTGGGAGGACGGGGGTGATGGTTGGGGTTAACATATTGGCTAGCAGTGTTTTTCAATTTAGCTCAAATTCTAGATGGCGAAAGTCGCGGAACAAAAGCAAACATTGCAATTCTTATTCGACTGGACCCAACAGGAAAGGGCCCCACTAACCAAAGGGCAGGCAATCCAGGAGCTGAGGGATATAGGTGTTTTTGATATTTGTATCGCATCTGCAAGTTACTTTAGATTGACTGCAGCAACATTCATCGGGTAAAACAACGCTCATTTTCTGAACATGAATGTGGTTGGAAAACAAGTGGGACAGCAGAGCTTTTAGACTTTGGTGGTCGTGTTAGTAACTCGTATCTCCCTGGGTCTGATTTTAGATTAAGGAACATTACAGGATACAGCCCGTGATTCCACATCGAGCTGGTGAGACATGAATGAGGTAGGACTTAACTCTCGGGTCGTGTCCTTTTTGTCAGGAATAAGAGAGCAGATCTCTGTCCCGCCTGCTGAGAATGGCGTGTGGTGTAGGAATGACTGAAAGAGAGATCAAATAGAAGAATGCAAATCAGTGGAAACTTTCCTGCATATGTTTAAAAAAAAGCAATTAATGTTTCCCTTGAAATTCGGGGGATGTTAGCGCTGGGGACACTGCTCAGTCATGGGTAGAGTAACTGCAGTCCATCACATTGCAATCTTTTATTTTAAACGCTGAGTTATTTCAGCCGGACGGTTCTGTTTCACTACTGTATTGTTCCAGTGTTTGATACTGCTGTAAATTCTTCCCGCTGCCTGTGCCCTCTTTCGCCAGCTGTGGTAGTAACATGAGTGACTGAGCTAAAGAAGGTGCCTGTGATTCTGAGAATGAATAATAACGCCAGCCCGTGCCCTGTGATGTTAATACTTTCCCGAGGAATGTGCTATTCCGAAACTGCTGTGTGCCCCTCTATGTTTGAGGCCTCGGGGATTGTTTCTGTAATGGTCATCTGTTAGCAGCATCAAAAATGAGGCAAGGGATTTTGTAACTACAATTGCAGCAGCCTCAACCAGTCTGGTGACGCGCTCCCAGAACCACAATCTAATTCTAAAACATTTTGATAACTCGATGAAACGTCCCAAAGACACAAACGAACCCAGTTTGGGACAGGTCACCTGGAGAGATGTTAGGACGGTGGCACAGCCGTGAGCACTGCTGCCTCACAGTGCCAACCTTGGGAGGGTCACTGTCTGTGTAGAGTTTGTACGTTCTCGCCGTGTCTGCGGTCCTGTGCTCCTTCCAAAAGATGTGCAGGTTATGTGGATTGGACTAAATTGCCCTTTAGTGTCCCAAGGTTAAAGGGATTCACGGGGTAAAACATAGGGTTAAGGGGACAGAGCCTGAGGAAAATAAAAAGGGGATGCGTGCAGACTTGTTGTACTCCCTAGAGCCTCCTGCACTGTAGGAATTCTATAATTCTCCATGACCCTAGTTTTGTGAAAGACTGTTATAAAAGATGGTTCATTTCCAGCCTTGGGTCACTGTCTGTGTGGAGTTTGCACATTCTCCCCATGCCTGTGTGGATTTCCTCTGGGTGCTCAGGTTTCCTCACACTCCAAAGATGTGGGTTAGGTGGACTGTCTGCTAAATTGCCCCTTTTTGTCAGGGGGATTATCAGAGTAAATATATGGGATTATGTGGATAGGGCCTGGGTGGAATTGTCATAGGTGTATCTCATTGGGCCAAATGGCCTCTTCCTGCACTGTGAGCATTCTATGAGAGAAGGGAAAGTTTAATGAGAGGATTATAGAGTTTAGAAGCCAATATAGCTGTCCACTGGGGTGTGTGCAAGAAGTCAGAGTAATGCAGTGATGTCCAAGAGCTGTAAATCTGGAGAGGTTGTTGAGATAGGAAGGACTGACCGCTTTGTCTGTGGGGCCTTAACTTTGGAGCCTAATCTTGTTCCATTATGTTGTTTCTCATTCACTATCAGATGTGCTGTAGCCAACTACTCAATCATCCCTTCCTCTGGTTTAAATGTAGGGTCGAATACGTGTCCATTGCAGTTTAACATTCTGTTAACGATCTATACTGCCTGACATCTCAGCAAAAAGTCCTCACTTTCACTAGCAATTATCATTGTGTCGGACCTTCAACATTAGTAACTGAAGCCTTATTCTCTGCTACCTCTCCTCAGTATGAAATAATGGATAGAAAATGTCTGTATCCGGGCTGTTAGATGATAAATGTGCTTATGATGATTGGGTGATGTAGCTATTCTCTGAATACCATTTTCAGAGTCTCTCAGAATCCACACTCTGAGATGCCACTCGTACTGAAGTACACCCTCCCATTTGTATTGTTTTCCTTTCAAGAAGCTATGAAGCTGTGTGTGTGTGTGTGTGTGTGTGTGTGTGTGTGTGTGTGTGTGTGTGTGTGTGTGTGTAAAAATGAGGCTATCCTGAAAAGTACAATGGTAAAAGTAAATTTATCAGTCACAAATAGGCTTACATTCACATTGTAATGAAGTTACTGTGAAAATCCCCCAATCATCACACTCTGGCATTTGTTCGGGTACACTGAGGGAGAGCTTAACATGGCCAATGTACCTAACATGCACGTGTTTCAGACTGTGGGAGGCAACTGGAGCACCCGGAGAAAACCCACGCATACACAGGGAGAATATGCAAACTCCATACCAACAGTGATCCAAGATGGGAATCAAATCCAGGTCCCTGGTGCTGTGAGGCAGCAGTGCTAACCACTGTGATGGCACAAATCAGATGTACCACAAGAACTCTAAACTCCAATAACTTCCTTAATCACTGAGAAATTTTTTCTTCAGTAACCTATCATTCCCCCTGAGTGGACACTTGGTCTCCTATCTTGGGAAGTGAAGTATAAAATGGGAAGTCAGGCAGGATGAGTGTATTCTTTTCCAGTGATACATTCTCTGGAGCACGTTGAATGGAATTTGAAGCAAACATCTTGCGAGTTGCAGCCGCAAGTTTCTATATGTAAACTATGTTGCTATGTCCATAAATACAACAGGTCAACACTGGAATCTCCCCCTCCCTCCGGCTAATACATTGTCTTTCCCTTTGATATTTTACAAATGCCACTTCATTCAGTCGTCTACCTGAGGATTTCTTTTTCATTCATTGAATCTCTGACAAACTTACAGGCATTGACTTCATCTGCACACCAGAAAAAAAAAGGTGCAGCCTTTGCCTCACTTTGGCACTCATCCGAGTTGGAGTTCTCCAGCCACACTGGTCTAAAAGCCAGAAATTCCCATCCGACTGACAACAACGTTTCACATTCTCTACAAGTGCCTGCTAAAATTCCAGTGGGATAGTAAAATTCTGTGCCCATCCAAATTTCACCCCCAAATGTCTGTTACGCCTCTTGTTAGATAACAACTGGACAGTAGATTCATCTTAAATTTGAAACATTTAACTCTGTTTCTCTCTCCACAGATGCTGCCCGACCTGCTGAGTATCCACCAGCAGTCCTTATCTCTCATTTTCGGCACCAGCCACATTTTTGTTTTTATTTCAGTGGGTGGGAGAGGGTTACCTTTCATACACTCGTCGAGAGGGCAGTTAGCAGCCAGGAAAGCATGCAGGAAACATCTGTGCAGGTGTAGCATGATGGCTGAGCCCCTGAGCTGACTCAGAAAAATTTATATTGCAAAGCCTAATTGCTGGCAGCGAATGTGGACCTGTTTTGTCGCATCTGTTTCTTGAGTGGGTGGACACTGCACAATTAACGTTTTATTCTGATTAAGTGGAGAACATAATTTTCTTAGCATTGTAGCTAGAAGCAGAAGTGAATTCAGAAGGGGAATTTAGTTGCTTGCAACCAGACATGACGAGAATAGGTTCAGCATACCTACACATTGATGCCCTTAGGGAGTGAGACGGAGCCTTTGCATGGCAACTGAAGCTTAGTGATGACTTTGATGAGTCCAAAAACATTTTTTGTGTGTGTGTGTGTGTGTGTGTGTGTGTGTGTGTGTTGTCAAAATCTTTGTGCCGCAGCCCATTCAGGAATAGAAATAGCAATTACAGGAAACACTCAACAAAGTGATAAATTATACACAGACTCGATTAGATTTGTCAAGCATGTTCACATTTTGAAATGTATTTGACAGAGGTTCACATTTGGTACGTCAGCTATTTAAACTGGGCCTGCAATTTGTCTCCTTTCGGGATTCTGTACAATTAGATAGGGTCTCAGCGTAAAATTCAGAGAGATAGAAAGAAGAATGTGCACATATCAAACTCTCCAAAGTCCTTCAGGCAATGAAGCATTTTTGACGTTTAGATGCCATTGTAATATCGGAGTCACAGCAACCAAATTGAACCAAGCAAGATCCCAGGAACAGTCATTTGGTAACAACCAGATTAGTCTGTCCTTAGGTGTTGGTTGATAAATATAAAATCCTTCCACTTTGCACTTTGAATAATCCCAAGGACTCTTTTGTATCCACCCAAGACAGAGACATGGGATTTTGCAGCCGTGATTGTCCTGAAACCATAAAATCCTGCCTGAGGTCAATGCACTTTCCCATTGTCTTTTCCTCACCTGCTCTTTTCTCATCGGGAGGGGAGTAAAATTCCAGCCAACATTGCAATCACAAGATGGTATCCCTGATAATGCTGCACTCCACCAGTACTGCAACTGAGTGTCGGCTTTAGATTGTGTGTTGGAGTCTTTGAAATGGCACGTGAACCTTCTGACCCAGAAGTGAGAGTACCAGCAACATGTCATGGGTGACAACCATTTCTTAGAGCCAACACGTTGGAAGTTGGCTTTGTCTAACTTTTGTTCACACATGCCCGAAAACTGCCCGACTTTAACTAGTCCTGGGCTCGACCAATTCTGAAATCATTAGCATCACTACTCTGATTTGAATGCTTTTGGACAAAGTGCTATTTGCTGCAGGAATAGTAGTTTTTTTCACAGATTAAGGCTAAAACAAATCATTGCACTGAAGTGCTAAATCATTAAATGTGCACTGTTTATACACATAATACAACTTGTTGTCTTTGTGCGAGGCTGCTTATCCCTGCCTGGGGTATGTATGATTGTACCTCGGAGTGAATTATGGCCTGTCACACCCTCTCAAATCTAATGAAAGCAAACAGACCTAAGATCAGCTTAAAAGGCCATTCTGCGTATTGGAGTGCACCACCCAATTTCCCCGTTGGACTTCAATGTATGTTCTACTTGAGTCTTGATCTCTTTTATCCTCTTGACTGAGACTTTTGTCCCTCCTATCTTCGCAAAAGTTAATCTTTCTTCCCACACCCCAAAAATTAAATAAACCTTCATCACACTATCTGGGTTTGCCAGGGAAGTGGCCACTTAAGAGAGACAGAGGAAGGGAGAAAATTGCTTCATCTTTAATTCTCAATTAAGTTAACCTAATAAATAAAACTTGTCTCAGCCTTGCTTTGAGTACTAATCAAATAAATTCTGATTTCTGAGTGATGATTACCATTGTTTAGTAATTGTATTCTGCAAGTGTCCATAAGCTGTCTGAAGCACTGAGGTTTCTGGCTTCAAAGAGGTTTAGCTTTGCTTATTAAAATAGTGCAGCACTTCACTTGATAATCTCGTCACACTCATTGCAAGCCAATTTTATACCAGACTCGATTTGCATGTAAATGTATCCAGAAGTGGCAGTTTGAGGCAGATGATCAAGCTCATTAATATATGTCAGCAGAGAGAAAAAAAATCACTCCTTGAATAGTTAATTTAATCCCTGCTCGTCAGGAGAACTGCAGGGTTTCATCAGAGAACATGATGGATTACAGACCATAGGGTGCACCCTTGGCCTTATGGAGGTTCTGTGAGACTTGTAATTTATCTGAGGACTGCTCCATGTGTGTACAAGTGCCCACAGGTAATTCACATCCCATTTCCTGCCTCTGTACAAGCATTAACTCTTGATGGAGGACTATCAAATCGGTGAAAGGTGCTCTTTGGGTCGCTCGAAACTTGTTAGCTTTCCAGCACCAAGTTGTAGTCAGCCACGTTCCAAGGCACAGCACTATGGGCTGAGGGATGCACTAAAGCTCACAGCAGCTGCTGTAAAGATTCAATAGAGGAGGGACGGCACAGTGGTTCGCACTGCTGACTCACAGTGCCAGGGGCTCTGCTTCAATTCCCGGCTTGGGTCACTGTCTATGTGAAATCTGCGTATTCTCTCCGTGTCTGTGTGGGTTTCCTCCAGCTGCTCTGGTTTCCTCACACAGTCTGAAAGGTATGCTGCTTAAGTTCATTGACCTGGAGTGCAGTGGCTAGGGGAATTTCACAGTAACTTCAATTGCAGGTTAATGTAAGCCTTACTTGTGACTAATAAATAAACTTTACTTTCAAGGACCTGGTTGAAATGGTCTATTTCTGTACTGTAGGGCTTCTGTGACTTTATGATTCCATGATACTGTCTAGAGTCCCCCTGCTAAAGTACACAAGGGGCTGGAAACAGTGTCAAACCCATTTGTCTGTCTTGTTGTCCTGGAAGGTATATTTTGAACATCACATGAATTGGAAGTCTATTGACCTGCAGCAGAGTGTCACATATTCAATGGAAAGAATTTGAATTGTATTATCCTTCCGGTTCTGTCCAATGTGAACCGTTGTGAAATTATGAAGAGAATATGTTTGTGGGAAAAAAAACATTCTCCCTCTGTATGAGGAACACTTGGCCATCTTTCATCCCTCTTCTATTGGCATAGCTAGGATTGGGTCTTAGGAACTGTGTGCAGCAGACCCCATGTGGTATGGTTCTTTAAGGCTCTCGGATACAAAGTACCATACCTCCAGGCCCATTCATTTTCAGAGTGGAATTAAAGTCACCTCTTGTAGTCATCTATGTGACAGAATGAAGGTCACCAATATGTTTGCATTAGTGTAGTGATTGGCAGCCCAGTACTCTAATTCCCTGCAGCACTCAAACAGGCATTGTTTGAAGAATGTAAATATGTTTCTTGCTAGCTCTCCTTAGCGATTCTGCAGCTGACGAACTCCTTTGATTTAGTATTCACAACTTTTAAAACTGTGTATTTAGAAAGAATAGATTTTACTAATGGGCTAGTGAATGAAGCTCAGTTAATAGCAAGCAGACATGCTAAGAGTAGAGTCTTTGCAAGCCCAACTGTGATACCTTCCATCGCTGGAGTCTTGGCACACTGCATGTTCTAACTGATTCCTGTTTCCTCTACTGCTTCAGCAACTGTAATAATGTGGTATGTAAGTGCAGGGTAGCGTGGTGACACAGTGGTTCGCACTGCGACCTCACATTGCCAGGGAGCTGGGTTCAATTCCCCGCTTGGGTCACTGTCTGTGTGGAGTCTGCACGTTCTCCCCGTGTCTGATTGGGCTTCCTCCGGGTGCTCCGGTTTCCCCCACTATCCAAAAGATGTGCTGGTTAGGGGCATTGGCCATGCTAAATTCTCCCTAGTGTACACAAACAAGTGACTAGGGGATGTTTACAGTAACTTCACTACAGTGTTAATACAAGCCTACTTGTGATGCTAATAAATAAACTTTTAAATTGTGGAGTCAGGAAGAAAAGTTTCTGCCAACGTTCCCATTTCTGTGCATTAACTTGTGTGTTTGACATGAACAAGGATCTATTGGCTATGCAGGTTCACCACAGTGGTACCTGAACTGAATTATATTATGCACAGTCAAGGCTATTTTTGAATTTTAGATGATTGAGAGGCGATCTGATCAAGGTGTTTAAAATGATTAAAAGGATTTGATTGGGGCAAATATAGGAAAGTAACCAGGGGACATAATCTTAACAATATCGGCAATGGTTTCTATTTCTATAGTGCCTTTAACGTGGTAAAACCTCCCAAGGATTTTTCACAAGTGCATTGTCAAATAAAATACTACCCAAACTACATCAGGAGATATTTGGGCAGATGACCAAAAGCTTGGTCACTGAGGTATGTTTAAAGAGGCTCCAAGGAAGAAAGAGAGCCAGAGGGATAGGAAGGTTCATGGAATGAATTCCAGAGATGAGGACCTTGGCAGCTGAAGGCACAGTTCAATGGTACAGTGATTAAAATTGAAGATGTGCAAATGGCCAGAATTGGAGGAGCACAGATATCACGAGTGTTGTGGCACTGGAGGGATGAAGGAGCAGGATCATGGAGGGATTTAAAAACAATGAGGAGAATTTGAAGATTGAGGCTTTGCTGGAATGGGAGCCAATGAACGTCAGTGAGCAAAGTGTTGATGGATAGATGTGCATTGGTGTGAGTAGGAGAATTTTGAATGAGCTCAGATTTTTAGAGAGTGGAAATGAGATGACAGCAGTGTTAAAATGTAACTGGTAATAACTTTGTATCGAATGTAATGTTACCAATGGTAACAAGCTGTAAGAGTCAGCTGACCCATGGGACCAATTACATTGCAACATGGTGGCACAGTAATTAGCACTGTTGTCTCACAGCACCAGGGACCTGTGTTGGATTCCTGGCTTGGATCACTGTCTGTGTGGAGTCTGCATGTTCTCCCCGTGTCTGTGTGGGTTTCCTCCAGGTGCTCTGGTTTCCTCCCGCAGTCTGAATGACAAGCTGGTTGGGTACATTGGCCATGCTAAATTCTCCCTCAGTATACCTGAACAAGCGTCAGAATGTGGCGGTAAGAGGATTTTTAGTAATTTCATTACAGTGTTAGTTAAAGTTTTATCTATTCGTCACAAGTAGGGTTTACAGTAACACTGCAATGAAGTTACTGTGAAATTCCCTGAGTCACTGTCTGGCCCCTGTTTGGGTCAATGCACCTAATTAGCATGTCTTTCAGATTGTAGGAGGAACTGGAACAGACAATGATCCAAGTGGGGAATCGAACCAGGTCCCTGGCCCACTGGACCAGCAGTGCTAACCAATGTGCTACCACGCCACTTAATGAGAGCCTACTTATGACACTAATAAACTTTACTTTATAAATAAACTTTGTACGTGCGTGCAGGGAATAAACACACACAAGAAAGAATAACCGGGAGCAAGCAGTGACTGAGCTCACATAGAAAGTAGCAAGGGTTTCTGAAGCAAGCAATAAGCATGAGAGAAGTGTCCAGGTTTTGCAGATGGTCAGGGAATATTGAGAAACATTTAATGTGTAGCTTATCTGGCATTCAGTATGCATCTCCTCAAATTGTTGAACACCAGCTGGTTGGATGGCTTCAAGAATGATTTCTGAAGCACACTCTGCCTACCGAAAGAGCTTGTGCATGGAGTGTGTGGGAAACTAACTATGAGGCTCCAACAGAGGTTGCACTGAATGATAAAGAACTTGGCATTTCAGGATCATCAATTCATTTTCTGCCTTCTCTCCTCTTTGCACGTCAGTTTGACAGTGCTTGGAAGGGTGAGTGTTTGAGTTACAGAGCCAGGTTTATGCACTGCGGTTTAAACTAGCTGGCACTGAATGATCCTAAACTTGGCCAGCCTTTGTGCACATTTGCTCGGATTTCGTGGCCCTTCTAGGCATAATCATCATTTTCTGAACATTCTGGTGAGCTAGGAGGACAGGAGTCTAATCAGTGTTGGGAAATGAGTTAGAAATTGCTGCTGCCACTGTTTTTCCACTGCCACAGACATTGACTTCCCAAACCCTGCCAGCACTCCTCAAATACAAGTTTTCCCCTCCCTTGTTGTGCTTTTTGTTTTGTCAAAGCTATTGACTCTTGCTGCTGAAGAATGGATCCGTGGAATCTCAAAGACAAGGTACATTCATCATGTCTCTCCTTTAATATGGAAATCATTAGGATACTTGTTACGAGTACCTTTCTCAACCCTATTGTCCACATGTGTATATATGCATGCATATACTTGTGCTCATATACAATTACAGCAACATATGTACCAAAGATGTGCAGGTTAAGTGGATTGGCCTTATTCTGCAATATCTGTATTCTATAGTACACCAGCAGGGATTCCACAGTGGCTAGCACTGCTGCCTGAAAGCATCAGACACCTGAGTTTAATTCCAGTCTTGGGAAGTTTAAAGGGGATTTGAGGAAAAACCTTTTTACTCAGAGGGTGGGGATGGTCTGGAATGCTCTTGCTGGGAGAGTAGTGGAGATGGGATGCCTCACATCATTCAGAGAGTACCTGGATGAGTATTTGGCACATGATAACATTCAAGGCCATGGACTAAGTGCAGGAAATTGGGATTAGAAGGACAGGTCAGGGCCTTTCATGATTTGGGGCAGACTTGATGGGCCAAAGGATCTCTTTTGCACTGTAGAATCACTGTGATTCTGTGACTGTCTGTGTGAGTTTCCTCCAGGTGCATTGGTTTGCTCCCACAGTCCAAACGATGTATATGTTAGGGGCATTGGCCATGCTATATTGTCCCTTAGTGTCCAAAGATGGTGTAGATTGGGGGATTAGCAGGGTAAATATGTGGGGTTAAGGGGATAGGGCGGGTGAGGGTGTGCCTGGGTAAGAAATTTTGTCAGAGGGCCAAGGCAGACTCAATGGGCCTAATGGTCTCCTTCTGCATTGCAATGATTCAAGGTAAATATACATGCACGCATGTGTTCATGCACACATTCACACGCACTTGCACAGAATCACACTTTTCCACATGATAAATGAGAATGGATATGTTAACCTGACCTTTTTTTTAAACAGACACTGCCAGACTTATCACTATATATTTGCAACAGGGATTCTGAATGGGACCTAAAACAGTAAACCTGACTTTCTGCCTTTAGCTACAGATAATGATTGTACATAAGATAATAAAGAAAGTGAAATGAATGTTGACTTTTATAGCTAAAGAAATAGAATGTAAAGGTAAGGAAGTGTTGTTGCAACTAAACAAAGCATTGGCGAGGCCACAACTGGAGTATTGTGCACAGTTTTGATCCCTGTATTTGAGAAAAGATGTAATGGCATTACAGGCAGTTCAGAGGATGCTCACTAGATTGATTCCAGAGATGAGGAGCTTATTGTATGAAGGGAGATTGAACAGTTTAGGCCTTTACTCTCTGGAATTCAGAGGAATGAGGGGAGATCAATTGAGTTACACAAGATGATAAAAGTAGATAAAGTAGATGTGGAGTGGATGCTTCCAATATTCTAGTTTGACGATAAGGGGTAGCAAGTTTAAACAGGAGTTGAGGAAAAACTACTTTTCCCAAAAGGATGTGAATGTGTGGAATTTGCTACCCGAAAGTGCCGTGGATACTGGGACAGTGAGTACATTGAAGGAGGAGTTAGACAGATTTTTAATTGGTAATGGGTTGAAGGGTTATGGGGAGGAGGCAGGAAAATGGGGATGAGGAACATATCAGCCATGATCGAATGGTGGAGTGGACTTGATGAGTTGAATGGCCTAATTCTGCTCCTGTATCTAATGAAATTATGCATTTACGAACGAGGGCAGATTGAGGGCTATTCTTGGCCCCTGTTGAAATCCAGCTGTGAGGAGATAACTTAGTGCAGACCAGTGATTGAACTGGAGCCTTTCTAACATCTCTAGCTTGGTACCATGTGATGAAATCGACTTAATCTGGAAGATGGACAGCTGTCTAAAATCTGAAAAAATAATGTGGGCAAATAAGGAGTTACCCTCCTAAATCATCTAATGCCAAACAAGTGTTCTAGCTCAATATAAAATCATTCTTTTTCTTTATTCATTCATGGGACATGAGTATCACTAACTGGCCAGCATTTATTGCCCACCTCAAGCTGCCCTTATTCAGAGGGCAGTTGAGGGGCAACCACATTGCTGTGGGTCTGGAGTCACATGTAGGCCAGACCAGATAAGGATGGCAGATTTCCTTCCCTAAAGGACATCAGTAAACCAGATGGGTTATTCCGACAATCAACAATAGTTTCATGGTCATCAGGAAATTCTGTAAAGTTATCATCCTTTAGAATTGTCTTTTTTCTTATATAATTGTTTCTTTTTAGACAATGAAAAACTCTTTTAAAACAAACAAGAAATGTGAAAAAAGAGCCTTTTAAAGTAATGTTGAAACATTTCTACTGACTACTTAACTCTAACCAGCACCTAACCAGCATGTCCTTTGGACTGTGTGAGGAAATCAGAGCACCCAGGACAAATCCATGCAGACACGAGGAGAATGTGCAAATTCCATACACTGACCCAAGTGGGAATCAAACCCAGGTCCTGGCACTATGAGGCAGCAGTGCTAACCACTGTGCCACCTTGCCACCCTGTCATATATTTTCATATCTATAGGGAGTAATTCAACGAACAGTCAGATAATTAATACCGGTTACTGTAATTGGTGGAAATTCATTGCAGGATTGTTCCAACATTCTTGGCTCTGTCTTTACCTGATTGGCACCTAAGCTCTGGAATTCTCCCCCAAAACCTCTCTGCCTCTTTATTTCATTGTCCCCATATTTGACCAATTTTTTGCTAATTTGTCTCAACATCTCAATGCATGGTTCAGTGCCAAATATTTTCTGATGACTCCTGTGAAACATAAAATGTGTACAATATTATGAGGGGCATGGACAGAGTCATAGTCAGAAACCTTTTCCTGGTGGAAGAGTCAATTACAAGGGGGTGTAGATTTAAGTTGTGAGGGGCAAAGTTTAAAGGAAATGTGAATGGAATCGGCTGCCATCAGTGGTGATAGAGGCGAACTCGCTGGAATCTTTTAAGAGACTCCTGGATGAGTAAATGGGATTTGATGGGATTGGGAGTTACAGATAGTTCTATGGCCTGGTAGGTACTGATATGATTGGCACAACTTGTGGGCCGAAGGGCCTGTTTGTGCTGTAGTGTTCTATGTTGTTCTATGAAATGTATGAGGCAAGTTTTTTTACATCGAGGATGGTAGATGCCTAAAATTTGCTGTCTGGGGGAGATAATGGAACCAAATGCAATTGAACTTTTAAGGGGCATCTTGACAAATATGTGAATAGAATGGGAATTGAGGAATATGATCCCTGGAAGGGCAAGGAAGTTTGGTTCAGATAGGCAGCAGGGTTAGTGCAGGCTTGGAGGGCCAAAGGGTCTGTTCCTATGCTGTACTTTTCTTTATTCTTTGTATATTACATTCAACGAATGTAATGTCCTGTTATTGTGAGGCAATCTCAAACTTTTTTAACTGATGCCGTAAGTTGCAGATTTTTCTAAACTTGCAATGCAGAGGAACGAAGGATGATTGAAGAAAATCCACAGCAAACTCATTTGGTGACAGTAAGATTCAGCAATACCCAATTTCATTCATCAGATTTGCAGTGAGACTGAATAATTCATTTTTGTTGGTTCTGAACCACTTCTGTGATCTCTGTGGAGGACATGGTGGCACAGTGATTAGCCAGGGACCGGGGTTATATTCCTGGCTTGGGTCACTGTTTGTGTGGAGTTTACACATTCCCCGTGCTTGCCTGGCTTTCCTCAGGGAGCTGGTTGGCTCTGCTAAATTGCCCCTTCGTGTCAGGGGACCAGCTAGGTTAAATGCATGGGTTATGGGGAAAGGGCTTGGGTAGGATTGTGGTCAGTACAGACTCAATGAACCAAATAGCCTCCTTCTGCACTGCAGGATTCTATAATGTATCCATTTCTGTGAAAAGTCCTTCTTGAACATACTCTTGGTTTCTATTGCTTCTTGTTCCATACAGGGCCAGGTAAAGCATTCCACCATTTTTCCGATCTTCAAACCTTCTCAAACCATTGCAGTTATGCAATATGTTTCTCAAAGTCTTCCTGGGACAAAGCAGCAAACATTTCCTTCTCTTTGTTCTTGATTAATAGTAAATGTCCACATTTATGTTGAATACTCCAGCATTTGAACTTGCTTTAGATGGATTAATTGCTATTTAATCCAATTACACATCACTTTTTAGTTAGATGAGTTACTGTTTCGATTCTGTGTAGAATTATCTCTTTGGCTGTGAAGTCAAGAAATGTAAACCCTGATCTCTGGACCTTCTTTTATAACCACTGGTATTTTGCGTTGGATTCCTGCAATGTATAATGATTTTTCACACAATTGCCAACACACAAGAGAATACACAATAATTAGTAAATGCAAGAATGAGTTAGAAACAGCCATTGTAGGCAACAGGAATAGGTGAGAAACAGGAATAGATGACACCAGGGAAAGGTGACAACAAGAATAAGTGAGATAAATCAGTAAGCTAAAAGCATTAAAAGGCTTTAATGAGCAGAGCTTGAGGTTGAACTGAACTCATGTTATTCCCACTGGGCCAGGTATTTCAGCAGGAACACAGATATAAATCAATCAGGTTAACAAGTCGATTATTACTTGTAACCCATGAGGACACCAACATAGATTTTATTTTAAATCAGCTCATGCTTGCTGGATTAGTCCATCTAATTAAAAGACCTTGTATTTATAATGCTGCAAGACACAGAGATGGAACAAGCGATTAATGTTGATAATGCATATCGTTAGCGTGCAGTGTGAGAATGACACCTAAAGGTGGTGAACTGTCATTTGGTGACAATTTATGATTAATTGGCTGAAAGTCCAAATTGAAGTGACTTGGGTTAATGTGATGCACAATCTTACAGCTGTCCAGGAGAGATTGTTTATTTGTGCTTTTATAAACGGTGGAATGTCTTACCTGGCCCATAGAAGAGGCACATGGAGCAAGAAGCAATGGAAATCAATAGTATGCCGAAGAAGGATTAAAGATTCATAGAAACCTACAGTGCTGGTTTCAAAAGGGAAAATAGCAACTTGCCCATCGAGTCCATGGATTTATGTTACCTTTGTGGTTGAAGGCATTACAGCTGGCATTATTGTTAGGGAAAAGATATGGATGAAAACACAAGGAAATGGCATTGAGATGCTGATTAGCCATGATCTAATTGAATGTGGAGCAGTTTCAAAGGACAAAATAGCATTTTCTTCATGAACCTACTGTTTACTGCTCTCTCTCACACATTACTGTATCACACTTGCTTCTGTTCATGTTACTGTATTAATGTCAGTGTCCCCTGACCAGGCATGACTAGCACATCACTATCTCACTCAAAATGAATTCCCATGATGTAGTATATTAATGTGGATACCAAGTGAGTCTGAGATACCAATCTAAAATACCTTCATCACAGAATACCCCATCAACACAGCACACAGGAAAAAATAAAGCACTTTAGAATAGAGTTTGCTAACTGATTCTTGAAGCGTTGCTAAACTCAAGACTCTCTGAAGAGGAGGAGAAAAGATTGAGAACCTCTCTTTAAATCACCTGTTTATAAATTCTGCTTCTGTTCCGTGATGCAGGTACATGGCTATCATTCACCCGCTGAAACCAAGATTGTCAGCAACAGCCACCAAGGTCGTGATTGGAGCTATCTGGGTGGTGGCCTTGTCTCTGGCCTTTCCACAATGCTATTATTCCAGGACAGAGCAGTTCCCTGGCAGGGTGGTGTGTTATGTGGATTGGCCCGAGAATGCAGAGAATGGCACAAGACATGAAACCACGTGAGTTATCTTTTTGATATGCCTTATTCAGACTTTGTCAGTTATATTCTGCCATCCTACCCTGACCCAAGAAGAGCCAGGCCACATATGTGATTAGGAGGTGCCTACTCAGGGTGTCTCCCCATTGAGTTCCCTTTTGAAGGCATATTAATTCAAGCAGCGCTTTCAAATTTATGATTCACACAGGACGTAATTAAGACTGAGTTACATCAGTAGTTAGCCTACTCTCTGTGGCACTGGTTAGGCCAGAATGTTGGCCTAGATAGCATCAGAATTCTCTACACATCCTCAAAAGTTGCGCTTAGCAGAGATCAGAACCTTAGCTCAAGACTCATCCGAGGAGCGGCATCTCCAACTGTGCAGCACTCTTCAGCGCCTCACTGGAGTGAGTGTCCGGTTAATGTGTTCAAATTTCTGAAGTAGGATGTGGACACATTCCTTCGAACTCAGTGGAGAGAAACTGACCCAAGTTGGTGTCAGAAGATTGTCAGCACTGTAAAGGAACTTACGCCTCTCTTTAGTGGAAATGATATATTAATTGTACTAAGCTTAAGGATATACAGGCAGAGAGCAGTGTTAGAGTACATACCATGTACTCTAGAGTCCATACCATGTTAGAGTTTACCAGGATGTTGCCTGGTATGGAGGCAAGGTCTTATGAGGAAAGGCTGAGGGATTTGAGGTTATTTTCATTAGAGAGAAGGCAGCTAAGAGGTGACCTTATTGAGGCCTATAAGATGATCAGAGGATTAGACAGCGTGGACAGTGATAGCCTTTTTCCTCGGATGGAGAAAGCTAGCACGAGGGGACATAGCTTTAAATTAAGGGGTGGTAGTTATAGGACGGATGGCAGAGGTAGGTTCTTTACCCAGAGGGTGGTGAGGGCATGGAATGCCCTGCCTGCAGCAGTTGTAGATACACCAAGTTTGGGGGCGTTTAAGTGGTCAGTGGATAGGTTTATGGATGAAAATGGAACGGTTTAGGTTAGAGGGTCATTGCTTTTTCTCCATTGGTCGGTGCAACATCGAGGGCCGAAGGGCCTGTACTGCACTGTAATGTTCTATGTTCTACATTGAGCACATATAAAGAGAAACATCTGGGACACTGGGTGTTGACTGGGGAAAAGGCAAATATTTAATGTACAATCTAGTATTAAGTATAATATTGGCATCTGGCTTTCTACCTCATCATCTGCCTGTTAAAATGTAAATATTATGTTCATATTTGATAGTCAGAAGAAATGTCAGAGCATATTTAGGGATTTTATCTCTGTTGAGACTTCTTATAAACAAGTTCACCATGCTTTCCAACATTCCTTTGGGATTTGCTGATCGTTTCACAGCAAGAAAGGTAATGGGTTAAATAAAAATGTGTGTGTCTGTGTGTGTGTGCGTGTACATAATATATACACAAAACTGCTCCTTTCATTATCTCAGAGTGTTTCATAGCACTTTACCAGCCAATGAAATATTTTTATTGAAGTATAGCAACTGCTGTAATGTAGGAAATGTGGCAGGCCCTTTGTGCACAGCAAGCTACCACAAATAACAAAGCGCTAATGACCAGGAGATCTGAGTGTGACTTGAATCCAAAAGCTGACTCAGAAGTGAGAGTGCTACCCACTGGGCTCAGGCAGGCACAAGTGACACATATACCATTAGTTATATGGCACCGGCACCCCAGTGAACACAAGACACTTCAGCCTGCTCTGAAACAAGAACCTATCCAGTTCACTCTTAAATAGGAACTGATTCGCTGGTTAC
The DNA here is from genome assembly GCA_024679065.1 of Sphyrna mokarran. Lineage (NCBI taxonomy): Eukaryota > Metazoa > Chordata > Chondrichthyes > Carcharhiniformes > Carcharhinidae > Sphyrna > Sphyrna mokarran. The sequence goes on along the minus strand of JAGIQG010000031.1, from coordinate 19,909,321 downwards.
GTGTTATTTTGAGGAGTAGGAGGTTAGCAGATTGCAGATACACAGCATAGATTCCCTGTAAGGGGCGTTTATTTCTGTGTTGTTTTGAACACAATTAGATTTGATAGTGTGCCAATCTGCAGTAAATAATTTTCTTTGCTCTTTGTAGAGTAGAGGGTTTTAGTTCAGTTGGGCAGCATGACGGGTGGAGGCTTGGAGGGCCGGAGGGCCTGTTCCTGTGCTGTAATTTTCTTTGTTCTTTGCAGTCCTTGTTGGGTATGGCTTGATAATGTTGGGGAATACAGACCCCCGCCTGCCCAACTCTGCAAGCCCCCGCCTTCTCTTCCTCACCCTTTCCCTCCCCCTCCCTGCCTTTTCTCCTCCCCATTGCCCCCCTCACATCGTCCTCACCCCTCTTCACCCTCCTTCCTCTTTTTCCCCTCTCACTCTTCCCCTTGTCCTCTCCTTCCCCCTCAATAGTCCTCCTCACCCCTCTCCACTTGCCCCCCCGCCTCACCCAGTAACATTGAACTTAACTTTATCATTGTATGATCAACCAACCCCAAGGCGTGTCATGTAGCACTCAACAACAAGAATGAGAATGCAGGCATTTCCATAAAGGGCTAACAGGCTTCTCAGTAGCACACTGGCCTTCCATTGGGTTCTGCTGTAGTGGATGCTGCCTATCACATACAAAGGGGCAGTGCTATCCAAATGGCCAGCCTGACTCCCATTGGTTTCACATCCCTGTGAGCTCAGCCCCTTCAACTCCCAAAACCACAGCAATAAATTAAAGAGAAAGCACAGATTACTCATGTTACAGCTCAAGTGCCAAAAGGAATTAGATCAGAAAAGAAACAAATGGGGGATGAACCTATTAAAATGAAAGATTTAGAGACCAGGGAAAAAGCCAGCACTCTCTTCCCTCAATTAGTTAGAGTTTTTTTTAACTATTGCTGATTGTGCTCCTGATTTCTTTTCTCTAATGGAATTAAACATGCTGGAAGATGAATTGATATGCATTACCTCTATTCTTCAAACACAAAGCATAGCCATTTAGTCGAGGGACAGCCTGCAGTCCAATCTGCACCAGTACTAAATCAGAAATTATGGGACCTTTACTTTAGGCTGTCCTAAATACTTAAATTAGGGAACTGAGGTCTGTTGAAAGACCCTTAATTGATAAAAGCCAACAAAAAGCAGGTGTCAGGCCTGGTTAAGTTTCAAACTGTTCAGCTGTGTCTGTCTCTTTCTGTGAACTTATTGATCTCAACAACCTGACATGGGAGTGCGAGGGCAACAGAAAAAAAACAGTTTCCAGCTTGAATCTTTCTGTGAAGTGTAGATTTGTGGGGCGGCGCACTGGTTAGCGTTGCTGCCTCACTGCACCAGGGTCCCAGGTTCACTTCGGCCTCGGGTCACTGTCTGTGTGGAGTTTGCACATACTCCCCATGTCTGTGTGGGTTTCCTCTGGGTGTTCCAATTTCCTCCCGCAGCCCAAAGATGTGTGGGTTAGGTTGATTGGCCATGGTAAATTGACCCGTATCAGGGGATTAGCAGAGTCAACGGATGGGGTGATGGGAAAAGTGCCTGGGTTGGTTGTGGTTGGTACAGACTGGATGGGCCAAATGGCCTCCTTCTGAACAGTAGCAACGCTACTAATTCAGGCAGATCTGACATCCTCCTCCCTCCTGCATTCATTAGCTTTCAGCAACTCATTGCCTGTGGTATCTTGGATCATAAGAGTTGAGTCGGGTTCAGACTTACTTAACCAGCATCATGTCTGAAGATTTGAGATTGCAATTCAAAATACACCAAGGAAAGAACGGTGGGGGAGGCAGTGGTGTAGTGGTATTGTCATTGGACTAGCAATCTTAGAGATCCACCGTAATATTCTGGGGACCTGTTTTCGAATCTCACCATGGCAGATGGTGAAATGAAATTCAATAAAAATCTGGAATTAAAAGTCTCATGATGACCATTGAACCATTGTCAATTATTGAATGTCCTTTAGGGAAGGAAATCTGTTGTCCTTACCCGATCTGGCCTACACCTGCATGGTGTCTGACCTCTGAAATGAGGGCAGTTAGGGATGGGCAATAAATGTTGGCCCAATCAGCAATACTCGCATTCCACAATACGAATAAAAAAAGTATTAAATTCAAGGATCTGAATATGACTGGGACACTGGCTGATGGCATCCTCAGGGTACAAATCTATGAATCATTCAGGGAGCCAGAGGACCTCTGGTCATACAAATTAGGGATCATTATCAGAAAAGTTTTCCTGGGAGACAATAAAGGATGGGATCCACAAAATGGACATTAAAGGAGAAAGCAGAGTTAGAAACAAGATGAGAATGCCAAGATATTCTCCTAGCACAAGCTTGAACCCTCTTGGACAGTGAAGAAAGATGTTGGTAATGCATTGCAGACCTTGAGGCAGGATGAGTAAGGAAAAAATTGGTTCACCCTTCCTCACAATGTCAGCTGTGACAAAGAGTCAATGATGGGGCAGCATGGTGTCGCAGTGGTTAGCATTGCTGCCTCACAGCATCAGGGACCCAAATTCAATTCCGGCCTCGGGTCACTGTCTATGTGTGAGTTTGCACATTCTCCCCGTGACTGCCTGGGTTTCCCCTCCCGGGTGCTCCGGTTTCCTCCCACCATCCAAAGATATATGGTTTAGGTTGATTGATGTGGAGATGCCGGCGTTGGACTGGGGTAAACACAGTAAGAAGTGACACAAAACCAGGTTAAAGTCCAACAAGTTTATTTGATAGTAAATGCCACAAGCTTTTGCAACGCTGTTCCTTCGTCAGGTGAATGAGGTTGATTGGCCATGCTAAAATTGGGATTGGCAGGATAAATGTGTGGGGTTATAGGAATAGGACCTGAGTGAGATAGTTGCCAGTACAGACTGATGGGTCAAAAGGCCTCCTTCTGCTCTGTAGATTCTATGATAAAATCTTAATACTGTCAGTCTTGTGCTATGTTTCCAAGAATTTGTTTGTGAAGAAAGGAGTATATCTCAAAACAGAAAGTACAATTTAGTTGGTTCAGTTCCATCTGCCCCTGCGCTCTGTCTGCTGCTCTACAATGCCGGTTTGGCAGCAATCTTTATACTTGACACCATTTGCCTCAGTCTATCAAAATCCTGCAGCAGACTGCTGACTTCTGTCACCTCAGTGCAAATGGGGTCTCTTTTCATCTCCTGGGTTCTGTGCTGAATGGATCCTGGAGATTCTCAGCTGACTTGTCTGTCTATGTTCATTCACTTTGCCCTGTGTGTGTTTTTATTTATTTGTTGGTCTCTGTCCCTCAGCTCAGAGGAAAATCCTCTGAGGATCTGTGTTAAGCTCTCATGGTTTAGAATTGCCAGGTGGCTCCTGTCAATCAGAGGCACAAGATCTCTACTCCATTTATAAATGCCAATATCAAATCACTGTGTTCTGCCCATCTGCTCAATCGTCAAGACTTATTGTCACCATAATGGGTTTGAGGGCGAAATATTTCTTTTTATTTATTCATGGGCGTGGGTGTCACTGGCTGGCTAGCATTTATTTTCCATCCTTGTCTGAGGACAGTTGATAATCAACCATATTGCACTGGTTGCCACTTTAGTATATGGTGAAGGGTCTTGAGAAGGTGTTTCACAGAAACATAGAAACCCTACAGTGGAAAGAAAGCCCATTCGGCCCATTGAGTCTGCACCGACCACAATCCCACCCTGGCCCTACCCGCCCACCCCCTCCATATTTTACCCACTAATTCTTCTAACCTATGCATCTCAGGACACTAAGGCCAATTTAAGCATGGTCAATCAATGTAACCCCCACATCTTTGGAGTGTGGGAGGAAACCGGAGCACCTGGAAGAAATCCACGCAGACACAAGGAGAATGTGCAAACTCCACACAGACAGTGACCGAAGCCAGGAATCAAACCCAGGTCCCTGGAGCTGTGAAGCAGCAGTGCTAACAATGTGCTACTGTGCTGCCAATATGCCGCCCATTGCTCAATTTCCTTTGGCAATTTCTAATCTGGCCTTCCCCCCAATTCCAATGATAAGAGTGAATATTTTAAACTGCCTCCAATTGAGTAGAGATTCTGATCAGTTTGTGAGCTGAAACTTTCTGGGAATTGTAGGGCGACACGGTGGTACAGTGGTTATAAATAATGCCTCACAGGGTCCCAGGTTCAATTCCAGCCTTGGGTCGCTGTCTATGTGGAGCCTACACTTTCTCCCCTTGTTTGCATGGATTTCCTCCGGGTGCTCTGGTTTCCTCCCATAGTCCCAAAGACATCTGTTGACCATGCTAAATTCTTCCTCAGTGCACCTGAACAGCCGATGGAGTGTGGCGTGTAAGAGATTTTCACATTAACTTCATCGCAGTGTTAATGTAAACCTATTTGTGACACTAATAAGTAAATTTCAAACTCAACTCAAAACTGCTGGTTACTATAAAGTATTTCCATGTTGATTTGAATTGGCTCTGATGCATCCTGTTTTTTACAAGAGAAACTCAGAGTGCTGTCTTCTCGTTGGATTCATTCGACTGCTAGCCCTTTGCTACATATGGCTGACTCCCTCTTTCTCAGTCTAGATTCCAGCTGCACTCACAGGAACATGTTGCCATGTGTGATGGTGATTTCCAATGCCTGTATTAATAATGCCTTGTGACTGCCTGCTATAGACAAACACTGTCTGTGCTGCTAGGCTCTTGGGAATAGATAATATCATGATGGGCAATGATGTGTGATTTTAGATAGGTTCTCAGAGATGAATATATTACAAATACCATATAGTAAGTGCAGAATTCAGGAAATGTGCATTAAGTCAGTCCAGTCTCAGAATTGCGTAGAATCAATGAGATCATTACTCCCTTGTTGTAATACCCAAGCTCTGCCTTTGACCTCCGTGTCCATATGTTAAACTTGTTAGTCCTAAATGTATACATTGAGAAAACTGCCAATCTTCAAAACTGGACCTTAGGCCTTGCTAATTTTAGGAACTGTAGTGAGCGGGACATGAACCCTGCAAATATCCCATTAATATGACCTCCGGTGGGATATTCCAACACTATGGTGAATGCAATTGGAAAATCTCACCCTGGCCTCCTCAGTATAGGAAGCAGGAGATCGATGAACACTGTATGGAATATTGAAAATGGAAAGACATTCCAATAAATCGCTGTTTCACCTGGAAGGAGTATTTGGGATTGTGGAAGATGGCAAGAGAGGAAGTTGTTGCTCCTGCACTTTTTGAAAAAGGGACATGACTTCACTAACTAGGTCAGCATTTATTGCCCATCCCTAATTGCTCCTTGACCCGGTGGTAGTGAATTGTCTTCTTGAACCACTGCAGGAAGGGAGAGCCAGGATTTTGACCCAGCGACAATGAAGGAATAGCCAATATATTTCCAAATTACACTGGTACGTGACTTGGAGGAGAATCTCCAGGTTGTGGTGTTCCCATGTGTCTGCTGTACTTGTCTTTCTAGATGGTAGTGGTCATGAATTTGGAAGGTGCTGCTTAAGAAGTCTTGGTGAGTTCATGTAATGCATCATTTAGCTAGCACACTCTGCTGCTATTGTGTATCGGTGGTGGAGGGAGTGCGTGATTGTGGATGGGATGTCAATCAAGCGGGACTGCTTTGTCCTGGATGGTATCGAGGTTCTTGAGTGTTGTTGGACATGCGCTAATCCAAATAAGTGGAGAGTGTTTCATCACATTCCTGAATTGTGTTTTAGATTGTGGACAAACTTTGGGAAGTCACAGGTGAATTACGCACCATAGGATTCCCAACCTCTGACCTGCTCTGGTAACCACAGTACTTATATGGCTGATCCAGTTCACTTTCTGCTCAATGGTAACCCCCAGCATGTTGACAGTGGGGAAACTGAGTGACAGTAATGTCATTGAATGTCAAGGTGCGATGGTTAGGTGTTCTCTTGATGGAAAAGTTGTCCCAGGAGAGGATATCAGGGATGATTGAAGAGTGTAGCCAGTGGGGCATTGTAGAGGGAACAGCCTCTTCACAGTATTGAATAGGGATGGTAAGATGTGTCTGGTGGGGGAGAGGACAGCAATTGTGAAAGAGCCTGTTGCGCGTAAAGCTGCTGGTGTCATCTCGTGAAATTGAGAAGTTGTAGCAGATGTTCTCATTTATAAATAGTGGGACATTATGACGCTGTGACCAAATGCCTGACCTGACACATAATGCTCCACGAACATTCATAACAAAGCCCCAGGACTGGATCTCAATGTCGACAGCCTCCTGTTTTACAAAGAGAAAAACACAGAGTAAATATCACACACAACAATTCGCAATGAAAAGCCTTCCCACTGGAATGTTGGCCAATTATGTCAGAACAACTACGCCTGCTAACCTTTCAATGACCTGATAGAGTAAAAGTTAAAAACCCATTTTAAAGAGCCCTCACCCACTGAATGCAATGTTAAAAATAAATCATTTGTAAAAAACATTTAAGCAATTGTTGTTAATGGATAAGGTACAGTACAGCCTTATTCCTGATAAAGTGTGACACAACAGACCTGTCAGCAAACTTAGAGCTCAGGATTAAAGGGGACTGTAACAACATGGACACAAAATTGACAGAGTGACAGGCGACAGAGAGTGGTGGCCAATGGTTGTTTTACAGACCAGGGGAAGGTTTGTGGTCGAGTTCCCCAGGGTTTGGTCTTGGAAGTCATACTCTTATCTAGAAGCTCACTAATAGCGTGCTACAATGTACAGTTGCTAGCACTGCTGCCTCACGGCGCCAGGGACCTGGATGCGATTCCTGGCTTGGGTCACTGTCTGTTCATAGTCTGCATGCTTTCCCTGTGTCTGCATGGGTTTCCTCGGGAGCTCTGGTTTCCTCCCACAGTCTCAAAGATGTGCTTAAGTGGATTGGCCATGCTAAATTGTCCCTCAGTGTACACAAGTAGGTGCTGCAGTGCGGCAAGTAAGGGATTTTCACAGTAACTTCATTGCAGTGTTATTGTAAGCTGACTTATGACTTTAATAAATAAACTTTAAATATTGAGTATGTTTAAAGAAGAAATTGATGGATTTCTAAATACCTGAATGGTCTACTGGTGCCCCTGTATTTCTAGATCTTGGTGTACAGATCACAATTTCAAAATGTGCAGATGGAAACATCGCGAATTGCGAGAAGGATTATGTAGAACTTCAAAAGGACATGGACAGGTTGGTGGAATGGATGGATGAGTGGCAAATTAAATTTATTCATTGTGACAGGAGGAACACTGAGAGATAATAGAAAATCAAGGGTACTATTCTAAAGGGGTGCAGGAGCAGAAGATCTTGGTCACATGCATGAATCATCGAAGGTAGCAGAGCAATAAAACAGATAACATCCTGGGCTTTGTGAATAGGAGCATAGAGTCGAAAAGAAAGTAAATGATGTTACACTTGTATCAAACACTGGTTTGGCATCAGCTGCAATAAAACATTAGTTCTGGGCACCATGCTTCAGGAAGGATGTGAAGGCATTCGAGAGAGTGCTGAAAAGATTCACCAGGATGGTTCCAGGGATGAGGAATTTTGGTTAAGTAGATAGACTGGAAATGTTGCGACTGTTCTTCTTGGAGGAGAGAATGTTGAGGGGAGATTTGACAGGGATGTTCAAAATCGTAAGGGCTCTAAACAGAGTCGAGAGGAAGAACCTATTTCCAATGGTGGAAGGACGGAGAGCCAATGGGAGAAGAAGCAATGGAGATATGAAGAGAAACTTTTTCATGCAGCAAATGGTTAGGACCTGGAATGCACTGCCTGAGCAGGAAAAAGGTTCAACTGAGACATCCAAAAGATAATTGGACTGTTACTTGGAAATGAAGAGTGTGCAAGGCTACAGGAGAAAGATAAGGAGTGACAGTGGGTGAATTGCTCTTTCAGAGGGTCAGCATAGACATTGTGGGCCACATTCCTCCTGCAGTCTCTTAACAATCTGTACCTCTGTTCAACCACTTCCTGATCACTTGATGAACATTTCTCGCAGTTTTCTCTGCCTTCTTCATCATCATTTATATTTCTTTTGTCCAATTACAGCAGTGCCTCCCCCACCCTCATAGTATAAATCTCTTTTGGTTTTTATTTTCCTTTTAGCTTTGATGAAGGCTCATCCGCTGAGTCTGTTCTTTCTTCACAGGTGCTGTTGGATAACTCTTCATGTTGTTTTAAGGTTAATTATTCGTGTCATGGGTAGGCTTACATTAACACTGCAATGAAGTTATTGTGAAAATCCCCACATGGCCAATGCCCCGAACCAACATGTGTTTCGGACATTTTGCATCTGGATGACCCTTCGTTAGAACAAAGAGAAAGAACTTTCCAGACTGAACATTGAGCTCTTTTGACAGTATACACCATTAACATTGGGAACATCATATTGGTATATGGCTGGATTGACAACATCAATCACCCCGGCGTCCTTTAAACCGGTGACATCCTTTATCTCCCTCCCTTACACATCTAGCATTTCAACCACATCTCTCGTATTTGTAACTCTGCATTAGACACTATTGGCTGACGTCCAATTTCCTTTGAATTCTTCTCGCATCCATGTGTATACATCGTATTAGATTCTGCTCCTTTAACCTTCGATTTGGTTGTCTGGTCTTGTTGTGTAGGTAATGTGATACTCCTTACGATATTGTTTTCTCAGCAGTAGTGGGATTGATTCCATGTTCAGTCTGTGCTTGGATACAAGACTGAATGCAAGTTGCCCTTGCCAATTCTCATCTCATCCCATAGGAGATAACTCTATTGCTGGACAAAACGGAAATGACTGCACCTCTGTTATTAACCACAGCAGGACTTTAAGTGCATTATTTGTATTATGTAACCAACCATCATTCAATGCATTTGTATGGAGAGATCACACTACTTTAATTTGAAAACATTACTGTAGATCGAAACCATGGGCTTTGTTTGATGTAATTCATAGGAATGTTTTTTTAAATAGGTTCTGTAGACTTTGTGACCAGGCACGGTTCAAGCAAAATGTTTGCTGTATAAATGGTCTGTCTTTGTTGAAGAGATGTTTGCGGTGAGACCCCACACCAGCTTCAACTCATTTGCTGTCTAATAGACAGAATTGGTGTGGAGATACTGGTGTTGGACTGACGTGGACACACTAAGATTAAACTCCAACATGTTTATTTGGTATCACAAGCTCCTTCACTCACCTGATGGGGGGGCAGCGCTTTGAAAGCTCATGTTACCAAATAATCCTATTGAACTTTAACTTGGTGTCGTGAGATGTCTTAAACAGACAGAAAGATCCCTGTTTCAGTTCAGTGAAGTGCTTGAGAAGAATTTTAATACAGAAGGATTTTTGCACTGTGATTTTCCAATTTCTGAGATTGTCAGTGCCTGTCAAAACTGAAACTTTAAAATTACTAAGAACTCAGCTCCCTCTATCATTTCCCTTTCTTTTAATTCATTTGTGGGCATCGCTATCCAGCATTTATTGCCTATCTCGAGTTGTCCTTGCAGTGATTGGCTTGCTCGGCCATTTCAATTGACAGTCAACCACATTGCTGTGGCTCTGAAGTCACACGTAGGCCAGATCAGGTAAGGACGGCAGATTTCCTTCCCTGAAGAACATTAGAAAAGGAAATCTGCCATCCATACCAGGTCTGGCCTACATGTGACTCCGGAGCCACAGCAATTTCTTTTTCTCCCTACGTTTTGCTCTGTTGGTTCTTCCTTTTCGTTTTTTCTCCAATCTCCTCTGCTTTCACATGTATATCTCTCTCTCTCTGCTCCCAAGGATAGGGTTGAGTGAAAGAGATGGTTGCAGAGCAGGCAAATGCCAAATTAGTCACATGTTAAGTTCCGCGCTCAGTTTTCCCCTTTACTAAAGGAGGAAATCATCAGTTAAGCAGCAATGTGTGGATAATTTATTATTGTCCAGTTTACACCATGGAGCAATTTATCCTCCACATCTTTCCCCTTCTTCTCTAATTCCATGTTTTTCTGTGCTCCTCGTCTTGTTACCCTTCGGATACAACCTGTGGCATTTAATTGCATGCTGACAATCAAGGGTTAAATAGTAAGAGAACGTGCTGAACTCTGACATCTGCACAGTCCTTTGTAAGTGTTGAATTTACACAATGTGTTTGTTAATGATGTGCTAAAGTAATGAGCTCCAACGCTGGCAGGAGATTACTGCAGGTGCACTTCAACTTGGCAGTCCTTCGATCGCAAGTGATCGATAATCAGATAGAAATTGGATTCATGATCCTGATGGCAAGAAACTTAATAGGGAGTGATTGAAGTCATTGCTGTAGGGTTTAGGTATGCACAGTAAGTAGTCTCACAACACCAGGTTAAAGTCCAACAGGATTATTTGGTAGCACAAGCCACAAGCTTTCAGAGCACTGCTCCTTCATCAGGGGACTGGGATTTCTGTTCACAAACAGGGTATATATCGATACAAACTCAATTTACAAAATAATGGTTGGAATGCGAGTCTTTACATGTAATCAAGTCTTAAAGGTATAGACAATGTGAATGGAGAGAGGGTTAAGTACAGGTTAAAGAGATGTGTATTGTCTGCAGCCAGGACAGTAAGTGAAATGTTGCAAGCCCAGGCAAGTCATAGGGTTACAGATAGTGTGACATGAACCCAAGATCCTGGTTGAGGCTGACATCATATGTACAAAACTTGGCTATCAGTCTCTGCTCAGCAACTCTGCGTCGTCGTATGTCGCAAAGGCCACCTTGGAAAACGCTTACCTGAAGATTAAAGGTTGAATGCCTGTGTCCGCTGAAGTGTTCCCCAACAGGAAGAGAACGCTCCCGCCTGGTGTTTGTCCAGCAGTGTTCATTCATCTGTTGTAGTAGCATCTGAATGGTCTCCCCAGTGTACCATGCTTCGGGACATCCTTTCCTGCAGTGTATCAGGTAGACAGTGTTGGTTGATGTACCGTGTACCTGGTGGATGGTGTTCTATGTGAGACGATGGCATCCATGTCGATGATTTGGCACGTCTTGCACCAGCCAAACTACCTAGCCTTCACAACAGTGGCCATGACACCACACAACACTGCCACAGCAACCTCTGCAAGAAGTGCTGGATCATCGACATGGTACAGTGGAGACATGGTACACTGGGGAGACCATGCTGACGCTAAAACAACAGATGAGTGAACACTGCTCGACAATCACCAGGCAAGAGTGTTCTCTTCCTGTTGGGGAACACTTCAGCAATCACAGGCAACGGCCTCTGATCTTTGGGTAAGTGCCAAGGCGGCATTCAAGACACACGAGAACTTAGAACCGCTGAGCAGAAAGTGATAGCCAAGTTTTGCATACATGAGAACGGTCTCAACTGGGATCTTGGGTTCATGTCACACTATCTGTAACCCCCACTGGGCTTGCAAAATCTCACTAACTGTCCTGACTGGAGACAATACACTTCTCTTTAACCTGTACTTAAGCCTCTCTCCACTCACATTGTCTATACCTTTAAGACTTGGTTACCTGTGAAGACTCACATTCCAACTATTATTTTATAAATTGAGTTTGTATCTATACATGCGCTATTTGTGAACAGAATTCCCACTCACCTGTTGAAGCGCGCTGTAAGCTTGTAGGTTTTGCTACCAAATTATCCTGTTGGACTTTAAGATGGTGAGACTTCTTACTGTGCTTACCCCAGTCCATTGTTGGCATTCCTACATCATGGATTTAGGTACCCCAGTGTTTTCTTGGCATCATCTATGGGATCATGTTAGCTTTTTTTCCCTCCTTGCACTTTTTCCCCTTCCAAATGCTACAACTTACAGACCGCCACCACAATCTATATTTGAATCTTCAGTTTTATACAGTTCCACCATCCATGCAGTCCAGTCCGAGGACAGGCTTCACAGCTCCTGCCGCAGATCTGACCACCTTGGGTCAAAAGATCACTCGATGGTGGACAATTCATTGAGGAAATAACTTACTGGAGATTTTTTTTCTGTCTTTCCCTATCATCATCAGCTGCTCCAAACTTAAGATACAGGAAGTCTTTGCAATTACAAGTGCGGAGAAAAAGCTATTTTATAAGCTCTGCTAACAACTGGTGTGAAATAAAATTGATAACATCTCATTTTGTTTCATGGTTCGAGATAAGGGCCGAGTGGGCCTTTCTTTATTGTTTAGTAGCAGGATTTATTGCCAAATCTAGTTGCCCTTGTGAAGGTGATGCCTGCCACTTCCCTTAATACAACCGAGTGATTTGCTAGGCCATTTTTGAGGACAGTTTTAGAGTCAATCTCCTTGCTATGGGTCTGCAAGTCACATATAAACCAAATCAGTTAAGGGCATCAATTTTTTTTTTCACTAAAGGACACCAGAGAATTAATGGGTTTTCACGACAATCTGGGGAGTTTCGGGTTCAGTTAACATCAGATTTTTGTCCAGATATGTTTAATTGCCTGGATTATTGCAGTGGTAGGATTTGAACTGCTGTCTCCAGTCATTATTCCAGGTCTTTATATTACTAATCCAGTCAGATAACCACGGTGCAACTGTACCTCACAGCAAAATAGGAGATTAAAGAGGAAGGGTGATATTTAAAGGTTGTATGTGTGCTCACATGCACCTACACTCAGACACAAATGAACAGGAGTGGATGATTTTGTCTCTTGAGCCTGTTCTGCAATTTAAAAGCAGCAGAAATACTGGAGATACTCAGTGGATCAGGCAGCATCCGCGACAAGAAAAATAAACTCAAACCAATGATTTTTCGCCATGGCTTATTATAAAGTAACATTTTATTTATTAGTCACAACTAGGTTTATGTTAACATGGCAATGAAGTTACTGTGAAAATCCCCTAGTTGCTATGCTCCGGCACCTGTTCAGGGACACTGAGGGAGAATTTAGCATGGCCAATGCACCTAACTAGTACGTGTTTCGGACTGTGGGAGGAAACCAGAGCACCCGGAGCAAATCCATGCAGACACAGGGAGAACATGCAGACTCTGCACAGACAGTGAGCCAAATGGGGAATCGAACCCGGCTCTCTGGTGCAGTGAGGCAGCAGTGCCACATAACCAGGTCTTAAGATGCAGGGAAAGGAGATGGGAAGGGAGTGTGGACTTGGGTGGGATGGTGCGGGGTTGGTGAAGAAGAACAAAAAGGGAAAGGCTGGACAATTTAAATGAAATGCATTCAAAGTTAGATGTAGCGCTTGATTCACAATGCAAATTACTATTCAATGGCACACTTAAGACACTAAATGCCATTGATGCACAGTACTGAGTGCTTGCATCTCTAATGTCGAGTTTTGTGAGATCCAAACTAGTCAACGGAGACAGAGACATTATTTCCATAGAATTACTGAACTCATGGGACTTGCTCACCTCATGTTTCATTTCCATTTAAAGGGACAATGTCACCATGACAACAAAGTCCTACAAGAGATATTAAAGGGGCATTAACAGACTGGATAAAATGGTGACATGGTCACATCATCATTGCCACCAGCAGTTGTTTCTGCAAGCTTAAGAGAGGACAAAATTCTCTCAGTTATGAGAAGCCCCTCCTGATGTGGGACTGGGCTTGTGGGGGAAATGAAGGGTGTTCCTTTGCTTGGAAGATAACTCACCCTCACACAGACACTATGGGGTAAACAAGGGAGATGTCGTTCTGCAGCTCAGCAATCACTTCAGGCTAAATGACTAAGAACAGCTAGTTTTCCATTCAAACTACATGTCTTAAATGCAGCAAAACTGGTTTGTTCATGCACCCATGCCTCAAAACTATGGCTGGCCTTCATCTGGGATACAAAACTCTCTTGTGAATCTGGATCTCAAAGCAAGGTGAAAAACATTATTGACAATGAAGCTGATAATACGCATTCCAGTTTATTTTTTTTGTTCAAAACAATACAACACAATGAAGACAGAGCATGTATAAGTAGAACCAAATACAGTGAAGGTCCCTCTGAGTTAAGATTGCTGTCAAAAGCTTTGAACAAACCTGTGTCTCAGATTATACAGTACGAAGCTTCACAACACCAGGTTAAAGTCCAATAGGTTTATTTGGTAGTAAAAGCCACTAGCTTTCGGAGCACTGCTCCTTCATTGGGTGAGTCAGTCAGCACTGAGGAAGGAGCAGCGCTCCGAAAGCTAGTGGCTTTTACTACTAAATAAACTTGTTGGATTTTAACCTGGTGTTATGAGACTTCTTACTGTGTTTACCCCAGTCCAACACCGGCATCTCCACATCATGATTCAGATCATATTACAAGGGGAATACCTCGATATGAGGCCCCCATCCAGTAACGTCCCTGAGTTATGATATACAGCCGGGGATTTGGAGATGTTCAGATTGCTGGAGTTCAGTGGTTTTGATGGTTTTGGTCAATCTCCCTTCCTCTGGAGTGCTTTCTAACACTTGGAGACACTTGGTGAAGATGGGGATTGTATGTGCACCCTATGCACGGCACTGTCAGTACCAGTCAGTTTGTAGCATGCTTATCTTTAGTCAGAACGTTGTGAGTTCAAGTCTTGCACACTCTAGGGAATTAGGGCCTGATTTTACTATCAAGCTGTGCCCATTTTTGGGTGTGAAAAATTGGTAAAGCCAGGATTGGGGTGATTAGCACAACCAGTACCAAGGCCTGGAAATGGGCGCGACAGCCATTTAAATGTATTCGCATGCATTTAAGTTGCCTGAATGGATTTCACACCCAACTTTACCAGCACTTCCCCCTTTACCACCGCTTTCGCCCGTCCAGAATTGGGGCACAAAACAGACACGCCCACAATAGTCTGATTCAAGCACTGCAGCTAGTGGGGAGGTAAGTGCTGAGCATCCAAGAGCTCTCTGCTTGAGATCGATGGGGGAGGATAGACAAAGGTGGGTCTGATGGCTTTCTGCTTGAGATTGGTGGGGAGAAAGGGGAGTTCCGCTGCCACTCTGCCTGAGATCAGTGGGGGGGAAGATGGGGAGCGGGGCCGCAATTGATCTGGGTGGTGTGTGAGTGCGGGTATAAGGGGGTAAGTAATGTTGTGGGGGTGGGGCAATGTCTGTGGGGGCCAAGGGCTAGGCATTATCTGGCCTAGGAGTGATGTGGCAAGGAACCGCATCCTCTAATTTTTTTCTTTCTGTGCATGTGCAGTTGGAGGTGCCGATCGGAGCTGCAGGATTTCATAAGTATATAGAAGAGAAGGGAATGGTTTAGTTTGGAGGGGCATTGCTTTTTATTTTGGTCGGCACAACATCGAAGGCCGAAGGGCCTGTTCTGTGCTGTAATGTTCTATGTTCTATGTTCTAACTTTAAGCCCTGACCACAGGCTTCTATAGTGCTATTCAGAATTGCTGATATTTTTTCAGGCAGAGTGCCTTTGGGGATGGGTCTAAATGTCGGATCTGAAACACTCCCAGTTTCAAGTCCGCACAGCACTTAGAATCAAAATGGTAAAATCGGGCCCTTAGAGTGAAATCCCCTGTGCGGTATGGGAGGTGCTCACAGTGCTGCACTGTTGGACATACCAGCTTATGTTTGAGACATTGAAGAGAGGCTCGACCAGCCTGCTCAAGGAGACATTTATGAACCAATGGCCAGAGGAGCAAAGACATTATCAAAGACATCCTGGCCAACATTTATCCCTCAGTAAAACAATAATAAAGAGAGGATGATCTACATAAACAACAATGCTAGAAATCTGAAATAAAAATCAGAAAATGACTGTAATACGCAGAGCAAAGTCTGGCAGAATCACTAAACAGATTATCCGGTCATCATCTTATTTATTTGTGGGAGCTTGCTGTGTCAACAGGTTAAATAAGAAAGATAAATGAAACAGAAAATAGAATTTTTTTTCCCTTAGTTCCATTTATCCATATTTCTCTGGCGGTTTATATCAGCTGTTGTTGTCAGCATTATGTTTGTATCGGAGGTGTTTTCTCCTCTGAAGCAGTTCTGTTTGATCTGTGAGGTAACTCAGCGAGCTAAAGATCCTGATAATTTATCAGGGATCAGGAATATTGAATGGTTACCATTACTGACGGCCAATGAATCTCTCTGACAGGTATCATGTCTGTGTAACTGCCCTCGTCTATTTTCTGCCTCTGACGGTGATGGGCTACGCTTACACTGTTGTGGGAACGACATTGTGGGCGAGCGAAATTCCAGGAGATTCCTCAGACAGGTACAGGGAGCAGATGAACGCCAAGAGGAAGGTGAGTGAGACCTGTGGCCAGTGAATGTCAGAAATGACACAGTTTTGACTGTAGCCATCTGATTCTTAGGGATGTTGGGAACAGTGCAGGTAAGTGCTGGGGGTGGGGGAGGGGGGAGGGGGGGGGGGGGAGTGCGTGAGGTGATGCCGTGTAAGCAAACGTCCTCTTACCTTTGTACATACAAAATAAGGAGGGGAAGTCAAGCCACACGATACTTCAATGTAAGCTGCATCACTGTGATTTAAATTTAACTCCATCAGGAAACAAATCCAACACATGGTTCATGATCCTTGAAATGTCAAACCTCTTTGGAATGTCTGTCCTAGCTCAGCTGGTAACAAAAAACTCTGAGGATCATGTCCTTTATTGTCTCAGATGGTGCAGAAAGGACCATTCCACCCACGATGCGTATACAAGCTCCCTTTCGATTAGCCCCATTCACCTCTCTTTTCCCCTTAGCTATAGAATTTCTTTTTCAATTCTGTTTTGATGGTTTGAATTTCTTCCTCCACCCCGTCACCCCGTACCTGGGTTGTTCACATACCTCCCAGCTCCTGACGAAAGGGCAGCTTAAGAGTAGCAAGAGTTAACTTTTTCCATGACATATTTCAATTGAAATAGCTCCAAAATATTAGTCAAATTACAGTAAACTTTGCTTCAGAGATCTTTGTAATCCCTTAATTGAAGTCTATTGGTAGATAGTTACAATCAGCAACACCACCCATCCCACCCCATTAGCACCTAGATATCTGGCTATATTGGAGTCACAGTGGGTCAGCGCTGCCCCCTCACAGCACCAGGGACCCAGATTTGAATGCTTGGGTCGCTGTCTGTGTGGAGTCTGCATGTTCTCCTCTTGCCTGTGTAGGTTTCCTCCGGATGCTCCAGTTTCCTCCCACAGTCTGAAAGACGTGCTGATTAGGTGAGTTGACCATGCTAAATTCTTCCTCAGTGTACCTGAACAGGCACCGGAGTGTGGCCACTAGGGGGTTTTCACATTAACTTCATGGCAGTGTTAATGTAAGCCTACTTGTGACACTAATAAATAAACTTTAATTTTACATCAGAGAATGCCTACAGTGCAGAAGGAGGCCATTCAGCCCATTGAGTCTGCACTGACAATTGCCCTAGTCCACATATTTACCCTGCTAATCCCCTGACACTAGAGTCAATTTAGCACGGCCAATCAGCCTAACTGGCACATCTTTGGACTGTGGGAGAAAACCGGAGCACCCAAGGAAGCCCACGCAGACATGGGGGTAACATACAAACTCCACACAGACAGCGACCTGAGACCGGAATTGATGCTGGGTCCCTAGCGCTGTGAGGCAGAAGTGCTAACTACTGTGCCATCTTATATTGGGAACTGGATATCTATTGTAGGGAATTGCCTAATCTAAAGGCTTTCCTTTATTCCTGGCTATAGGTGGTGAAAATGATGATTGTGGTGGTGTCCACATTTGCTGTGTGCTGGCTTCCCTACCACATCTACTTCCTGCTCTACCTCTTCCATCCCGAGATCTACCAGAAGAAGTACATCCAGCAAGTGTACCTGGCCATCATCTGGCTTGCCATGAGTTCTACGATGTACAACCCCATCATCTATTGCTGCCTCAATGACCGGTAAGTCCTGACAGAGGAAAGGAAGCTCCTTTCCCGAACCCACTTCAAATAAAGTCATCATCAGTGCACTTTAAAATTCCCCAAGGCCAGTGGCAGCCAAACTGGGTGAGTGGCTGAAAAAGGCTGCTCACAACCTTAACTATGAGATGAATTTCCAACCACACATTCAGACTACCTTAGGCATTGCTGATTGAAACCTCTGTTATATCACTGGTCTCCATACCTGCCTCAGGTCAGTTGCTGTTGAAACCTGCATAGAATCATAGAATCCCTACAGTGCAGAAGGAGACCATTTGGCCCATCAATTCTGCACAGACCACAATCCCATCGAGTCCTATTCCCATAACCCACCTATTTACCCTGCTAATCCCCTCACATTAAGGATCAATTTAGTATGGCCAATCAACCTAACCAGCACATGTTTGGTGGCATCCATGTCTTAATTACTTCTAGACTTGACTATTTGAATACACTCTGAGCCAATCTGTCCTCAGTAAACCTGAGGCCCTTAGACACCTCTGTTGCCCATATTCTAATTCTCACTAAGTCTGTTTACCCATCATTCCTGTGCTCATTGACTGAGTTTTGGCTACAACTTGATTTAAAAATACTTATTCTTGTTTCCTGATCCCTCTGCAAGCTTGTCCACCCCTTAACTCCCCATTATTTATAATTGCCTCCAGTCCTCTAACCCTCTGAGATAACTGCACTTAGTAAGCAGTCTGACAACACCAGGTTTAAGTCCAACCAAATTATTTGATAGGAAACTCTCAAGCTTTCGAGGTTTCTCTCTTTGTCAGGTGGATGGAGAGTTCTGGCCTTGGAGGGCAGTTGAGAGTCAAAGAATATGAAAAAAGTAAAGAACAGAACAAGATCAAAACCTTCAGTCCTCCAATTCCCTGCTGATTATGATGCCCTAAATAAACTAAAAGAAACCTTCTTCCCTTACTGGGTCCATATCCCTCTATTCTCTCCTTATTCCATGCCTTCTAAATGTTTCCAATGTGCCTGCTTCCATCACCTCCTCTGTCAGTGCATTTCAGGCACTCACCATTCTGTGTGACAAATTTCCCCGTACATCTCTTTTAAACTTTCTCCTTCTCATCTTGATCCTATGCCCCCTTGTAATTGATATATGCACCCTGGAAGGAAGCCCCTGGTTATCCAGCCTGTCTATGCCTGTCATAATTTTCTAGACCTCTATCAGGTCTCTCCTCAGCCTCTGTCTTTCCAGCGAAAATAATCCTAGTTTATTGGACTGCTTCTCATAGTCAATAGCCTGGAGACCAGGCAATATCCTGGTGAGCCTTCTTTGCCCTTGCCAAAGCTTCCATTGTCAAAGAACAAAGAACAAAGAACAACACAGCACGGGAAACAGGCCCTTCGGCCCAACGAGCCCGCGCCGCCATCCTAACGTCTTAATGACATCTAGAGACCAATATAGGGACAATTTGTTACCCAATCAGCCTAAGAGCACATTTTTGGGATGTGGGAGGAAACCGGAGCACCCGGAGAAAACCCACGCAACCACGGGGGAGAACACGCAAACTCCCGCAGACACAGGCCCAAATCCATGTGTCTGCACAGCAACAGCGATAGTCTCTGAGCTGTCATGTTGCCCATCTGATGGTCCAGTTTAAGCATACTGAATAGCCTGTGGAAACAATTAAAGTATTTAAACAGTCCTCATATATCCCTCTATCTGCAGACCGCTCATGTGGCTGTCCATGAGACCCTTAAATGTCCTTCTGATAGTGCTGGTGATTAGCACTGCTCACTTACAAAACCTCACTTATTGTGCTGTCTGGAGAAAATACACAGTTCTCTAACCAATGCTCAGGATTCCCTTCACACACATTGTTAGCCACTTTAACACTTAAATAGCAGGTTAGATGTAAGGATTCGCATTCTAATCAGCAATTTGTGACTGTCTGTGCTGATGTGTGCTATTGCAGACCAGAACACTGCAGTTGCCTGACAAAGACACAGAGTGTTGAAAGCTCGCAATTTTACTATCAAATAAATCGGTTGGATTTAAAATTGGTGTTGCTAGATTCTTACTGAGTTCTTACTACCCCAGTCCAACACCGGCATCTCTACATCATGGTTAGCACTGCTGCTTAGGGTTTGATTCCCAGCTTGGGTCACTCTCTGTGTGGATTTTGCACATTCTCCTCGTGTCTGCGAGGGATTTCTCCGGGCGTTCCGGTTTCCTCCCACAATCTGAAAGATGTGCTGGTTAGGTGCATTGACCCGAACAGGTGCCGGAGTGTGGTGACTAGGGGAATTTCACAATAACTTCATTACAGTGTTAATGTGACTTGTGACTCACTTGTGACTAATAAATAAACTTTAACTTTAGCGTGGTGATGGGAACGACACATAATATTCCGAAAGTTCTACTCCAGTATTTCAGGCTTCTTGGTGTCACTTGCCTTGTAAACTCCATCAGCGTTGGTGCAACTGGGCCCTCAAGTGTGACTAGTACAAATTGCGGCCAAACTCTTGAAGAGCTTCTGAAAGACAATGGTGAGATTATGTGATGGGTTTCTGTGTTTCAGGTTCCGGGCTGGGTTTCGTCGCGTTTTCCGCTGTTGTCCCTTTGTCAAAAACAATGATTACGAGGGGTTGGAGATGAAATCTACCAAGTATTTCCAAACCCAGGGCAGCATGTATAAGGTTAGCCGGATGGAGACCACCGTTTCCACAGTCATCAACCAGAACGAGGATGAAGCTGAAGATACTGTCAAGACCACACACTTGACACTGGACCTGACCTCCAATGGGTCTTCACGCAGCGTCTCAAAGACTGGGTTGGAGTCCTCTACTGTCTACTGCAGGCCAGACCCTTATTAAATGGTCAGTTCCAACCCATTACCCCAATCCAAAAGTGAGTGAATTATTTTAAACAGAGAACAGCCTGGGTCCAGATACTGAGAGGTCACCACCTACCGAACTTATTCCGAGATATCTCAGCTTGGTGACTTTTCAAAGTTAGCAACTGGAGACGTCAAATCAAAATGCAAGCGTTAAATTAGGCCCCAACATTTCAACCCTGTAACTCACAGCATGTCCCTTGACCATGCCTCTTTCAAATTACTGGCCTCTCGATGTTGAGAACGTTTGTGTGGTAAATGCTTGCTTACACCATCCCCCCCTATCTGGAAAGTGCTCTATTTGTAAAATTCTTGATGACCCACCAATTCCTTCAAGCAATAGGTTGGTACCCTTCCTTTCCTGACTAGTCAACATGTAGAATTCCACTTTGCTCACTTAGCATTCAGTACAGAATATAACACAAAGCAACACAACCTCATGAGTCCCTGTTTCTTAGATTGACACTCCAGATGATGCACAGAAACCCAGAAGGCTGTTTCTTATCATTACAGGCCCCACCAGTCATCTTCCCAAGCAGCTACTCACATTTACTGTCTAAAAGGGAAAAGACAATGAGATTATTGGATTCTGGCATATTCAGCACTGTGTGGGACTCTGGTATGATATAACCATTGTATCGACTCAAGAGTTTATTGAAATGTGGAAGCTGCCTCAATACATCCAGAGACATTTCAATAATCACGTGGTATTTGGTCAAGGCAAGACTGGATGATGCACAGAGGAGGTGAGATATAATGAAAGAAAGATATGGGAAATGTGAGATATGGGAAATGTGAGATATGGGAAATGTGAGATGCAAGGAATCTGCCATAAAAAGAATCTGAGATTTTGTGAAATTTTGGGAAAGCAAGGCAGGGAGAAGGTGAGATGGGATATGGAAACATTAAACATGGACAGCATGTGATATGGGAAACATGAGATATAGAGAAATAGATGGATCACCAAAGTTTACAAGAGAGATTTTCAAGGAAGGCTTTTGAGAGGTGGTAGGTTTAAGATGGGGGTTCCAGTCATTAGAAGCTGGGCGACTGAAGGCAAATAAATGCCAATAGCCAATGCTTCTATTACAGAGTGCATCAAAATTACACCCCTGTCTGCACACACAGATAAACCCATGTCACAAACTAGCAGGTATGAGTGAACTTCTATTATGTCTGAGAGACTGCTTTCCAAAAGGTTATTTAAATCCAATGAAAATGATAGAGTGAATCCTATTCCTGTAACTCAGCAAGGTTTGTACTCGGAAAGCTTGACTTCAATGTGCAAAACATCTCTGCTTATTTGCATTGCTAACTCTTTCCAACTGTTTGCCTGGCTGTGCACGATATCATGTGGTTACAAGCCCTCATGCCCCTGTAGTAATGCATTATGCTGCACTACGGAATAGCAGTCGAAAAACTTTCCCGTTACACTTATCACACTGATGGGGGCGGGGGGAGGGGAAGCGTGAAGATGGTGAAGTATTCATGAGAGCAACTGTTTTTTTCACATGGTGCGAGTCTGGATTAGTGGATGGAGTTCAGATCAATATGTGCAAGAACAGTAAGTGTTGGAGGGGGAGTCATTAAGGATGATGTGGTTGTGTTACATTATTCTACTAAATCTGGTAACATTTGTTGGGGTTACAGGTTAGAACTCCAGCATAATGCATCAAGGTCGGGATCCCTCACTGTGTGACATTGCCTAAGTCTCCTGGATTCTCTGCTGATGTGCTGTTTGTGAATCTCTCCAATGGCACAGAACCCATGTCCTTAAATCCTGACAGTGCAGAAGGAGGCCGCTTAGCCCATCGAGTCTGCACTGACTCTCCAAAGCAGCATCCCGCTTAAGATCAAGCCCCCCCCATCCTAACCCCAATTATTTATCCCACTAATCTCCCCAGCCTGCACATCTTTGGCATGTGGGAGGAAACCAGAGCACTCGGAGGAAACCCACTCAGACACAGGGAGAACTCTGCACAGATGGATACAGAGTAGGAATTGAACCTGGGTCTCTGGGCAGTGAGACGGCAGTGCTAATCATTGTGCCACCGCGTTACCCCAAAAATTCTAAACATGGTCTAGTGGTGACACACGTTTCCAAGGGGCACACGGATACACCTTGCAGCGACCTCATGCAAGAGGAGTGACTGAATTCTTACAATCAGCATCACACTTGAGGCTAACGGTACTATATTATTTTTATTCATTCTCGAGAAGTGGGCCAGAATTTTTTGACCAGTCCTTTATCTCACAGTTGTGTCAGGTTGCATGATCCAGGTCTTTGACCCGGAACAATGAAGGAGTTGAATCCCTTGTATCCAGAAGGATCAGGGACAGCCGTAATTTGGCACTGTTCATGATAGCAAAAGTGATTCATTTAAACCTTTGTACAAAGCCGTAATTGTGAAAACGTGTGTTTTGCTTGTGGACGACGTTGAATGTAAAGAAAAATGTAAATCTCTCTATATTGTGAATTTTAAATATCTTTTCTGGACACTGTTTTGATAGCACTGACATATTTCTTAACTCTGCCATCTCGCTGTTGAGATTTGAAACTTGTCCCCAGTAGAATGTTAATTTTGCAGCATTTTGGGGAAAGGAAAACAGGGGAATGGGACTAATTGAATGGCTTTTTAAAGGGTTGGCACAGACACAGTGGGCCGAATGACCTCTTCCTGCGCTGTAAGGCTCCATAATCCTAAATCGGGCGAGATTTAAAGTTTATGGCTGCAGTTTGTAAAAAGTTTGATCATCAATTAGTACTTTTCTATCTAATTCACTGGAATCAAATTGAATAGTTCATTGCGTTAATTTACAACTGACTTGTTTTTCTTTAGATACCCTGCTTCCTGCGCCTCAAAGCTTAAAAAAAGTGAAGCTGATCACTAAACTGATTATTCTGGATTGCTTTAATTCAGAATTCAGCTGCAGAAATTATTGGCTAAATGTGTCCGCCTATCACGAAATGTAAGCAGAGCTCTGAACACAGTCTGAGACTAATTCACGATGAGCATTCTTAAATTACAAATGTGGCACTGTACTGCCCTCCTGTGGTGTTGCTGAAGGTGCAACTTTGGGCTTTTTAATATCACACACACACACAGTTCGAACAGAGAGCACTCAATGTCGTTCTCCATTTGAGTTCTTTTGCCCAGATTATTCTGATGAGGAGATGGGGGCGGGAGATGAAACCGTACCTGCTTCCAAACCCTACCTGACCAAGATGCCTATAGACAAGCTGCGTTGTGAAACTGTGCTGTTTCTGGAATGTCTCTTTATCCCACCTCTCTACGCACGGCATTTTGACCATGCTGTGTCTGACTTATGCTCTGCCTTTGTCCCTCGGGCATTTCTTCTTTTCTTTAAAGGGGGTACACTTTTCAACCCTTCCAAGTTGATATTCGCCAACCGCGCCCACCCCGGCCAACGCTTCTTCTTTCTTCTAAAATGTTTTGTTGGCACGCACCGGACACCAGAAGTGGAAGCTCATTCATAAACGTTGCAACACCAGCAGCAACAAAACTGTGCCCCCCACCCCCTACTCCGTGATCCAACCTGTCACTTGCTAGGGCGCCCTGACCGTTTGATGTGAATGGGCCAAGCTCAAGCTGCAATGCCTTGAATGTAGCATTCATGTAGAAGCCATCTGTTCGCGCGGTCTGTGCTGATCATCTTGTTGTATTCTCAGTTCTGAGGTTGCCAGGGAACAAATACATCCAAAATCACATTCCATAACAAACAGGGAAAGTGCCCATTACATTACCACAGTAACAGGTGAAAAACTAAAGCAAAATAATCCTTGCTCCATAGGAGTTGCAACCAAGCGTTTACCTAAAGGGTTGATGCGATTCCAGTTTGTTTTTTAAAATTAAAGTTCTAATGGTAATTTCAATTAGGCCAGAGCGCTCAATTTAGGATCATGTTGAGTGGGAGATTTCTATTTCTGAAGCCCCTCAGTCTCAATATGAAGCTACGTTGCCCAAGATCTGATTTTATTCCCTGCAGTTGATTTCTCAACTTCCTTGCTCCGAGAGCAGATAACTGAGGTGATGGGTAGGTTCAAGGATACTGCCAGTGTGGATTGAACCCTTTTCACTTGTTGTTAAGAATATACTGTCCACTTTAATAAAGGAAACTTCTTGTTTGCTTTACGTTACCTCCCATGAATGGTAAACCCAGAAGACAACAAAGAGAGAGAGTGAACATTCAAAAATATGAAGATCTTCTTTACTTGAAAAGTACATATCAAGAAAAATATAGCAGTAACAAAGCGTGATTCAAACTGATCACTTTTTGACCATGTATCAATCAACATGATGCTGTTGGCTCGGAAAGGAAAGATCAGGGAACTTACTTTGCACTCTGATGATTCTCAATAATGTGCCAGGGTAGCTGGGTCAGCCTGAATGCTGGGTTCCAAGTGTTGCTATGGCTATGAAAGCCATATTTAAGTTCCGAATAACTCTCAGTCTCTTCATTCTGTTCCCTAGCAACGGCATTGCCATTTTAAAACAGCATTGACATGCCCAAAGGAAAGAAAAATCAAGGATAGATCCTTAATTCAGAAAGTGGAAAATGCTTAAAGTACAGAAATATGAACTGGAATCTGCTTTCTCTGATCTTGACTATGGTGCAGGTTATTTTTTTGCCTTGAACAATCTGTTTTTTGTGCTTTGTATATTGGTGCCTGTGGTAAAAAGTTGTTATCCAATGTTTTATTGTAATAACATGAAATAAAGTACAAGATTACATAAAAGTCTCTCATCAGCTTTCAAACACACTCCTCGTTCATATAGTTGTTTGTTCATAAGACGTTGAAGAAAACCAAGCCACAAGCATTTATTTTTGACATGTTTGGTCATCTTGACTGAAATACTTATGTCAAAATTCTGAATGATATGAATATGCATGGAAAATCACTCTAAAAGATTTGGAATAAGCCAGAGTGAAAATCTCTCTATCTTCTCTCAGTTGCAATGATACCATAAAGTACAAAATGTGTTGCATTGCATCTAAATCTTGGGATGAGATATGCACAAGATTCTGCTGTAAATCCGCCCCCCCGCCCCCACATTATCACTTGCTTTGGTTCCTGCTGACTGGAGTTTGGTGACAAGTACATTTCATGTTTTCACTGTCTGTGCAAACGCAGTGCACCAACCCCTGGTCATAAAAGGTAAGCAATCAAAAACAGAAAAAAAAAATGAGAATGAAAGTAAAATCGTGCTGAATGCTGAAAGTTGCAATACAAGTGGATAGCATAGGTAGCATTGGTGAAGAGAGAAGCAGAGTTAATGTTATGAGTCCAATGTGACTCTTTTGGGACAGGGGAAATATTAAGCTTAGTCAAAGAAGTTGCTAAAGGAGAAGAGAAAAAACATTGGAGATGTTTAGAGGGTTACAATCCCAGTTAGTTTTGTAACTGGATGGGAAGATCCCAGAATGAAACCTGAGTTCAAAAGACTTGTAACTTTTACTCCCTTTTCAAAACCTACAAGAACAGATTCACAAAACTATCAGCATGTTATAACAAAAAGAAAAGAAGAACGTTGGTTAAAGATGAAAAATTGGATTGTTATCATATTCATCTACTTGTCCCATCCTTACCTTAATAAATACACACAGATCCTACCATTAACAGGGGTTACAAAGCATATCTTAAACTTCAATTAGCACAAAGTCCCTTTCAGCAAACAAGATGGCTCTGATCAAATATACTTTCCACTCTGAACCTCAAGCGAATGTCTATGGATTTCACTTCACAATTCCCCATAATTATCATTAGAGTTTCCAAACACCATTCCAAAAAAAAACACACCTTGAAACCTTCCTTCATAATAATGCCCATATTAACTATTTACATTAGAAAAGTCTTTCCAAGTGACTTTTTTAAAACATAGCTTCCACTCCATCCTTAACATCTTGGTTGTACACCCAAGACCTTTGGGATTTCTTGTCTTGATTGCTGCTTAAACTGTTCACAATTACTTTAATTCCAATTCTCAGCTTCTAGTAAAATGGCACCAAACATTTGATTGATATAAAAGTGGAGTCCCACGTGTTCACTATTTAAATTAATGACCTGTGTACAGTTTTGGTCTACTTTCCAGTGGACATTGGAGGCAGTCCAAAGGAGAGTCATCAGGCTAATTCCTGGGATAAGAGGGTTGTCCTATCAAGAGAGGGTAAATAGTCTGGGTCTGTAGTCCTTGATGCTAGAAGAGAGAAGGGGTGACCTTATCCAAAAATAAGGAGCTTGATATGGTAAATGATGGGATGTTTTCACCAGTGGGAGAATGTTGAACAAGGGGACATTGTTACAAAATAAAGAGCTGATCATTTAAAGTGAGCTGTGTCAAAATTTCTTTTCTCAGAGGGCAGTGAACCTCTGGAATTCTCTATCCCAAACGGCAGTGGAGGCTGGCTCATTAGAATTATTTAAAGTGACTCCGGGGAAATGGCACAGAAAAGGAGTTGTAGCTAGTATAGTTCAGGCATGATCACATTGACTGGTGGAGCTGGCTTGAAGGGCCTGGCAATCTATTCCTCCTTCTATTTCTGCTGTGGGTGGCACGGGACACAGTGATTAGCACTGCTGCCTCACAACACCAGGGATATGGGTTCGATTCCCAACTTGAGTCATTGTCTATGTGGAGTTTGCACATTATCCCTGTGTCTGTGTGGGTTTCTTCCAGGTGCTCCGATTTCCTCCCACAGTTTGAAAGATGTGCTGGTTAGGTGTATTGACCTGAACCGGTGCTAGAGTGTGACGACCGGGGAACTTAACAGTAACTTCATTGCAATGTTAATGTAATTCTTACTTGAGACTAATAAATAAACTTTAAAAACTTTTGTGTGATTGACTATTCAGCTTTAAATCTGATTTTTGTAATTGTCCCATTGACTCGGAACATTTTGTTTACTGCCCCTTGAATTCTTCTTCCTTGAACTTTTCTGTACAGTACCTTGGTCTTTTTCTCTTAACTCCAGGCGTCTTAATGCTTGCTTCCTGTCCCAGTCCCCTGGTTATCCGAACAGTATCTTGTTCCTTAGGAAGCCTGTAACTCCCTTGTCCAATCAAATCTCTCCTGGCAGAGTTGAGAAATGGCATTAGTCCTCAACAGTAATCAAAATCAACTAATCGAACCCTTTGTACTTTAAATGGACCTCTAGTTGCTAAGCAACACCCATGTGCTTATGTCTTATTTATTCTTCACGCACTGACCCTCTCTAAGCACAGTAGACTCACAGTTGGAATTGAAACCAACCCCTTCACACACAATTATCTTTGTCCAGCATTAATCTAACCATTGATTTTACCCTTCCTTCCACTGAAACATGAAACTAAATCCACTTAAAACTATTCCTTATTTATAATATTTATTATTCAAATATAAATCATTAAAACTACTTGTGCTCCAAATAGGAGAGCATTCCAGATCTTAGCATTCTAACTGAGACTCTACTGTACTTAGCAATCAGTGGCCCTTTTAAGACAGGAAGGCTTAGTTTAGTATTAGTATAACTGCTACCTGGTAATAAGTATTTTTCCGCCTTATTGTACAATTACGTGAGTCTTTTCGACACTGCGTTTGGCATTCAGTGTTATAACTCTCTCTCCATTGCAAGTTCTTTCCACAATACTTTCTGGAATGGTTTCATTGTATTTTCTGCAGGCCTGTCCTACAGAAAAGAAAGAGTGACCTGATAGACATGTTTTTCAAAAAGATTATGGAAGGGTATATGTAGGAGATGTTTGAGGGAGCGGATGGAAAACAAAATTCGGGCCCGTCAGTGTAAGATTGCCACTGCTCAATCCATTGCAAGACAGACTTATTTTCTGCAAAGGGAAATGGAGGCAAATATTGATGCATGTAAAGGAAAATTAGGGAGAGAGACGAATATAAGGACAAAACGACAGAGTTAAATGAGGAGGAGGAAGCCAGTGCGAAGCATGGATCAGCAGCATTCAATGGTTGTTTTCGGTGCTGGACATGCTGTGCATCTGAACCTGCACGGTTATTTCAGACTTTTGCCACACGAGGGCGCCAAGCGCCCATGAATGAATGGTGAGATTACTATATGATGTTCCAAAGCAATGTATCCAGAAAAAAACTGGTCTAATCAGCATATTATATTCTTCCAATACCCCTTTCACTGTTGCCTTCTGAAACCAAACAGTCCCGCTGCATTGGGCATTTAGAACGTCGAGGCTGTGCACCGGAATTTTCACAAGACATTTTTCCTGCTAGATGTGATTTGATTTTATTTATCTTTCACATTTATAGAGTAAGAAGTATTCTTTCTTGCATGCTATACCGACAAAGCATACCTACATCGTACAGGAGGAAAGGAGATGATGCAGAATATAAAATTATAGTCATAGTTCCGCTGTAAAAAAAAATCAACTTAATATAAAGTAGGTCCATTCAAATGTTTACTAGCAATATGTAAGAAACTGTTCTCGAGTTTGATGGTACGATTTCTCAGTCTTTTGTATCATTTCCCCGATGGAAGAAGGTGGAACAAAGTATGTCTGGAGTGCATGGAGTCCTTGATTATGTTGATTGATTTTTCAAAGTAGCAGGAATTGTAGATGGAGTCAATGGATGTGAGTCAGGATTCATTAGCTATGTATGACTAACCCCGCCCCGCACCCTTCAGCGCTTGTGTCTGAGGGAGAATAAATCAAGTCCGCACATTTCTGAAAAGGAAATTGTTGGAAAAATGCAGCAGTCCCTTACAATTAGAATCTGGTGAGTTCATAATAGGAAACGAAGAGATGGCAGACCAGCTGAACAAAGCATTTGGATCTGTTTTCACTAAGGAGGACACAGATAACCTTCCCAACATGCTAGAGGACAAAGGCTCTAGCATGAAGGAGGAACTGAAGGAAGGCCTTATTATTCAGGAAATTATATTGGTGAAATTGCTGGGATAAATCCTAGGCTCTGCTGCTCTGCATTCAAGAGTAAGCCAGGAATTGGACGTTGAAATCGTGGATACACTGATGATCATTTGCCAGTATTCTATAGACTCCGGACTTCCAGAAGATTGGAACATAGCTAATGTCACTCCACTATTTTAAAAAGGAAAGAGTGAGAAACTGGGGAATTATAGACTGGTTAGCCTAACATTGGTGCTGGGGAAAATGCTGGAGTCAATTATTAAGGATATAATAACAGAGCATTTGGAAAAAAAAACAGTGACAGATTTGGTCCATATCAGCATGGAATCGTACTTGGCAAATCTGGAATTTTTTGAGGATGTGACCAGTTGAGTGGACAAGGGTAACCAGCGGATGTTGTGTATCTGGACTTTCAAAAGACTTCTGAAAAAAATCCCACACAAGAGATTAGTGAGCAAAATTAAAGCCCACGGTATTGGAGAAATGTATTGACATGAATAGAGAACTAGCTTGCAGAAAGGAAGCAGAGAATGGAAACAAATAGGTCCTTTACAGAGTAGCAGGCAGTGACTAGGGGGCACCAAGGTGTTGAGTGCTGTGACCCCAGTTATTCAAAATGTATATTAACAATTTGGACAGAAGACTTGAATGCAATATCTCCAAATTTCAGATGACACTAAGTTGGGTGGCAGTATGTGTTTGGTGAGGCCGATGCTAAGAGGCTGCAGGATGACTTGGACAGGCTGGCTGAGTGGGCAAATGCTTGCAAATGCTACATAATCTGGATAAATGTGAGGTTATCCACTTTGATGGCAAAGACAGGAAGGAAGATTATTATTGGTGGCACAGTGGTTAACACTACTGTCTCACAGCACCAGGGTGCAATTCCCGGTTTGGTTCACTGTCTGTGTGGAGTCTGCACGATATCTCTGTGTTTGCGTGGGTTTCCTCCAGGTGCTCCAGTTTCAACCCACAGTTGGCTATTCTAAATTCTCCTTCATTGTACCTGAACGGGCGCCAGAATGTGCTGACTGTAGAATTTTCGAAGTAACTTCATTTCAGTGTTAATGTAAGTATTCTTGTGACACAAATAAATAAAGTTGACTTAATTTTTTTTCTGAAAGATGCCAGTTTAAGTAAAGGGGAAGTGCAACATGACCTGGGTGTTATGGTGGAAGTTGACATCCAGCTACTGCAGATGGTGAGGAAAGCTAATTGTATGCTGGCTTTCTTAGCAAGAGGATGTGAGTATAGCAGTAAAGATGTCTTGCTGCGTTATATATGGATTTAGTGAAGCCACACCTTGAGCATTGCACAGATGTGTTCTCTGTCTCTGAGGAAGGTCATATTGCTATTGAGACAGTCAATCAAAGGTTCACCAGATTGCTTCCTGAAATGGCAAGGCTGACATATGAACAGAGTCTGCATCGGTTGGATTTCTACTAACTGGAATTTTTAAAAAAGGGGATCTCAGAAAAACATATAAAATTCTGATGGGATTGGATAGGCGAGATGTGGTAAGAATTCCTGATGTTAGGGAAGTGGAGAATTAGGGACACAGGCTAAGAATAAAGGGAAGCCATTCAGGACAGAGGTGAGGAAGAACTTCTTCATTCAGAGTTGTGATCCTGTGGAAATATTTACGACAAGGGTTATTGGGACTTGATATGTTCAAGAGGAAGCTGGACGTGGGTCTTATAACTAAAGAGATCAGGACCTATGGAGAGAAAGTGACATTGAATTACTGAAACTGCATGATCAGCCCTGATCATATTGAATGGTGATGCAGGCTTCAAGGTCCAAATGGTCTACACCAGCATCTGGTTTCTATGTTTCAATGAATTGGTTACATCTGTGGCAAGGGGAACAGAGCTAATACAAAGTCAATATACAGAGCACTGACATTTGTTCTGCTATTTACCCATGATTTTTATGCCACCATCAGCACTTCTTTAGTCTGTAACACTGCTACTAACGTTTCCTTTACCTTGGGCCCAAAACACCTTTGTCCAGTCTTTCCTGTCTCTCACCTATCCCTGGTCTATTTACATTTCTTCACCTGCTCCAAAAACCATTACAGTTGTCCTTCTCTTTAACTCCCTAGAAGTCATATGGACTTCAAACTTTAACTCTACTTCTCTCGGCATAAATGCTGTCAGGCCTGCTGGGGATAGTTTTCCCACCGTATTCTGTTTTCATTTCAGATTTCGAGCAGCTGCAGCATTTTGCTTTCATTTCCCGGCAGTATTACTGGTCTCTAATATTTCCTCTGTCTTTTTAGAGCGTGGTAGAAGTTACAACGGCTTTCCTGCTTTGTGTTTACCCAGAAATATATGGGTGGGGGATAATGTCCAATAGGTGGAAGACCACCAAATGGAAATCCTGCGACTTGCAATACTTCCATTTGACACATGGGGCGCTGCATTGAAGACTCCCATTCACTGCTTGTGCTTTTGTGCCTGAATCTGTGAATCATTAATGTTTTTCTGAGACCAGATAAGGTCTCAGCATCTTTTAAATTAGTTTTCTCTGGACTGCTAAGTGATCTTTCTGAGTCAGTAGAAGTCATTGTGAGTTGTCTAGTGCTGTTTAAAAT
This sequence comes from Sphyrna mokarran, assembly GCA_024679065.1. NCBI lineage: Eukaryota > Metazoa > Chordata > Chondrichthyes > Carcharhiniformes > Carcharhinidae > Sphyrna > Sphyrna mokarran. Next base: position 19,877,126 of record JAGIQG010000031.1, on the reverse strand, counting down.
TAACGAAAGAGAAGGAACAGATTTGCTTTTGCTGAAGTTCCAGCGTTTAAAAAAATGGTCTCCCTCTGCTGGTTGATGCTGGTATTTCAGAGGTGATCGATACTACAGTCCTTGGTGCAAACTTCTCCTCAATCACACTAATGGCCAAAAACTGTCATAAAAAGCCCATACTAAAGTGCGAAAACAATTTTAATTCTGATCAGATTATTCTGTCCACACTCTCAAATACTGCAGTAAAATAGAATTGTGATTGATGTCAGAATTGATGAAAATGCCTGGATTGAATGAAGACATTGATACGGATAAGCGTATGTGTTTAATCAGCCATGTGTATTTATAAACTTCTGCTACATTGTACATCATCGATTGTCTGCAGCAGTGCCTACACAGCGAACCTATTGCGATCGAGGGAATAGTTCCAGTCAATACCGACACAACAGACAAATCGATTAATTGACACATCGCAGGATTTGATCCTTTAGCGGGACACGAAAGCGTAAAATGGTTACAAAAATACCACTCCTTGAAAAGCGCTGGTTCTTGACGTTGATCACAGCTGATTCATCCATGCATTGCAGCATATATTAGAAACAGAGAATGATGTGAAATAAATTCTATTTTCAGCCATTAATTCAATAGAATGCTCACGATCTCAAATAAAATATGGCGAGAAATGAATTATTTGATAATTATTTGACAATGTAACATCTCAATTTATTCAGATAAAGTGAAGTCCATATGCAGAAAAACCTATTTAGCAGGTTCACACAGTTGGAATCATTAATGTGCAATTTGACAGAATACTTTCTACGAGTCTGTTACATACTTCCGGCTATTACATCCTACTGATTTTTAAACTTAAAAGGAAAGGGTTGAAAGTGAGGATATTATTAACTATCGCTCAGTGCAAATATCACCACTGAGTCTCCAGCTTCAGCGCCCATCTCAGGGATTGAATGAAAAAACAAGGACAGTGCTGCATTGGCAAAAGCGCCGTTCTTTCAGATGACACATTGCATTGAGAGCCTAACTCCCCGCTCTGCTGTATGCAAATGCATCTATCTAGAAAACAGAGAAATTATTGTGGTGTTATCCCTGGAATACGGATCAAAATTTATCATTCAAACAAAATTGTTGCACAACAGATTATCTGCTGTTTGTATGAGTTTGCCCCATGCATGTTGGCTGGACCGTGTCTTAAATTGCAATTGTAACAACAAATCGAACAGCTCTTTGCGGTAAAGCGTTTTCAGATATCAGATGGTCGCCAAAAATACTGAAGAAATGCTTTCTTTCATATTGAAGCAATTTCAGCCGTCATGTCGACTTATCAAATGGAGTTTTTCTTAAAGACTCAGAATATTCCACCTGAAATAGCTACATTTGGGTTCACTTTTTTTTCATAATTTTCACTACTATTAACATTTCGCCTGACGTTACAAACTGTTCTCACCACTGCATCGCTAACACTGGAACAGCGAACAAAATAACACTGTTAGTAGTTTGATGCAGATGTTATTACAGAGTAATTGCTCCCTGGCAGCGGAAACTCCGGAGCTGTGAGTCTGTCAGGGTGAACATCCTCATCATTTCCAGGCATGGGAGGCAATGGTAAACTGGGATGAGAACTGTATTCTATGGGGAAAAACAAATAATGGATTAACGATGGGATTGAGGCAATAACATTATCTTATATTTCGACTGCACCGCAAACATAATTCAGTATTTCAAGCTTTTATAGGATTATCTTGAAGCAATATTTGATTTATAACTGGGAAGAGGGATGGCGAGTCAAAGAAATGTTTTGGCTAAGATCAAGCGTCCGGCCCAAGATGGGGTCAAATGCCTCATCTTGCCAGCTTGGATCTTGTTATTCTCCCTTGTGGGGACCTTGAATTGGATTCAGTTGGATTTCGAATTTGGTTCTTGGAGCAAGCAAGAAATGCATTTCGGTTTGCCCGTTCTGAGCATGGGATTTGTAACTTAAAGTTACTTTAAACTTAAACTGAATTCGCAGCCAGCACAAACATAGCGATTACAATCAGGCCTGTTCAACAAGCAAGAATCAGAGAAACACTGCAGGGCTCGAGAAAATTGTAGGAAGTAGGATGAGTGTTAGTGAGACATGAAAGGAAGAATGTGGATTTTAAAATGAATAGTGGCATCCAATGTAGGTTAGAAAAAATAGCAATGATAGGTGAGCAGGAGTTGGAGAGAGTAATAGTATTGGCAGGAGAGCTTTGATAACCTTAGGTTGAGGGTGCGAACTAGGTTGAGGGTGCGAACTATGTTCAAACGCACTTCTGGTTAACCAAAAACAATCAGCTTGTCAGGTTCCAGAGGCAAGGATGAAGGTTTCAAAGCAAATTAAGCTGAGGTTAGAGTGGAATCGGGCAATGGTGCAGTTGAGGAAAGATTATCCCTTGGTCCAGTGTATAACACCAAACGTTGCAATCAAAGAGCACGGGCTCAGTAAGTTATCAGGGAGAGAGATGCAGTCAGTAAGTAGAACATAAACATTTGTTTTTCAGGTCTACACTCAGCTCAATATTGAATTGGACAGAAAGTTTGATTTTTGTTCTTTATCTAGTTGTGGCTATTGAACAGGCAGGCAGTCTGTTAATTCAGTCACAGTGAAGGAATCTAGTCATCATAGAGTCCCCACAGTGCAGAGAATGGCCATTTGGCCCATCGACCCTACAATGACAACAATCCCACTCAAGTCCTATTCCCCTACCACCAGTTATTTAACCTGCAAGCATCCCCACCCCACCCCATGACACGAAGGGCCAATTTACAATAGCCAATCAACCGCATATGCACAACTTTGGACGTTGCCTTTTTAGAGGGTCATCTCAAACCATCTTTTAGCCCAGACAGTTACCAAGCACAGCAACTGGTCTGTTGTAATGTAACTCAGTAGCCATCTAAAACTGTCATACAGCAGAACTACAGTAAGAAAGCTTCTCTCCTCCATATGAACACTGATTCCACCTCCAGAACTCAGCCGTTACGGCAGCCACTGGCAATTCAATACTGCAGTTTTGCTCAGAACAGGAGCCATAGCAAGCTGTTCAATGAAACACTGGGGACAATCCTGCAACATCTTAACCTCAAATTTAGGTAATGAAATATTTCAACTTTGGATTTAAAGGATTGGCAAATAAATTAGAAGGGGAGGAGAAACTGTTTGCAATATCAGACGGCATTGAGAGGAGGAAGGATAATTGGGTCATTAAGGTTTTAATAGCAATGATGTCGTGGGACTAAAAGGTCGTTCTCATTGACAAGATTCAGTTCAGTTCAAAGAGAGTGTGTGGGTAAATATGGGAGAAACAAGAACATTAGACAAGTCAGAGACTGAAAAAAGTGGTAACTTTGGAGGACGTTTGAATAAATGGTCTCTGGAAGAGAGGAAAGTAGCTGGGGCAGCTGATCAGTTGAAGACACCTATGAGCTTCTGACATAAAGAGTCAAAGAGGCTCATTATCCTTCAGGACTCTGTGTGAGTTGAACAATGTTGATCAACCACCTGAGGGGGAAGTTCTTGTGATTGTAGATTTTATTTTTGAAGTATGTGTCCCCAGTGTTTCATTGAACAGCTTGGTATGGCTCCTGTTCTGAACAAAACTGCAGAAAACTATAATGAGTTGTGAATACAGCCCAGTCCATCACGCAAACTATCTCCGTTCCATTGACTCCATCTACACTTCCCGCTGCTTCGGGAAAGCAACCAGCATATTCAAGGACCCCATGCACGCTGGACATGTTCTCTTCATCAGGAACACGTGCCAGCCAACGTAAGAGCATCTTCTTGATAGCTGCCATCAGACTTTTGAAAGAACCTTCCACACATGAAGCCGATTTTTCTCTACATTCTATCTCAAATAGCTACGTTATGTTCTGCATTTTTTCCTTTCTTTCTCCTATATGTAATCTATGAACGGTATGTTTTGTCTGTATAGCACGTAAGAAACAATACTTTTCATTGCACTCCAATACATGTGACAATAGCAAATCAAATATTTTGCAAAAAACACTATCCTCTAATGCTACGGACCATTGGGAATGCCAATTTGTAGAGAGTAAATGGATAGCTTTGCTGTTGCATTTAGATTTACTGTAGTAACAACATTTTCCGTGGATTGGAATCGAATTCAAACAGTCCCGTGTATAGAAGAATGGTAAGGCTGTGGGAATGTCAGGGGTTCGACTCACTGAGTGCACAGAGATCACCGCCAGCATCTCTCAATGTGAAGTGATCCTCAGGAACACTGCCCAGCGATATATGACCGTCCTGAGTGTCAACAGGTTCAGTCTCAACATAGTCATAATCACTTGCAACTGGACCTGCGAGGAAACAGGAATTTTCACTAACACCAAACTCTAACACTTTTTATAAAGATTATATTATCATGTAACAATCTACTCGGGTTCTGTAGGGCGTTCTGTGGAAGTCAGGGGATAGGGAACAAATGAACCATGTCATATTGGGTTAGGTTAATCTCATTTCGAAATCACATTCAACCTCACCCCACCCCCTGCCTCCACTTCCCCATTCGAACTAGACCCATTTCACTGTCTGCAAAGAAAGCCCTGCGAGAAGACACAGCAGATGGAATTTTCATTGCTTTGTACCAACGACTATTATCGATATTACTCACTTTCAAATCAGAAGTATTTCCATTCTTTTTGAAGGTAAGTCTACTCTGAAATACTATGGACCCTTGCTCGAGTTATTTCATAGTTTCTATTTTGGTTTTTTGTAAGTAAGTTTATAAAATTCTTTCTTGGAATCTGAGAGTCGCTGTCTGGGCCATTTACTGGTGTGTATTTTCCATCTCCAATTGCCCTTGATAAGGTGGTGGTGAGCCGCCTTATTGAAATGCTGAGCCCACACAATGTAGGTACACCCACAGTGCTTTTAAGGACAGAGTCCCAGGATTGTGAAGGAGCGATGTTATTTTTCCAAGTCAGGGTGGTGAATGACGTGGGTTTTATACCAAAGTGGATGAAGTTCAAAAAGCACGAAGGCAGCAAGTGAAATTGTACCCACATTGAATTCCGGAGAAGCTCCCTTCAGGATTTTCTGATCCAGATTCTGTGTCACTCAAACTACGATTGGTGTAATATTCCATCTGATTGAGGGAGTTAATGGAAACTGTTAAAGACAAAAATGCGTAGTTATTGGAAAGCTTGTTTGGAATATAGGAGACAAGCGCATAATACCTTAACTGTGCCTGTGACAATGCCTTAGAATTTATTACCTGCCATGATTTTGGATTCACAAAGCGGACAAATGGCTCAAAGAGAAGGAAACTGTAATCCCCAAATCACCCCAATCAAGGCAAAAATAAATGTTGCTCCTGTCCTCGACAGATATAATAATCACTATTCTAACTCATTATTGTTGGTAATATCTCGCATATTAGAGCAGTGGGGTGCATGGTGGCACAGTTATTAGCACTGCTGCCTCATAACCCCATAAATCCGGGTTTGATTCCTAGCTTGGTCGCTGTGTTGAGTTTGCATGTTCTCCCCGTGTTTGCATGGATATCCTCCGTTTTCGCCCCAGAGTCCGAAGGTGTGCTAGTTAGATTGACTTGCCATGCCAAATTCTCCCTCAGGGTATCCAATCAGGCGCCAGCATGTAGCGATCAGACGATTATCACAGTAACTTCATTGCAATGTGAAAGCAAGCGTGCTTGTGAAAATTAAACTTAAACACGGTGTGCTATATCCAGTTACTTTGCAGACGGTAAACGATAATCTCTGACCCAGAATCACCATCCCAGCTCCCAGAAACTACAATCAGGCAAAGCAGTTACAGAAACTGAAAGTGCCTTTGTCTTGAATCACTTTTCTCGGGAAACTGATCCAGCCTGTTTAATGCTTCTAATTATAACCCCATGACTCAGGTAATATTTTGGACAATCTCTTGCATTTCTATGTCCATTTGATGATATGCTGAAACGAAAGATAAAGCCTCCACCACATGCGATCTCTATATAAAAAAAAACATTTGGCACAAGTTATTTACTTTCCAATTCCCATTCTCGAGTTATAGTTGCCAGTGGTTCTGAACAGTTTTAATAATCTACATCCAACAATTGTATTGTTCCTTGCAAAGATTCTACATTCCAAATAATATATCATCTCCTTAATTTACTTCGAGATATATATATGCCTTCATAGCTGCTACAGTTATCAATAATTTTCAATTCTACATTTCTATGAATGTTTTCTAGTAATTTATTTCTGTCCTTCTCTAAAGGACTCTAAAGTATTCACTAAACTCTTCCAAATCCCTCCTCATCACCATCACAATTTGGTGGTTTTGACAAATTTAGAAAATCTCATTTTTGACTCAAGTCAATTATGATTATGGACTAGTTGTTGCAGCATATCATTTTACTTTTTCTGCCATTCCAAGCAACCAATCTTTCTCCTTCTCTCTGCTTTCACCTTTCTTGCCATTAGTTAGTCATGTGATTTCTTGCCTTCTAACTCCATATATCTCACGATTACGGGAAGAGATTTCCTAACTAAGTACTTTTGAGATGTAGTCGATGTTGCAATGTAGAAACCATGAGCTGTTTGCACACAGTAAGTTCTCACAAATAAATATGATAATTATCAAGTTGCCTGCTTTTGTGATATTGCCCAGGACACAGTGAATTTCTCACTGCATTCCTGTGAGATGGCATCATGGGATGTTTCTGTTCACACGAGAAGGCATAAAGGTCCTCGCTTTAATGTCTCACCCAAACATAGAAAATAGAAGCAAGAATAGAACACTTGGCTATCCAAGCCTGCTCTGCCGTTCACTTAGATGATGGATGATCATCAAATTCAATATCCTGATCCCGCATTGCCCCATATCTATTGTTTAACCCCAAGAGCTGCATCTAATTTCTTCTTGCAATCACCCAATGTTTTGGCTTGAACTACGTTTTGTGGTCATGAATTTGTGAATGAAGAAATTTCTCCTCACCTTAATCCTAAAAGGTTTACCCGTTATCCTCACACTTTCACCCTTAGTTCCAAGTTGGAACATCTGGCTGTGGAATAAGTCCTTGGCACTCCATTGTAATGACAGCCTTAGTTTTCATGCTTTATTTCTGGAGAGGGACTTGCAACCCAAATGTTGGACATTGAAATTAGAATGCTACAACTTAAGCCACAGGTGCTGTAAATTAACTCTCATTCTCCAGATGCCTAATCTGTGGTGCCTTATCAAGGACCTTTCAGAAATTATGATAAATTGCACTTTCACCATTATTTATACTACCCTGCTAGTTCTGCAGGGATTTTGATGATGTTGGTTAAGCAAGCCATTGTACTTTGAAGGTTGACTACGTATTATTATTTGTTTGTTTCTATTCATTCATTGTTTTTTTCTTCCTCTTTCAGCATTTGTTCGATTAATTCCCGCTAACCACCCGCATCGCCTGGATTCATGAATGTTAAGCTGGGTAGGCCACAGTTCCTTTTTTTCTATGTAGTTTTAAAAACAATTATCTGCGAGAACACGGACAATTTACTAATTTCCAATCAGTTATCAAATACCTCTCATTGAGCCTTTGGTATCTCTTTTGATTTATTTAAAATATATGTTTGAATTCCTTCCAGACCAGGAGGTGTACCTTCTCTGCTTTATTCGTTTACAATTTGAATTTGTATTAATTTCATGTAATTAGATCAATCTAAATTCCAATGTTATGTCCAACAATTTTATGCAGTATTAATAATGAAACAATTCTTTAATACTTTGATTATTTCACTTTTGTTGCTTGTTCTTTATTCATGGGACAGTTCTAAATTATTGAGTCTTCACTTCAGCTCGAAATTTGGAGGATTCTTCTCTCACTAAAGATCTTCTGTTTTTGTAACTTTCTTTGACAGAGAGTGGTTAGGGGCTCATTGACTGTTGTCTAGCTGTTTAAGATAGATTTTGGATCTATAATGAATTAACGTGTTGTGTGACAGGCATGGGAAAGGCAGAGCCACAATCAGATCAGCCATCCTATTATTGAATGGCGGGGATTTTATGATTTTATCATATTCTTCAATAATTGATCATATTTCTTTCCAGCATCGTTTTTCTCATTCGAATAGAACATTAAGCTATTTTATGAGATGCTCCTTAAAAATGTCATCTCATTGAATTATCAATTGCTTAACATCTCTGTACAATCCAAGCATGTTACTCACTGCCCCCCACACTCCACCTCACCCCACCCCGCCCCCCCACCCCACTCCCACCGCCACCTCTACTCTTCCATCTATTTGCTTCATTGTGCATTTCCTACTTTTACTTTCCCTTTCCCCTCCATGGTTCTCATTGCACCCATGGCTTCTCATTTGTTTTAACCTGTTGCATTATTAGCTATTGTTGAGATGCATCATTGTTTGTGAAAGGGGTCCATTAAATATTTCCAAGTTCATTATCAGTTCCTGAAATTCAGCACTTCTCCAATCTGTTCTGAGTTATTATCATTAAGTGTGTTACATTAAGTTCGACATTGCCTAGTTGCTCCCCGATTTTCTCTTCTATCCCTTCTGGTCCATTCTCTCTGCAAGATCCATTCGTGAATCCTCGCCTGTTGCACTTTTTCCATACTGGATTAGAAATGGGCGGTTTACACATGATAGCTCTCCACTGATGAGATTGTTGTTCACTAACTCAGATACTAGAAATATCTGGAAATGGAGATATACACACTTTTTCGAACACACATTCTCTGACAAATATAGAGTCTTCCCAGGCCAATGAATCATTTCACAGGCAGAAAAAAACACATGACGGGGCTTTTTCACACTGGAAAGTCACTGGACTGTCCATTGTCCCCATTTAATGATGTGACCATTTGAATTTACGTAGAAGCCAGACTTATTCTGTGAAGACTGAGTAAAAGAGAAGTAGAATACAAACCTGAACCCCGTGAATTGCGGTCAGATTCAATATTCTCAATCTCTGCATAAATTCCTTGGTCGGACGCAGAAGGCGAAGCCAAGTGGTGAGCGACAGTACCTGTTAAAGGAAAGGCAAGGCGATCAGCATGTTGTTGCATTGCACGGGCGGTTAACAGTAAAATGCCCGAGGCTGATAAACAAACCACAGATGTGATGAGATTCCCAAGATAAAGCCAGTTAGTTTGCATGTGGATATGCTCTGGAATCGGTGCATCCGTGAATGTGCATTTTTATGTTTGTAATAAGCGTTCGTTCACCTCCAGCAGAACAGAACCCATTTGCAAGAAAGTCGGAAAAGACAAAACAAGTGTTTGGGGAGGGATGGGGGAGTATGGGTAGGACCCTCTGCAGAGTGTCAGACAAAATGAGTCCCAGCAAATCATTCGTGACGGGCCACGTGGGGAATTCAACTGAATTGGACCCAGGCAGAAATTTGACTGACCTCTGCGGTGGTCTCATCAGTTAGGAGGTGGTACTGAGCAGGCCATGGTTTCCAAGGGAAAAGTGACCTGTAGATCAACGGTGCATTGGTTGTTGGATTATGTGTGAAATATTTGTGTTTGGATGTAGAATTACTGGAGAATGCTGCAAGTCACAGAAGAATATTGCACAGAATCTGGTGCAAAGTGTTCGCGACTAGACATGAGGCTCATGATAATGAGAGAGAAAAACAGCTACATAACACATAAAAGAATATTTAAGAAAGAGTTCCGTTAAACTTTCATTTCCATTATTTAAACGAGTGAGTCTTTCTGGAGTCTGAGATAAACTGGGTAGTGAAAGATTTTGATTTGATTTATTATTGTCACATGTATATAGTGAAAAGAATTGCTCCTTGCGCACTATGTGGATTCTCTAATTAGTTTCACAGTTACCAATGCGGATGAGAATTGCAAAACGAAGTTCAGAGTTTTTTTTCGGGTTACTTCAAGTGACGTTCTTTGGAAAGATGTGATAAACAACAGCCCCAGGATATAAATCAATATCAATATTTCAATGCTAGTTGGACATTGGAGGCTCACCTTTTCTTTTGAACTTTCTCAATATTACTGCCAGCAGTGTGATCAGTTCCAGGATTGCCAGCACTCCGAGGGTCACGCACACGACCAGGGGAATGGGATTGGCATCTGCTCGTCATAAGATACAGAAACATTTAACAGAGACATAGTGTCCCCTTGCACACTTTCAATGTTGTCATCAATGGGAAATCAACCCTTATTCAGAAATTAGCAAAAGTGGATCATTGTAAATGAAAGCAGCATCATTGGGAAGAATTGTAACATTAACACCAATTCTAGAAAGGTTATATAGACCAATTACCTGAAGGTGTGTTCTGAGAAGAATTCGGTGACAAATCCAGTCCTGTGGGTATATTGGACAGGCATTAATAACTTCAAATGTTGGTGATTTACTTTAAAAGCCAAATGAATTTCCTAATTTTTGGAAATTGGTCATGTCCACGTACTGAGCAGTCCTTACCGGAACAAATCACCCTAGCATCTTCCTTGTGGTCACAGTCAGACTGGGCTGCTGATGCGGAGGGACAGTCGGACAGAAACGATTCAAATCCGGTGCATTGGATCTCACCCAGCCAGATATCACCACCGTTACCCCAGGGCAAAGGGGACCCTCCTTGTGCCAACAGAGCGGAGCCGCAAGCCAACTGCCTGCACACAACATTAGCATCGGCCAGATCCCAGGAATCATCACAAATCGTGCCCCAACGGTTATTGTACAATATCTCCACTGTCCCAGAGCAGTTAGTGTCTCCTCCCACCAGGCGCAAACGCTGACCTAAATCCGTCCAAAAGAATAAATTATTCTTATTGATCTAGCCGGAACCGAGAACGCAACATGTATTCGATATAGCAGCATTTACCTGGTTCTTGACTGCCTTCCATTGAACAGTGGGGCTGCTCCTTCGTCCCCGACGTCCCTGTTAAGAACAGACATTCGCTGAGTGCATTGGATAGCAATGTTTGCAATGATAGCAGCGCATTGAGAGGTTTGGTGTGCGTTACCTGAACAAACGACACCCGCATCATCATAGTGGCTGCAGTCTTTGACACCCTGCGAGTCTGCCCCACACTGCCAAATGAACGCTTCGAATGAAGTACACCCCAGCTCACTGAGTCGGATAGGTCCAGATCCCTCTCCGAACTTCCCAGCATCATAGAACATTGATTGGAAGCTGCCACACTCCAACTGTTTACAGATCACTTCAGCATCCTCTGTCCGAAGTATGTCCGAACACACTGTGCCCCAGCTGCCATTGTAGAAGATTTCCACTCTCCCCTCGCAGCGGTGATCTCCGTTCACCAGTCTTAATTCCTTGTGCTCTGTCAAAGAAGTAAGAAATATCCAGATTTACATCTTCACAAAAAATGGTAAATTTACCATAATCCGAGATGACCACGGCTTGTTTAAACTGCGGATCTCCACACCTCAGGGTAAGGGCGAGATTCACGAATAAACTCAGATGTTACGGGGAACGACCCTGCGCTGTTCACATTGCTCTCTATCACAAGCCAACTGGGCGTACACAGTGTCCTGGTTATGCCCACTAATTGGCAATAATTATTTCCAAAATGTAACACAAAACAACTAGATCCAAAGATCAACGCAGATTTCTAATGGGATTGTCATACTTAAGAAATTTGGTGCATTCATTTCGGGAGTGGCAGAAAGATGCACCTGAAATCTATGTGGATTTTCGAAAGGGACCAAGAGATCTGGTGATATAGATGCTTTAATGACTTAGAAAATGGTGGTGTCTATTCTTGGGATGACAAATATGAAATCAGGTATGTAGAATATGCGTTCCTTTTCCTAGAGACTGGTGAGATGGTGGAACTCAGACCATCTCGCTGAGTGGGAGTATCAATGTCTTCAAGATGAAACTGGATGAGTACAGGCGGAAAGGAAAGTCAGCATAAGCAGATAGAGTTGAAAGGAGTAATGCAGGATGATTCTCGTGTTCAGTACAAATGCCGTACAGAGTAATTGAGTGGAAAGGCCGGATTCTGTGCCCTGGGTACTGTGTAATTCAGTGTAACATCATCCCTGTGAAGCCTCAGGAATTCCGCACAGTGACAGCATCCTTACCTGAGCACATAATTCTCACATCTTCCTTATGGCTACAGTCGTGGTTACCCCATGATGCTGAGGGACATTCCCAGAGAAATGACTCGTTCCCGGAACACTTTAGATCATCCAACCAAATTGGGCCTGAGCCCGATTCACAAGAAGCAGGAAGTGACATCTCCAATGCGGTTCCGCAGCCCAGCTGTTTGCAAACCACGTTAGCGTCAATGAAATCCCAGGAATCATCACAAACTGAGCCCCAACTCTGATTGTAATAAATCTCCACACGGCCAGCGCACGGGCTATCACCACCAGACAGTCTTATCTGCATGTGATCTGTTGGACAGTAATACAGACGAGTTATATTTCTGATAGATTTTCAGCTCATCACTTTCTTCCCATTCAATACTCTGAAGGAGAACGGAAATCTGCCTTTATATCGCGCCTGTGGATATCTTAATGAGTCAATATGTCAAAGCCTCTACTTCTACAATGAAGACACAGTGCATGAATGTTTTACATATTCCAACATCTGACGACATAGTTTCTGGATTCCAGTCCCCACATTTTTGTGCTGAATGCTAGGCATATTGTGTGCTGCCATTTGACTTTTCCCGATTCTATTCATCCTATTGGAAGTGATATAATTTCCAGTATATTTACATGTGTAGCTGCTTTTACATGGGACATCAGTCGACACATAAAACAAACATATCTGCCTCGAGTTACATTCTGCCCAATGGAGCTTAGACAGTCTCAGTCTCAGCGAGACCGTTTCAGTTTACATGCTGCGCAATGACACTTGCGATAGTATAGATCACATACTCCAAAACACTGCTGCCTGAACGGCAGCGAGGCGCACTGGGCAACACCTCAGTGCTCGCTGATCGACATTATTTGCCTTTTTGTCAATTCCTGCGGTTTGATAGTATCATCAAGTTCAAATACATTAATAGTCCAAGCCCCACCATTGCATGGCCACCTTCTAGGGATAAACACCTGCTCCTTGTTGTCTCCGATCTTTTTCCAATTGCACTTCGACGCAATTCTTTTTTACTTTTGCCTTTTTTAAAAGTGCTCTAAAATTTCAAAACCCCATTCTTGTTCCCGTCTGTCTTTGTCCTTTGGCTTTACACTCCGGCCCCTCGCTGTCGCTAAGCTGAATAACTGCTATCATCTGGAGAGAACGTGAATTGGCCATTCGGCCATTGGAGTCTGCTCTAGCTGTTTATTCAGATCATGACTGCTCTGGTTGTAGTTTCAACTCCATTTCATGTCTTGCCAAATCCCCTTTCCTAAACCCTTTACAGACATTGTCTCTCTCAACAACCTGAATAGCTCATCCTTAAATAAATGCAATGAGCCAGCCGCCACTGCTTCCTGGGGAAGGGAATTCCACTCCTGATTCACCCACTTAGAGTCTAAACACATTTCTAATCACCATCATGCAATGGTAGAGATCACATTCTCCCAACACTGTTGCCTGAACGGCAGCGAGGACAACCGAGCAACACCTCTTATACTCGCTGACCGACACTACCGGGACAGAAACGTGCATCATGGTCAGTATTGCTGTCTCAAAGCGCCAGGGACCTGGGTTCGAATCCCGGCTTGGGTCGCTGTCTAAGTGGAGTCTTCATCTCCTCCCCGTGTCTGCGAGAGTTTCCTCCGGGTGCTCCGGTTTCCTCCCACAGTCTGAAAGTTGTGCTAGTTAGGGACAGTGACCCGAACAGGCGCCGCAGTGTGGCGACTTGGGGAATTTCACAGTAACTTCATTGCGTGTTGATGTAAATCTTCCTTGTGATTGATAAATAAATTATCTTACATAAATACATATCTTAAAACGGGAACTCATATTTCTCAATATCCTGATATAACGAGGATCAATTCGCCAAAATATGAGCAAATTAGAAACTTTCCGACATTGGCTCTGGAAAAGAGAACTTTTTTTTCACCTGAACACACAACTCCTACGCCCGTGTTGTCACTGAGAGATGAATTGAATAGCAATGAGCTGCAGTTCCGGAGATGCGCTTCATTTCCATCACACTGGATATCAGTTATCCAAACTGATCTCAGACTCTCTTTCATTGAAGAACTGTAAGCGCCTATCCCGTTACCGCAGCCCAGCTGTCTGCAGACTACGCGAGCATCGCTCAGGTCCCAGAGGTTGTCCTGCACTCTGCCCCAGGCTCCATTGTAGTAAATCTCCACTCGCCCATCACACCGGCTTTCTCCGTCAGTCAATCTTAGCAACCAATTTTCATCTACAAAGTGAAGAACATTGAGACGACAATTAAACTTAAGCCACTGTATCTTATTTACTGCTTCTTAAAAATGCCGACGCACTGAGGGCGATGTCCTCCCCAATGATACTGCTAATCCTGAAAAATATTGTGCAGGCCTAAAATTCAATGTCCGGTGGTACAGAGTTTGCAATCGTTCCGATGCCTTTCTACCTGCACAAATCGGATCATGCCGAAGGAGAAGCGCAAGGCTGAGCAGCAAGAGATTCACTTGATTTCAATCTCATTATTTCTCCAGCGTATAATTGTCCCCAGGCCTGCAGTGTTCCCACCTCTCCAGCGGGAGGCCACACTGATGTGAATCACTATTTGTCTTAACTGGCAGATACCTGGTGCATTAATGATGCTGAGAAGCACAACGGCCATTGAAGACCCGGGTGCTCAAGGTCATGGCCGGTATTGTCCATCAGGCAGAGTGTCGTTGGCACACTGGCAGTATCTAACAGGCACAATAGCATTGGCAACTGGACATACCTGCAGTGGCCATTGAACAACTCCAGCAGTACCATCTAGGCACCACCAGTGTGTCAGGGATAGTGCCAATGGCTAATGCGATATGACAGGGAGGGGGTGGGAGATGCTATGCAGGGTGGCTATAATGTTGGGGGTAGGGAGAGAATCTATGAAAGAGGGAACACGTCGTAGGTCATGACTTGGGGGGAGCGTGTTCATGTCGCAGGTCATGATGGGCTACATATAAAGCATCATGCTGGGGGACCCACCTGGAATGCCTCAATGCCCTGATGCCAGTGGGCCGTGTTGGGGAATAGGGTCGGGGAACATGCCACCAATGAAGGGGGATTTAATGTCCATGGCGGGGAAGCGGTGCGAGAGGGCTCCCCCAGTGCACTGTAAAATCAGTGACATTACAAATTGAACACAAGCTCTCTGAAACTGGGATCGCCAGCGTGTCAAGAGCCGTTAACACGACAGCTCAGTGACTATTGCTGTGCTGTGCAGATACATGGATTTGGGCCTGTGTCTTTGGGAGTTTGCGCATTCTCCCCATGCTTGCGTGGGTTTTCTCCGGGAGCTCCGGTTTCCTCCCACATCCCAAAGATGTGCTCTTAGGCTAATTGGCAAAACAAATTCTCCCCAAATCGTCTCAAATTTGTTTTTTAATCCATAGATCTATAAATATAGACAGGGATCACGGGTAGAGGTGGGAACATCGGGGTAGCGGCGCGGGCTCTTGGGCAGAAGGGCCTGTTTCCCGTGCTGTTTTGCTCTTTGTCCTTCCTACCAGGGCATAACTCATCATTCTCTGTTAAATTCAATGAGTACTGCATGATTCCTGTGTGCAATATGCCTGGGAGACTGATGTGGATTTCTCCATTATTCTGGCTATTAGTGCACTTTTTTTTTGGGAGGGGGAAATTACGCCCCTTATCTGGAAATTGTACCCCCCTGATACAAGCCCGAGATGTGATGGAAGGCCCCATGTTTGAATGGATGCATCTTCAATATCCATAGTAAATTTGATTCCACTCAGGATGAAGAAATCCACTTGAAAGCCATTCTTTAAACATTCACTCTATCGCTAACACAGTGTCGATATAACACATACACTCTGTGAGATGTGGTGAAACAGCTCGCTCAGACTTCTTCGAAAGCATCTGACAGAAGGACGAGGAGAATGGGAACTCATCTCCAATTTCCCAGGAATTCCAAATCATCCCAACGCATCATTGATCGTTCGTCATTGAAGGATCAAAATTGATCAATTCCCTTCGGCAGAGACTGTCGACGGATAATAATCACATGGACTACAGCCATTTAATGAGGTGGCTGACCATTGCACATTGAAGAGAAACTGGGGACTCAAGAAAACGTTTTCTTGTCAGCTCCATCCATGTCCCATAACTGGTGTTACATGGTCCCCATTGTGCAGTTTCGATCTGTTTCTGAATTCTGATATTTTTGTATTCAGCCAGAAAGGGAAAATCACCATAAGATCAGATATTAATTTGTTAACAATGTGCCACAATATATAGATTTGCTTCATTACTAGATAGAATGAGAATCATTAGCAGCCAAACGCAACGCAGACAAGGTTAACCATAGCGTCATAGAATTATAGAATTTTGTAGCACACAGAAAATGGGCAATCGGCCCACAGGCTCCCAAAGAGCTATCTAGTTACTCCTATTCTCCAACCCTCTACCTCTGGTTGCTCCAAATTAATTACTGTCAAATATTTTTCCAGCCTTTGTTTGATTCCTATGGAATCGCCTTCTACACACCCCAAGGCAGCACATGTCAAATCGCAACAACTGAGGAAACTGGTTTGTCCCCACCACACTCCTAACTCTCTTGCTAAATATGTTGAGACTGTGTCTATCCACCCACTACAACCCCACCCCTCCGCCCTCCCACCCCCATCCTGTGGCTGACACACCAGCTAGTGGAGATAAAATATGCTTCTTTGCCCTGTCAAATTAGTTCATAAAAAGACGAAAAGCCCCCCCGCTTTTTTTTTTTCCCCATGTGCACTGACAATGGTACTTTTTTTTCTATCAGATTTTTTACGACTCCCGCGCCTTTTTCCATCAATTAACTAGCAAACCTTCGGACCTCTGGGGGGGAAAACGGAGGCTATTATTGCAAACACGGGGAGAACATTGCAAAACTCAACGCAGCGGACCAGCTAGGAATCAAACCCGGATTATGGGGTTGTTGAGGCAGAGTGCTAATAAGTGTGCACCATGCACCCACTGCTATAATATGCGAGATACTACCAATAATAATGAAGCTGAATAGTGATATTATATCTGTCGAGGACAGGAGCAACATTTATTTTTGCCTTGATTGGGGTGATTTGGGGATTACAGTTTCCTTCTCTTTGAGCCATTTGTCTGCTTTGTGAATCCCAAAATCATGGCAGGTAATAAATTCTAAGGCATTGTCACAGGCACAGTTAAGGTATTATGCGCTTGTCTCCTAAATTTCAAACAAGCTCTCCAATAACTATGCATTTTTGTCTTTAACAGTTTCCATTAACTCCCTCAATCAGATGGAATATTACACCAATCGTAGTTTGAGTGACACAGAATCTGGATCAGAAAATCCTGAAGGGAGCTTCTCCGGAATTCAATGTGGGTACAATTTCACTTGCTGCCTTCGTGCTTTTTGAACTTCATCCACTTTGGTATAAAACCCACGTCATTCACCACCCTGACTTGGAAAAATAGCATCGCTCCTTCACAATCCTGGGACTCTGTCCTTAAAAGCACTGTGGGTGTACCTACACTGTGTGGGCTCAGCATTTCAATAAGGCGGCTCACCACCACCTTATCAAGGGCAATTGGAGATGGAAAATATACACCAGTAAATGGCCCAGACAGCGACACTCAGATTCCAAGAAAGAATTTTATAAACTTACTTACAAAAAACCAAAATAGAAACTATGAAATAACTCGAGCAAGGGTCCATATTATTTCAGAGTAGACTTACCTTCAAAAAGAATGGAAATACTTCTGATTTGAAAGTGAATAATATCGATAATCGTCGTTGGTACAAAGCAATGAAAATTCCATTCTCTGTGTCTTCTCGCAGGGCTCTCTTTACAGACAGTGAAATGGGTCTAGTTTGAATGGGGAAGTGGAGGCAGGGGGTGGGGTGATGTTGAATGTGATTTCGAAATGGTATTAAGCTAACCCAATATGACATGGTCCATTTATTCCCTATCCCCTGACTTCTCCAAACCACAGACCGCCCTACAGAACCCGAGTAGATTGTTGCATGATAATATAATCTTTATAAAAAGTGTTAGAGTTTGGTGTTAGTGAAAGTTCCTATTTCCTCGCAGGTCCAGTTCCAAGTGATTATGACTATGTTGAGACTGAACCTGTTGACACTCAGGACGGTCACATATCGCTGGACAGTGTTCCTGAGGATCACTTCACATTGAGAGATGCTGGCGGTGATCTCTCTACACTCGGTGAGTCGAACCCCTGACACTCCCACAGCCTTACCATTCTTCTATACACGGGACTGTTTGAATTCGATTCCAATCCACGGAAAATGTTGTTATTACAGTAAATCTAAATGCAACAGCAAAGCTATCCATTTACTAGCTACAAATTGGCATTGCCAATGGTCCGTAGTATTAGAGAACAGTGTTTTTTGCGAAATATTTGATTTACTATTGTCACATGTATTGGAGTGCAATGAAAAGTATTGTTTCTTGCGTGCTACACAGACAAAACATACAGTTCATAGATTACATATGGGAGAAGGAAAGGAAAAAATGCAGAACGTAACGTTGCTATTTGAGATAGAGTGTAGAGAAAAATCGGCTTCATGTGTGGAAGGTTCTTTCAAAAGTCTGATGGCAGCTATCAAGAAGCTGCTCTTACGTTGGCTGGCACGTGTTCCTGATGAAGAGAGCACGTCCAGCGTGCATGGGGTCCTTGAATATGCTGGTTGCTTTCCCGAAGCAGCGGGAAGTGTCGATGGAGTCAATGGAACGGAGACTAGTTTGCGTGATGGACTGTGCTGTATTCACAACTCATTATAGTTTTCTGCAGTTTTGTTCAGAACAGGAGCCATACCAAGCTGTTCAATGAAACACTGGGGACACATACTTCAAAAATAAAATCTACAATCACAAGAACTTCCCCCTCAGGTGGTTGATCAACATTGTTGAACTCACACAGAGTCCTGAAGTATGATGAGCCTCTTTGACTCTTTATGTCAGAAGCTCATGGGTGTCTTCAACTGATCAGCTGCCCCAGCTATTTTCCTCTCTTCCAGAGACCATTTATTCAAACGTCCTGCAAAGTTCCCACTTTTTTGAGTCTCTGACTTGTCTAATGCTCTTGTTTCTCCCATATTTACCCACACACTCTCTTTGAACTGAACTGAATCTTGTCAATGAGAACCACCTTTTAGTCCCACGACATCATTGCTATTAAAACCTTAATGACCCAATTATCCTTCCTCCTCTCAATGCCATCTGATATTGCAAACAGTTTCTCCTCCCGTTCTAATTTATTTACCACTCCTTTAAATCCAAAGTTGAAATATTTCATTACCTGAATTTGAGGTTAAGATGTTGCAGGATTGTCCCCAGTGTTTCATTGAACAGTTTGCTATGGCTCCTGTTCTGAGCTAAACTGCAGTATTGAATTGCCAGTGGCTGCCGTAAAAGCTGAGTTCTGGAGTTGGAATCAGTGTTCATATGGAGGAGAGAAGCTTTCTCACTGTAGTTCTGCTGTATGACAGTTTTAGCTGTCTACTGAATTACATTACAACAGACCAGTTGCTGTGCTTGGTAACTGTCTGGGCTAAAAGATGGTTTGAGATGACTCTCTAAAAAGGCAACGTCCAAAGTTGTGCATATGCGGTTGATTGGCTGTTGTAAATTGGCCCTTCGTGTCATGGGGTGGGTTGGGGATGCTAGCATTTAAATAACTGGTGGTAGGGGAATAGGACCTGAGTGGGATTGTTGTCAATGTAGGGTCGATGGGCCAAATGGCCATTCTCTGCACTGTGGGGACTCTATGATGACTAGGTTCCTTCACTGTGACTGAATTAACAGACTGCCTGCCTGTTCAATCGCCACAACTAGATAAAGAACAAAAATCAAACCTTCTGTCCAATTCAATGTTGAGCTGAGTGTGGACCTGAAAAACAAATGTTTATGTTCTACTTACTGACTGCATCTCTCTCCCTGATAAGTTTCTGAGCCCGTGCCTCTTTGATTGCATCATTTAGTGTTATACACTGGACCAAGGGATAATCTTTCCTCAACTGCACCATTACCCGATTCCACTCTAACCTCAGCTTAATTTACTTTGAAACCTTCATCCTTGCCTCTAGAACCTGACAAGCTGATTGTTTTTGGTTAACCAGAAGTGCGTTTGAACATAGTTCGCACCCTCAACGTAAGGTTATCAAAAATCTCCTGCCAATACTATTACTCTCTCCAACTCCTGCTCACCTATCATTGCTATGTTTTCTAACCTACATTGGATGCCACTATTCATTTTAAAATCCACATTCTTCCTTTCATGTCTCACCAACACTCATCCTACTTCCTATAATTTTCTCCAGCCCTGCAGTGTTTCTCTGATTCTTGCTTGATGAACACGCCTGATTGTAATCGCTATGTAAGTGCTGGCTGCCAATTCAGTTTTCATTCTTAAAGTTACAAATCCCATGCTCAGAACGGGCAAACCGAAATTCATTTCTTGCTTGCTCCAAGAACCAAATTCGAAATCCAATTGAATCCAATTCAAGGTCCCCACAAGGGAGAATAACAAGATCCAAGCTGGCAAGATGGGGCATTTGACCCCATCTTGGGCCGGACGCTTGATCTTAGCCAAAACATTTCTTTGACTCGCCATCCCTCTTCCCAGTTATAAATCAAATATTGCTTGAAGATAATCCTATAAAAGCTTGAAATACTGTATTATGTTTGCGGTGCAGTCGAAATATGAGATAATGTTATTGCCTCAGTCCCATCGTTAATCCATTATTTGTTTTTCCCCATAGAATACAGTTCTCATCCCAGTTTACCATTGCTTCCCATGCCTGGAAATGATGAGGATGTTCACCCTGACAGACTCACAGCTCCGGAGTTTCCGCTGCCAGGGAGCAATTACTCTGTAATAACATTTGCATCAAACTACTAACAGTGTTATTTTGTTCGCTATTCCAGTGTTTGCGATGCAGTGGCGAGAACAGTTTGTAACGGCAGGCGAAATGTTAATAGTAGTGAAAATTATGAAAAAAAAAGTGAACCCAAATGTAGCTATTTCAGGTGGAATATTCTGAGTCTTTAAGAAAAACTCCATTTGATAAGTCGACATGACGGCTGAAATTGCTTCAATATGAAAGAAAGCATTTCTTCCGCATTTTTAGCGACCATCTGATATCTGAAAACGGTTGCCCGCAAAGAGCTGTTCGATTTGTTGTCACAATTGCAATTTAAGACACGGTCCAGCCAACATGCATGGAGCAAACTCACACAAACAGCAGATAATCTGTTGTGCAACAATTTTGTTTGAATGATAAATTTTGATCCGCATTCCAGGGAGAACACCATAATAATTCCTCTTTTTTCTAGATAGATGCATTTGCATGCAGCAGAGCGGGGAGTTCGGCTCTCAGTGCAATGTTTCGTCTGAAAGACGGCGCTTTCGCCAATGTAGCACTTCCTCTGCCCTTGTTTTTTCATTCAATCCCTGAGATGGGCATTGAACCTGGAGACTCAGAGATGACATTTCCACTGAGCGACAGTTAACAATACCCTCACTTTCAACCCTTTTCTTTTAAATTTAAAAACCTGTAGGATGTATGTAACAGACTTGTAGAAAGTATTCTGTCAAATTGCACATTAATTATTCCAACTGTGTGAACCTGCTAAATAGGTTTTTCTGCATATTGACTTCACTTTACCTGAATAAATTGAGATGTTACATTGAGAAATAATTAAATTTCATTTCTTGCCATATTTTATTTGAGATCGTGAGCATTCTATTGAATTAATGACTGAAAATAGAATTTATTTCACATCATTCTCTGTTTCCAATGTATGCTGCAATGC
Organism: Sphyrna mokarran; assembly: GCA_024679065.1. Lineage (NCBI taxonomy): Eukaryota > Metazoa > Chordata > Chondrichthyes > Carcharhiniformes > Carcharhinidae > Sphyrna > Sphyrna mokarran. The sequence goes on along the minus strand of JAGIQG010000031.1, from coordinate 19,855,208 downwards.
ATGGACGAATCAGCTGTGATCAACGTCAAGAACCAGCGCTTTTCAAGGAGTGGTATTTTTGTAACCATTTTACGCTTTCGTGTCCTGCTTAAGGATCAGATCCTGTGATGAGTCAATTATTCGATTTGTCTTTTGTGTCGGTATTGACTGGAACTATTCCCTCAATCGCAATAGATTCGCTGTCTAGGCACTGCTGCAGACAATCTATGATGTAAAATGTAGCAGAATTTTATAAATACACATGGCTGATTAAACACCTTAGTTGGAATTATCCGTATCAATGTCTTCATTCAATCCATGATGTGGAGATGCCGGCATTGGACCGAGGTAAACTCAGTAAGAGTCTGGCAACACCTATTTTAAATCCAACCGATTCATTTGATAGTAAAACTGCTAGCTTTCGGCGTTTGTGCCTTCGTCAGGCAAATGAGGTGCTCTGGTCTCCAAAAGCACACATATCAGCACAGACAGTTTACAGATGTTTACCGTCTGTGCTGATATGTCTGCTTTTGGAGACCAGAACACCTAATTCGCCTGACGAAGGCACAAACGCCGAAAGCTAGCAGGTTTACTATCAAATGAATCGGTTGGATTTAAAATAGGTGTTGCCAGACTCGTACTGAGTTCATTCAGTCCAGGCATTTTCATTAATCCCGACATCAATCACAATTCTCTTTTGCTGCAGTATTTGGCAGTGTGGACAGAATAATCTGATCAGAATTAAAATTGTTTTTGCACTTTAATATAGGCTTTTTATAACAGTTGTTGGCCACTAGAGTGATTGAGGAGAAGTTCGCACCAAGGACTGTACGATCGATCACCGCTGAAATACCAGTATCAACCAGCAGATGGAGACCGTTTTTTAACGCCTGAACTTCAGCAAAAGCAAATCTATTCCTTCTCTTTCGCTAATTTGAAACAGCACTAGACAACTCACAAGGACTTCTACTGACTCAGAAAGAACACTTAGCAGTCCAGAGAAAACTAACTTAAAAGATGCTGAGCCCTTATCTGGTTTCAGAAAGACATAGTGACTCACACAGATTCAGGCGCAAAAGCACAAGCAATGAATGGGACAAGTTTGACTATGTCGGAGTCTTCAATGCTGCGCCCCATGTGTCAAATGGAAGTATTGCAAGTCGCAGGATTTCCATTTGTTGGTCTTCCAAGTATTGGACTCTATTCCCCTCCCATACAATTCTGGGTAAACATAAAGCAGGAAACCCGTTGTAACTTCCACCACGCTCCAAAAAGACAGAGGAGATTTTAGAGACCAGTAATACTGCCGGGAAATGAAAGCAAAATGCAGAAGCGGCTCGAACTCTGATCTGAAAACAGAATACAGTGGGAAAACTTTCCCCAGCAGGCCTGACAGCATTTATGTCGAGAGAAACAGAGTTAAAGTTTGAAGTCGATATGACTTCTTGGGAGTTAAAGAGAGGGACAACTGTAATGGTTTGTGGAGCAGATGAAGAAATGTAAATAGACCAAGGATAGGCGAGAGACAGGAAAGTCTGGACAAAGGTGTTTTGGGCCCAAGACAAAGGAAACGTTAGTAGCAGTGTTACAGACTAAAGAAGTGCTGATGGTGGCATAAAAATCATGGGTAAATAGCAGAACAAAAGTCAGTACTCTGTATATTAACTTTGTATTAGCTCTGTTCCCCTTGTCAAAGATGCAACCAATTCATTGAAACATAGAAACCAGGTGCTGGGGTGGGCCATTTGGACCTTGAAGCCTACATCATCATTCAATATGATCAGGGCTGATCATGCAGTTTCAGTATCCCACTCCCACTTTCTCTCCATAGGTCCTGATCCCTTTAGCCACAAGACCCACGTCCAGCTTCCTCTGGAACATATCAAATCCCAATAGCCCTTGTCGTAAATATTTCCAAAGGCTCACAACTCTGAATGAAGAAGTTCTTCCTCATCTCTGTCCTGAATGTTTCCCTTTATTCTTAGCCTGTGACCCCTAATTCTGCACTTCCCTAACATCAGGAATTCTAACTGCATCTAGCCCATCCAACCCCATCGGAATTTTATGTGTTTTTCTGAGATCCCCTTTTTTAAAAAAATCCAATTAGTAGAAATTCAACCGATCCAGACTTCGTTCATATGTCAGCCTTGCCATTTCAGGAAGGAATTTGGTGAACCTTTGATTGACTGTCTCAATAGCAAGGATAACATTCCTCAGAGACACAGAACACAACTGTGCAATGCTCAAGGTGTGGCTTCACTAAATCCATACATAACGTAGCAAGGCATCCTTACTGCTATACTCACATCCTCTTGCTAAGAAGGCCAGCATACAATTAGCTTTCCTCACCATCTGCAGTAGCTGGATGTCAACTTCCAACATAAAACCCAGGTCATGTTGCACTTCCCCTTTACCTAAACTGCTACCTTTCAGAACATAATTCAGTCAACTTTATTTATTTGTGTCACAAGACTACTTACATTAACACTGAAATGAAGTTACTTCGAAAATCCTCCAGTCAACACATTCTGGCGCCCGTTCAGGTACACTGAAGGAGAATTTAGAATAGCCAACAGTGGGTGGAAACTGGAGCACCTGGAGAAACCCACGAAACACAAGGATATCGTGCAGACTCCACGCAGACAGTGAACCAAACCGGGAATTGCACCCTGGTGCTGTGAGACAGTAGTGTTAACCACTGTGCCACCAATAATAATCTTCCTTCCTGTTTTTGCCATCAAAGTGGATAACTTCTGATTTATCAAGATTATATAGCATTTGCAAGCATTTGCCCACTCAGCCAGCCTGTCCAAGTCATCCTGCAGCCTCTTAGCATCGCCCTCACCAAACACACACTGCCACCCAACTTCGTGTCATATGCAAATTTGGAGATATTGCATTCAAGTCTTCTGTCCAAATTGTTAATATAAGTTTTGAATAACTGGGGTCACAGCACTCAACACCTTGGTGCCCCCTACTCACTGCCTGCTACTCTGTAAAGGACCTATTTGTTTCCATTCTCTGCTTCCTTTCTGCAAGCTAGTTCTCTATTCATGTCAATACATTTCTCCAATACCGTGGGCTTTAATTTTGCTCACTAATCTCTTGTGTGGGATTTTTTCAGAAGTCTTTTGAAAGTCCAGATACACAACATTGGCTGGTTACCCTTGTCCACTCAACTGGTCACATCCTCAAAAAATTCCAGATTTGCCAAGTACGATTCCATGCTGATATGGACCAAATCTGCCACTGTTTTTTTTTCCAAATGCTCTGTTATTACATCCTTAATAATTGACTCCAGCATTTTCCCCAGCACCAATGTTAGGCTAACCAGTCTATAATTCCCCAGTTTCTCACTCTTTCCTTTTTTAAATAGTGGAGTTACATTAGCTATCTTCCAATCCTCTGGAAGTCCAGAGTCTGTAGAATACTGGCAAATGATCATCAGTGCATCCACGATTTCAAGGTCCAATTCCTGGCTTACTCTTGAATGCAGAGCAGCAGAGCCCAGGATTTATCCCAGCAATTTCACCAATATAATTTCCTGAATAATAAGGCCTTCCTTCAGTTCCTCCTTCATGCTAGAGCCTTTGTCCTCTAGCATGTTTGGAAGGTTATCTGTGTCCTCCTTAGTGAAAACAGATCCAAATGCTTTGTTCAGCTGGTCTGCCATCTCTTCGTTTCCTATTGCGAACTCACCAGATTCTAATTGTAATGGACTGCTGCATTTTTCCAACAATTTTCTTTTCAGTAATGTGCAGTATAGCATGCAAGAAAGAATACTTCTTACTCTATAAATGTGAAAGATAAATAAAATCAAATCACATCTAGCAGGAAAAATGTCTTGTGAAAATTCCGGTGCACAGCCTCGACGTTCTAAATGCCCAATGCAGCGGGACTGTTTGGTTTCAAAAGGCAACAGTGAAAGGTGTATTGGAAGAATATAATATGCTGATTAGACCAGTTTTTTTCTGGATACATTGCTTTGGAACATCATATAGTAATCTCACCATTCATTCATGGGCGCTTGACGCCCTCGTGTGGCAAAAGTCTGAAATAACCGTGCAGGTTCAGATGCACAGCGTGTCCAGCACCGAAAACAACCATCGAATGCTGCTGATCCATGCTTCGCACTGGCTGCCTCCTCCTCATTTAACTCTGATGTCTTGTTCTTATATTCGTCTCTCTCTCTAATTTTCCTTTACATGCATCAATATTTGCTTCCATTACTCTTTGCGGAAAATAAGTCTGTCTTGCAATGGATTGAGCAGTGGCAATCTTACACTGACGGGCCCGAATTTTGTATTCCATCCGCACCCTCAAGCGGAAACATCTCCTACATATACCCTTCCAGAATCTTTTTGAAAAACATCTCTATCAGGTCATTCTTTCTTTTCTGTAGGACAGGCCTGCAGAAAATACAATGAAACCATTCCAGAAAGTATTGTGGAAAGAATTTGCAATGGAGAGAGAGCTATAACACTGAATGCCAAACGCAGTGTCGAAAAGATTCACGTAATTGTACAATAAGGCGGAAGAATACTTATTACCAAGTAGCACTTATACTAATACTAAACTAAGCTTTCCTGTCTTAAAAGGGCCACTGGTTGCTAAGTACAGTAGAGTCACGGTTAGAATGCTAAGATCTGGAATGCTCCCCAATTTGGAGCACAAGTAGTTTTAATGATTTATATTTGAATATTGAATATTATAAATAAGGAATAGTTTTAAGTGGATTTAGTTTCATGTTTCAGTGGAAGGAAGGGTAAAATCAATCGTTAGATTAAGGCTGGACAAAGGTAATTGTATGTGTAGGGGTTGGTTTCAATTCCAACTGTGAGTCTACTGTGCTTAGAGAGGGTCAGTGCGTGAAGAATAAATAAGACATAAGCACATGGGTGTTGCTTAGCAACTAGAGGTCCATTTAAGGTACAAAGTGTTCGATTAGTTGATTTTGATTACTGTTGAGGAGTAATGCCATTTCTCAACTCTGCCAGAAGAGGTTTGATTGGACAAGGGAGTTACAGGCTTCCTAAGGAACAAGATACTGTTCGGATAACCAGGGGACGGGGACAGGAAGCAAGCATTAAGACGCCTGGAGTTAAGAGAAAAAGACCAAGGTACTGTACAGAAGAGTTCAAGGAAGAAGAATTCAAGGAGGAGTAAACATAATGTTCTGAGTCAATGGGACAATTACAAAAATCAGATTTAAAGCTGAACAGTCAATCACACAAAAGTTTTTAAAGTTTTATTTATTAGTCACAAGTAAGAATTGCATTAACATTGCAATGAAGTTACTGTTAAGTTCCCCGGTCGTCACACTCTGGCACTGGTTCAGGTCAATGCACCTAAGCAGCACATTTTTCAAACTGTGGGAGGAAATCGGAGCACGGAAGAAACCCACACAGACACAGGGTTAATGTGCAAACTCCACATAGACAATGACTCAAGTTGGGAATCGAACCCATATCCCTGGTGTTGTGAGGCAGCAGTGCTAATCACTGTGTCCCGTGCCACCCACAGCAGAAATAGAAGGAGGAATAGATTGCCAGGCCCTTCAAGCCAGCTCCACCAGTCAATGTGATCATGCCTGAACTATACTAGCTACAACTCCTTTTCTGTGCCATTTCCCCGGAGTCACTTTAAATACTTCTAATGAGCCAGCCTCTATTACCGTTTGGGATAGAGAATTCCAGAGTTTCACTACCCTCTGAGAAAAGAAATGTTGACACAGCTCACATTAAATGATCAGCACTTTGTTTTATAACACCTCTGGGTGCTCCGGTTTCCTCTCAAACTCCAAAGGTGTGCAAGTTAGATTGATTGGCCATTCAAAATTGCCTTTGAGCGTAAGAGAATCTAACAGGGTATTGATGGGGTTAAGGGGATGGGGCCTGGATGGAATTGTGGAGTATACAGACTTCAAGGGACATAGCTGTCCTTGTGTACTGCAGGAATTCTATGATTTTATGAGAAAGAGTAAAAAGAGTAGCTTAGTGCCATAGCCGTTAGTACTGCTGCCTCATAACTTTAGGGAATTGAGTTGGATTTCTGACTTGGGCCATTGTCTGTTCGTATTTTGCACATTCTCCCCGTGTCTGTCTGGGTTTCGTCTGTATTCTGGTTTCCTCCCACAGTTCGAAGATATGCGGGATGAGTTGATTGACCATGCTAAATTACCCCTTAGTGTCCAGGGATGCGTAGGTTAGAGGTATTAGTGGGTAAAATATGTGGAGTTATGGGGAGAGGGCCTAGGTGGAATTGTTGTTGGTGAGAATCGATGGGCCAAATGGCTTTTTTCTACACTGTAGGGATTCCATGATTCTATGATTTGATAAGTGATAGAGAATTAAGTCTGTTTCATCCTTATCAAAAATGCTTTGTTTCTGCACACTCTCACTCTGCACCTTATCACATGAATTAGCCAGTCTTGATTCACACCACTATCTTGTAAATGCCAGAAAACATATTTTCTATAAAAAACAGAGCTGAATTAACGTAAATATAGATCAACTTGTATTCCGGTCGGAAAAACTGAGGATGTGAATTGTAACTATTGTTTCTAGAAATAAATTCACTTGGTGAAATGTATTTTAGTTTATGATGCTCCTGCTTTAAATAAATCAACATTGCTTCTGAGTGTATTATGTTGCCGCAATGTTGAATCCTACTCCCACCCCACAACCTAATAAAAATCAAAGCTAAGAGTTGTGAAACCTTGACAATACTAGTCTAGCTCATAGAAATTGCCTTAAGGAAATTAACTGTCAAGGGACGATGCAGTAACACCCAATGCGTGAACTGACACCGTGATTACACACGAATATCGCGGCCATAAAATAATGGCTCACTTCAAAACGATCCACAGCCTGAATGCCTACAGAAATCGAATGAATTAGCCCAACTGAATGATAATGCAGATGATGCATTATCATTCATGGGTCAGGTGTGACCTGTACAGCAAAGACGGGTGGCACCTGAATCCCAGGGGGACAAATATCTTGGCGGGAAGACTGGCTAGGGCTACTGGGGGGACTTTAAACTAGAAAGGTTAGGGGGAGGGAATAGTGATGTGGAGACTGGGAGCAAAGAAGTTAGCTCCCAGGTAGGGAAGGACTCTAGGCAGGATGAGAGGCAGGTTAGACGAGTGGGGGAGAAGGGAAATGTCCAGTCTGAGGGACTGAGCTGTGTCTATTTTAATGCCAGGAGTGTAGTAAATAAGGTGGATGAACTTAGGGCGTGGATTGCTGCTTGGGATTGTGATGTGGTGGCCATTACAGAGACTTGGATGTCTCAGGGACAGGACTGGGTACTACAGGTCCCGGGATTCAGATCCTTCAGGAAGGACAGGGAGGGAGGCAAAAGAGGTGGTGGAGTGGCACTGTTGATCAGGGACAGTGTCATGGCTGCAGAGAAGGTGGATACCGAGGAGGGAATGTCTACGGAGTCTCTGTGGGTGGAAGTTAGGAATAGCAAAGGGTCGGTGACGTTGCTGGGTGTATTCTATAGGCCGCCCAATAGTGACAGGGAAGTTGAGGTGCAGATAGGGAAACAGATACTGGAGAGATATAGAAATAACAGAGTTGTTGTGATGGGAGACTTCAATTTCCCAAACATCGACTGGAATATCCCAAGGGTAAGGGGTTTGGATGGGGAGGAGTTTGTTAGGTGTGTTCAGGAGGGTTTCCTGACACAGCACGTGGACAAGCCTACAAGAGGAGAGGCTGTACTGGACCTGGTACTAGCTAATGAACCAGGACAGGTGATGGATCTCTCGGTAGGAGAGCATCTTGGGGATGGAGATCATAATTCTATCTCCTTCACCCTTGCATTGGAAAAGGATAGGATCAGGCAGGCTAGGAAGGTGTTTGTCTGGAATAAGGGGAAATATGAAGACATCAGGCAGATGTTGGGGTGAATAAACTGGAAGGAGGTGTTCTTGGGGAAAAGCACAGAAGGAAGGTGGCAGATGTTCAAGGAATGCTTGTCTGGAGCGTTGCACGACAACGTTCCAGTGAGACAAGGAGGTTTTGGTAGGACGTGGGAACCGTGGTGCACGAAGGCTGTGGTGAACCTAGTCAGGAAGAAAAGAAAGGTGTATAAAAGGTTCAAAGAGCTAGGAGATGTTGGGGATCGAGAGAAGTATAAGGCTTATAGAAGAGAGCTTAAAAAGGAAATTAGGAGAGCCAGAAGGGGTCATGAGAAGGCCTTGGCTGGTAGGATTAAGGAGAATCCCAAGGCCTTCTACAAATATGTGAAAAGTAAAAGGATGAGAAGAGAAGGGATAGGACCTATAAAAGGTGAAGGGGGAAAAGTCTGTATGGAACCGGAAGAAATGGCAGAGGTGGTTAATGAGTACTTTGCCTCAGTATTCACGGTGGAAAGTGATCTGGGAGGATGCACTACAAGTTTGCGGCAGACTGAAAAGATTGAGCATGTAGATATTAAGGAAGCGGATGTGTTAGAACTTTTAAATGCTATTAAGATAGACAAGTCTCCGGGACCAGATGGGATGTACCCCAGGTTATTGTGGGAGGTGAGGGATGTCATTGCAGAGCCCCTGTCGATGATCTTTGCGTCGTCGATGGAGACGGGAGAGGTTCGGGAGGATTGGAGGATTGCGGATGTGGTCCCTATTTTCAAGAAAGGGAACAGGGATAGTCCTGGAAATTACCGACCGGTGAGTCTGACCTCAGTGGTTGGTAAGCTGATGGAGAGGCTTCTGAGGGACAAAATTTACGAGCATTTGGAGAAGTTTAGGTTGATTAGAAATAGTCAGCATGGTTTTGTAAAAGGCAGGTCGTGCCTTACGAACTTAATTGAGTTCTTCGAAAATGTGACTGAACACATTGACGAAGGAAGAGCAGTGGACGTGGTGTACATGGACTTCAGCAAGGCATTTGACAAGGTCCCACATGCAAGACTTCTTGAGAAGGTGAGAGGCCATGGGATCCAAGGGGCTTTGGCCTTGTGGATCCAGAACTGGCTTGCCTGCAGAAGGCAGAGGGTGGTTGTGGATGGCTGTTTTTCTGCATGGAGGTCGGTCACCAGTGGAGTGCCCCAGGGATCTGTTCTAGGACCCTTGCTGTTTGTCATTTTCATAAATGACCTGGATGAGGAAGTGGAGGGATGGGTGAGTAAGTTCGCCGATGACACGAAGGTCGGTGGTGTTGTGGATGGTCTGGAGGGATGTCAGAAGTTGCAGCATGACATCGACAGGATGCAAGACTGGGCGGAGAAGTGGCAGATGGACTTCAACGCGGATAAATGTGTTGTGGTCCATTTTGGCAGATCCAACGGGATGAATGAGTACACTATCAAAGGTAGGAGTCTTAGCTGTGTGGAAGAGCAGAGGGATCTTGGGGTCCGGGTCCATAAGACTCTCAAATCGGCCTCCCAGGTGGAGGATGTGGTTAAGAAAGCTTACGGTGTACTGGCCTTCATTCATCGAGGGATTGAGTTCAGGAGTCAGGAGGTAATGCTGCAGCTTTATAGGACCCTTGTCAGACCACACTTGGAGTACTGTGCGCAGTTCTGGTCGCCTCACTATAGGAAGGACGTGGAAGCTATTGAAAGGGTGCAGAGGAGATTTACAAGGATGTTGCCTGGATTGGGAGGCATGCCTTATGAAGACAGGTTGTGGGAGCTGGGACTGTTCTCCCTGGAGAGACGAAGGTTGAGAGGCGACCTGATAGAGGTTTACAAGATGTTGAGAGGAATAGATAGGGTGGACTCTCAGAGACTATTTCCCAGGGCTGAAATGGTCGCGACGAGAGGGCACAGATTTAAGGTGCAGGGAAGCAAGTACAGAGGGGATGCTAGGGGAAAGTTTTTCACTCAGAGGGTGGTGAGTGAATGGAATCGGCTGCCGTCGGTGGTGGTCGAGGCGAACTCGCTGGGGTCTTTTAAAAGACTTCTGGATGAGTATATGGGATCCAATGGGATTGGGGGTTATAGATAGGTCTATGGCTGGGTAGGTTTTGATGTGTTCGGCACAACTTGTGGGCCGAAGGGCCTGTTTGTGCTGTAGTGTTCTATGTTCTATGATGCCCTGGTCTCAAATTGAATGAGCACCCAGAAATTGTCGCTCTCTAATAAACTGTCCCAACAATGCATCCAATGATGTTAAAATGGTTGATTACCTACACACTGACACAGAGCCCATAAAATACCCTTTAGTTAACCCACCAACCATAAATTACCTCATGCTCTTAAAATAACCCAATGATTATAAACTAACGCACAGCCTTTAAAATAACCTACCAATAATAAACTACTTCATTTGTGCGGGTTAGATGTATTTTCTGTGCTAAGTTGCCCCTTAGTGTCCTGGGATGTGTTGGTCAGAGGGATTAATGGGTTTATGGGGATACGGTTTAGGTGGGAATGTTGTGGCTGCAAACTCAATGGGCCAAATAGCCTTCAACTGCATTGTCGAGTTTCTATGAATTACACTTTAACTAACCAACCAACCATACAATATCCCATTGCCTTAACCTAACCCAATGCCACAAACTAACACTCCCCTTAAGTTGATCTACCAACATCAACTGCCCTCCTCCCTTAAACTAACATACCAAAATCAACTACCTCTCTACCCTGAAACTAACCCGCTACCCATAAAGTACCCCTTTGTCCTTAAATTAACCCAGCGACCATAAACTAATCCAGTACTTTTAAATTAACTTACCAACAATAAGTTACCTCGTTACCCTGAAAATGTTAACCATATAGTAACCATTAATCCACCATCCATCACCTACTAATTACCTTTAAACTCCCCAAATCTTAAACTAATCCACCAACTCTTCGTTATGTCACAATCTTAAACAATCTTCCAAACTTACATTAACCATTTCCCTTAAACTTAGCAACCAGCCACAAGCTAACCCATACCATTCAATGAAACCATTACCCTCAAACTAATCCACCAACCATGCATTAACCCACTACACAGAAGCGAAATCACAAACCATTAACTAACTCACTACATTGAAACCGCTCCACTATCCTTGAAGTAACCCACAACCTGTACACTAATCCACTATCATTAATCTAACTCAGCACCTCGGCCCCATCCTCACTGAAATGTAATTGAGTTTGAGATCCAGAAAGGGAGGCGAGTGTATCAAGTTGAGACAGTATTGGATATATCTGTAGAGACTAAGGGGTGAGTTGTCAGTGAACTGAAGGGCATTATCCTCTTTCGATCTATTTCCTGTCCGTTCACAATATATTTCATGGAATTCTTCAGTGAAAAGTACTTTTGTTGCACGTTTCGTAGTATTTTTGGTACCTTTCGGTACTTTAATTCTGAAGCCAATTTAAGTTACGTGCAATCATTGTCCCCACATGAGGGACAAACTCGATCCAAGCTGACAAGACGTTGCAGCCCCTTCTTGGACTTGATCAAACCAGATCCAAGAATGAGACACTTCACCCTTTCCCAGGCTTGATTCACTCCTCCATCGTAGCCAAAAGACCCAGATCGCTTTAAAAAATTGAATTAGGTAAAGTCTCGGTTTAATCTTACTGATTTCCCTGACCCTTTACTTCACCCGAGCCTGGCCAGAAAATCCATAGCAGATGCCAGTACACACCAAGTGCAATGGACTCGCCCCTTCTCCTGCCCCATCATACTTTCACTCTTGTCACGTAATCGGGACATGAATCTTTTGAAGGTTTTGAACTTCTGGTAACTTTATAGCGGCACTTTGGCAGTTTATTGACCTTTATGAAATCCTTAGTTCATGTATTTCTGTAAATTTACTTATACTGGGGAAAAAACTCAGGCTGCCAGTAACATTTACTTCTTCAAGCACAGTGGACAATGTATGTGGACAACAAGCTGTCTTCAGGCCCTGCCTTCAGACGGAATGATGTTGGCCTAGTCACCTGACAAAGGGGTAGAGCCCCGAAAGATAGTGGCGGATTGCTACCAAATAAATCTGTTGGGCTTTAACCTGATGTTGTGAGATGTCTTACTGTGTTCAGATTGAAGTTAACTGGCAGATTCAGGGTGCGATTGAACAACAGCGAGTTAGCCGCTTATATTCAGACACTCTCACTTCCCCTAATTTTCGATCTGATTCCGTATTGATTGATTACATCAAGGGTAATACGATGACACAGTGGTAAGCACAGCTGTCTCACGGCACCAGGGAGTCAAGTTCAATTCCACCCTTGGATCATCCTGCCTGCATGGGTTTCCTCCGGGTGCTGCGATTTCATTCAAAGATGTGCAGTTTTGGTGGAGTGACCAAGCTTAATTGTCCCTCAGTGTCCAAAAATGGGTAAATTGGGCAATGGGTTACGGTGACAGGAAGATGGCCCTGGGTGAGATGCTCTTTCGGAGAGTCAGTGCAGACTTCATGGGTGGGATTTTACCTTCGCATGCCAGTGAGAGCAGAAATTCCACCCAGGATTGTCAGACCCTCGCCTGCGCCAAATCTTTGGCGGGCGCCACGGTAGAGTTTGAATGGCCTTCTCCTGCATTGCAGGGATTCTGTTCTAGATACAGAAAAGATTTGGCTTATTTCACTTCACTTTGAAAGGACAGGGAGAATTGATGTGTAATTAATTTTGCCGCTTGATTTAAACTCAGAGACTTGCGTTTCAGCGTGTTGATAATTTTTGCTACACCTGCAGGCAAATGTGTACAGATAATGGTAATTTTGTCCTGCCACCGAGTCTTTGTTGTCAAGGAGAAGTTTGTTTGCAAGCAGTAAACTTCCGTATATTTGCAGTGATATTAATGATATTGCCCAAATATATTATCCACTGGTTGTTACATTTCCCTGTTGCATTTTAGGCCAACGAATTTCACAATCCAAATGAAATGTCCAGCAACATCGCACTAATATTATGGGTGAGCTGCCATCAAAACAAGAAACTGGAAATCCCCACAGCGCCAGGTGTTTCCTGTGAGGTCAACAGAACACGCAGTGACTGTTCTGAGGCTCTGCAAACTGTGAGCTGGTTTTCCCGTATTCATGAGAGTCTTTCTTGATTCCAAGCGCCTCCTATAAACCGTGCTACTGGATGAAAACAAGGGACACAACAACTCTCTAACTCCCGGTTAAACATAGCGAAAGTTCTATTGCCAGCGAATGTGTCTGTGCGGCTTGCTTCTCACTGAGTGTTCACATGTTGAGCAAGCTGCTCTAAAAAGTGACGTAACGCATAAATTTTGTGCAATGCGCAGCGCTTCTGACAATCCGGTTCTGACCACCACTCGGCAATGGACAATGAAGAAAAACTAGGCTACTCAGTTAGTGGCCCTGGATTATTGGCAATGTTCACAATGGTAACTGGCCTCATCAGCAGCGTCTGATCAACTCTGCCACCATGGGATGGGGCGTGTTCTCTTGATCTCAACATGATCCTAGTTATCAGCTTCTCCACAGCTCTGTACACATTTGTTCTATTCACCATCAATTGCATATCACTTCTTTATTTATTGACCATATTGACTAGTTTAAAAGGCAAAATACTGTGGATGCAGGAACATCAGCAGACAATGCCGGAACTTCTTAGCAGATCAGGCAAAATGTACAGAGAGATTAATAGTCTAGCAGTCATACCACTAGGCAATGGATCAATTAATAAACTTGGCTAATGGGGACGTGGGTTTCTTTCAAAAAAAAACGCAATCAGGTTCACTGATGTCCTCTAAGGAAGGAAATCTGCTGTCTTTACCTGGTCTGGCCTACATGTGACTCCAGAGCCATAGCAATGGCCAAATACCCACTCAGTTCAAAGATACATAGGGATGGGCAATACATGCTGGCCAGCCAGCAACACTGATTGTCCAACAAATGAATAAAACAATAAAAGGAATTCAGGCCATTTTCTGAGATTTGGGGAAAATGACCTCCAGGTATTCAAGTCAGAATTTAGGCAAGAGAAGGGGGAAAGGGGGAAAGGGTGAAATAGTAAATAGAAACTCTGTGATAAGTCTCCTATTCCGAAGTGCATTCCGGCAGCAATAAGATGGACTGAGCAATCAGGACCTCATTCTTTCAAAATCGACTAAATTCCAAAATTAGTGAAACGCCTAATCGGAAGATGAAACGCTGTTCCTCGGCCTTCATCTCAGCTGAATTGTAACAGCGTTGGAGATTGCGAGAGACAGATCGGGATGGGACAGGGACAGAGAACGGGATGAAAAACTGACTGAAAGTTAGAACCCCTTTTCAGGGAGGTGCTGAACAGAGCAATGATGGAGAAGTGTGTCAAGACTAGTTGCAGGGAATTGTACCTTTGAAATTGTATGAAGGGAAAGCAGAAGTGAGTATGTCGATTAGGAATATGGCACTTCGGTGATTGCGGTGGTAGAATTTGATTCCTTGTATGTGGAAGCTGGTGGATGTTGGTAAGGAGGGAATCTATATTACAGTCAGCAGAGGAATAGTAAGGTGTTGGACTAGAAATATGTGCAATAGGATAGATATGCTCGAGGGTCCACAGCAGCCATATTGCAAACGGATTCTAAATTGAGGCAATGGAAAGTAGATCACAAACATTTGTGTGGAAGGCAGGATTGTCCAAATGGAAGACACAGAGATGCAGAATTGAAGAGAATGGAATAGAATCCGTGGAAGTGTCACGATGTGAGAAAGTATAACTAAGGGAACTGTAGGAATCAAAGTTCTTGGAGTATAATTGATTGACATGGTTAATATTGATTAGAATGAGTCACTGTTTCAAAGGCCCAGAATCTATAAATTGCGGGGGTCAGTTGTTATAAAGGGATTCAATTTTCTGGAGAGTTGAAGCCTTCCTGCAGCCACAGTAGTGGGAGCAAAGAATATTCCTGAGTGGATTAAGGACATTCCATGAAGGAAAGGGGAAAAAAATCTAGAAGACATGTTCAAATTAATGGTGTGTTTATGTCAGGTCAAACAGGCAAAGTTTCAGTAACTAAGATAAAGATCAAAGAAGGTACTGTCCAATTTAGTCCCTAGATTGCTTTGTATTACAGAAACAAAAAGACAGTGCAGGTGAATATCTGCTTGAAGAGATGGGGGAGGGATGCCATCAGATCTATGAGACATTGAGACAAGATCTGGGGAAAGAGGAATGTGCATTAACCATATGAGTTCCAGCAGTCGAGGACTCGGGCCGATTTCCACAGCGGGGGCTGGAAGTAGGGTTGTCGGGTAGAGTGGTAAACATCTGATAGTATTGGAACAGACAGAGAAAACAAACTGCCATATGTCAAAGGGTAGAGCTCCAAGAGCAGCAGATTGACCACAAAACATCAAGCCAACTTGAATGATGGAGTGAACGAATGCTCCAAATCAGACTGACGAGCTGCAAGTGGAAATTGTCACTTGAAGCCACGTAGCTCTTTTAAATAAATAGTTTAACGCCAGCTATATTGCGAGCTCACTGGCAAGTCACAGGTCAGTGCCGATAACTAACCAGGGTTCAGAACTTAAGAATACATGAGCAGTCATAATGTCAAATCCGATTATGCATAATTAACATAAAGCAATCAAGGAAGAGAAATTATCTCCACCCACTCAGTCACTGTAAAGGTTACAACATGAGTAAAGTCCAGATATTAAAACCAATCACAATCCCCTCAAGCCTGTTTAATTATAATATTCCATTAGCATGAAGACTTAATCATATTAACTGAACTAATTCATCTTTGTTACAAGTTATCATTAATGTCCTAGTTTGTGCCTGTTATGACTTCCAGTTCCAGATGTCTGATTTAGTGAGCTTAGTCAGACTAGAAGCCTTGGTGCTTAACTGTGCAGACATTTATAAACCCATTTTTCTTTTCTCAGAGCAGCTTATGTGAAATTCAACCTTGTGTGACCATTAACCCTTTCAGAATTCAACAACTACATAAAATGTGAAAACTGTTGGGAAAACGATATATGTTAAGGATCTCCAAGTTTAACACCGATTGCTAAATACTGAATTGTCGATCATAAAGTTAATTTAGCAGATTCATCTGAAAAATGCATAAACAATGGAACAGCGATGTGGGGTATTTTCAACTACCCTAATTTAGAATGGGGGTAGTAAAAAGGCAAAGAGGATGAAGGATTGTTAAATTCTAATGCAATATTTTTGAAGCCCAAAGTGGAATGAAGCAGTGTTCGAGGTAGTTGTAGGGAATGAAATAGGAAAATTGTTTTGGGGGAAGGAAATAAAAATCAATCAGTTATAATATCAAAGAAATTTGAAAGACACAGAGAAAATTCAAAGAAGATTTTTTTTGCAGGAAATGAAGCATTTTCAATGATTGAAAGATGCGTGATAGTGAAGTTTAAAGTATTGTGTACAGTTCTGAACACTACTGTCTGTTCAACCATGGAGAGGGCATGAAGGTGGTTTAAGAGAAAGTTACCAGGGCCAAAGGAATACTGTCACGTGAGGGGCTTTGTGTTGATCAAGTTGGAGCAGGAAGGTTTAGGGGCAATTCAACAGAGTTATTTAGAATTATGAGAGACTGTGATAGAGCAAGAAGGTGGAAATGATTTCCTCTCGCAAGTGAATTGGGAAACATAGTTGGTAAATAGAATTATAGTAATTAGAAGAACCAGAAGTAATGATGGAAATCACTTCACACAGAGGGTTACTCAAATTTTCAACGCACGAGCTGAAAGAGCAATGAAATCAGATTCTAGAGGAACATTTTAAAAGCAATTGAAGGCGTTTTTGGAGAGATCAGTATGTTGGGATCTCGGGAAAAGCTGCGTACATGAGAATACTTCACACAGCTATTTCTAAGAAACTGAACCAAGCAACCTCCTTCTGCACTTGATTAAATCTGTGATCTGGATGCAAGACCGTTGACTCATTTTCATTTCAGACTGTTGACAGTCATTAGCCTCTCAGGATAAGCTGGTGCTTGGAACCTGGTGCAGCACGTTACGCCTCATTTGTTCATTTGACCAGATTGCAGCTGACGGTTTGCACACTATTGGTTACTTAAAAGGAAACATTGGTTTCTCTACACGCTGGTACAAAGGAGTTAACTCCCAAAACAGTCGGACAGTGAAAAGGTGCTGAAAGACCGCTCGGCATCTCCGAAAACCATTGGGTCAATCTTCATATGTTATCCCTGTAATTGACAGCCCGCAAGATGTTGTTGCCTCGTCTGATCTTCATTCTGCTGCAGCTTTTAAACTGTAAGTGATTGAAGGTATTCACTTATCTAATAATGCGTAGTGCACAATTGAAATGTGTGCATTTTTGATGCATTGAACATTACTGAAATGTTCGTATTGTTAAACATTCAGCATTCCTGAAGTGTGTGCATTATTGATACATTGAACATTACTAAAATATGTGCATTAATATAATAACTGCCTTCACTAACAGAACGTAATGAGCGGATTGCAAAGAAAATAATATTTTCTTGGGTTTTGATTTTATTGTGGGTAATTTAATGAGATGTCAAAAAATGTTGCTAACGCGAGTTCCATTTGCGACTTTGGTGCACAGGGCAGACTGGAATTAAAAATGTAACTGGTTTATTGAAACTGCGTCTGTCGTACATCGAGTGCAGTCACTTCGGCAACAGGTGCTTGGGGCCATTTTACAGAAAACCATCTACTTTATAATCTGCTGTTTATTGCGATCGACTGATATTGAAATAGTTTGGTGAATTTGTAGAACCTCATCTGATATATGTTGTGGATTGATTGGTTCACATTTAAATTCCATCAACCGCAATTGGGG
This sequence comes from Sphyrna mokarran, assembly GCA_024679065.1. Taxonomy (NCBI): domain Eukaryota; kingdom Metazoa; phylum Chordata; class Chondrichthyes; order Carcharhiniformes; family Carcharhinidae; genus Sphyrna; species Sphyrna mokarran. The sequence goes on along the minus strand of JAGIQG010000031.1, from coordinate 19,837,523 downwards.
AAATCTCTTACTTTTCTGTAAAAAACTAAATGCTGGCATTAATATCGCCTTTTAGACTTCGGGGTATGCCAAGGAAGTTTATGTCAAATCGCCGCGTTGCTCGAAAATATTCAAATAACCGCATATATTTTAGCACAATAGGAAAGGAGACATTGCATTAATGCACAAGCAGGCTTACATTAACACTGCGATGAGTTTACTGTGAAAATATCCCAGTCGACACATTCCAGCATTTATTCAGATACACTGAGGGAGAATTTATCATGGCCATTGCACCTAACAACACAGCTTTTAAACTGGGGGCGGAAATCTTAGCACCAGGAGAAAAATCATGCAGATAGGGGGAGAGCGTGCAACAGAATGACCCAAAGCCGGGTATGGAACCCGTGAGCCTGGTACTGTGAGACAGCAGTGCTAACCACTGTGCTACTTTCGGTAGAGCAAGGTGCAACAAACAAGAACAAATGAGTCTGATAATAACCAGACTCATTTATTTGTGATGTTGGTTGATCGGTTAATATTGGCGAGAAGAAGCTGTCTGGCACTTCTTCGAAATCTTGTACCTAAGAGGGCAGTCGGGCGCCCGAATAGCGGCTCATTCAATCGAGAGCAGCTCCGATAGTTTGGTACATCCCCAGTGGAGTTAAGCCCAGTCTTTCGGCTCAAACCTTTGAAGAGCAGTCGAACCCAGTCCCTTTTCACCTACGGGGAAACATTGAACTTGAGCTGACAAGTGAAATCATTTCTGGAGAAACTTTTGAGTCTCGAATATTTCACAACTAACTGCAATACTGACGGGCAAGAGTTGTGACAAAATTAGATTTAAAAGCGAAAGCAAATGCAAGTGCCACAGCAGCCCGCCGTGTTTTGTACGCTGTCGCTTCGTGCAGAAACAACAGTTCAGAAATGAAATTCTAACCTACAGTTTGAAGCCAGCGTTCGAGAGGTAGTGTCCGATTTTTATTAGATCAGATTGTATTTCAGTTTGAGTATATGTTAACTCACTGAGTGCAGACTCCAGGCAGAACTGCACGGACTCCCGACCGATCCGACACAGACGGTTCTATCGTAGATATTTCTCAGCATCAGTATTGTCTGAATACCATGCGGTACATTTAATCCAATTAAAGTATTTGCTCACTTTGTGCAGCCCTGAAGCGTTGCAAAATGGCAGCTAAGCTGGAGGTGCAACTTTTTATTCAAAACCGTATTTAATATTTCTATCAAAGCAAATCACTGCCGTTGGTGGAATCTGAAACCAAAAGAGAAAATGCTGGAAAATCTCAGCAACTTCGGCAGCATCTGTAAGGAAAGGAAAGACTGACGTTTCGACTCCGACATTCTTTTGTCATCTGGACTCCGCTTGGTGACTTCAAAAGTTGTTTAATATATAATACTTCATTTATTTATACATACAGTGCCTTGTGCTAATTTAAACTTCCTCAATCGTCCATATTTTCCACATATATATTTATACATTATCACGTGTTGAATTACATGGAAACTTATTTTTATCAACTTTCCGCCTTCTCGATATGTCTTATTGAGTTGCTCAGTGCTTTTCCGATTCAGGTCCTCACTCATTCCAATGTGTGCACATTGAGCCAATGTGTTTGGTTACATTTGTTGATCTTTATATTATAAAACATCCTGGTATGCCAAGAGGGACACTTTCTGCCACGGCTTCCTGATACTTTGTGCAGTTACTGAATATTGGATTTATTTAAAGTGATTTATATGATTTGTATATGATTTATTTATTTAAATATTTATTAATATTATCATCGAGTGCCATTCGGTATTTCTCTCGGTTTGCGATTGCATCTTTGTTGCACAATATTGCGATAGAAAGGCCTTCTTGAGTTCAGTCGGGCAGGACGTCTAGCTTGGGCTAGTGTTGTACACTCACGGAGGTTAACTAACACTGCAGGCTTCTCGATCCCTGAAGTCGCCACTTCGAGCTTGTTGGGTCCAACTAGTTTAATTAGGATTTCGTTTTCTGTCTGCTTGTCTTTGCAAGAGCCACGGAGGACCAAGTAAAGCAAACCGCAGCAGCACTGGTGTTCAATTTTTGTTTAAATGTTAAATTGGGAGATTAAAATGCTTGTTAATCAGATATAAGATGGATCAGGAATGTTAAATTAACACAAGGCAATGTCTGTATCAAAATGAATCGAATACTTCAAACAATATTAAAGGTGATCATTTTGAATATCACCACTAACTAATCACAAACTCGGAATTAATCTCAGCTAGATTTATCATTCAACACATGTTAGATACTATTTTATATTCAAGTGCATCAAATTCAAATAAGACAATCGGTCTTCATTTCTGCCACGGACAGTAAAAAACGTGCATTATAGTTGAGGTAATGGAATTTGCCTTTGAGATTTTCGTCATGTTTAGATTTCTTATTGAAAATAATCCCGCAGCCGCTTCTCTCCTTTTCTCTCCAATCGCTTTGAAGAGACGAAACAGGCTGGAGTTAAAATATCAAGTGGCGCCTAGTTATAGGAAGTCGTCAATATTGGAATAGAGGGTATGGGAATCGGAAATATTCGGGATAATAGATCAGCAAGAGCATCATTCAACCACGGAGCAACTGGACCGACTGCCGAATCGACCCGCATTGAGATTTCGGTCCCCGGAGTTTCGCAGTGCAAGTTCAGTGTGAAGGCTGAAACACAGTAAAACACAGTAAAAATAGTTTGCACAGATTGCAAAAATGTGATAAATATTGTATGTATTGATCTGGAAAACAATATCGTTTCATTGATTTTAATTATTAATGGAATTGGAGTCAATGACATGTCCCAAAAGTATTCCATTGCTCAGGTATGATTTGCTGTATGTGTCTGCCTGTGACGTCAAACTAACTTTGGATGTCATGCACAGTGTCTTAAGATAATTCGTGCTTTTGGTCTCTTAAGATCAAATTCTGTGTTCGTCGTCTATTGGGAGAGGGAGGGCACCAATGAAGATTTGGGACAGTGGACCAGCAAACACATTACTGAATCATACAGCAAACTTGGCCGGCCCTACGGTCTATTCCCGGCCCAGTGTATGTTATTTCATCTCCTTTCAAATGGTCTATGTTCTGGTCACTTTGTTAACAAATCCTTTTGCATGTTTATCTTCGACTGATTGTGACCAGAACAATTTGCATGGGTCCTGTAAAATTTTTGCTTTACGTTTGGCTATATTCTGACCACGATAACGTTTACTCAGGCACATGCATAGGAATTTGGAGTTTGGTATTTGGAAGTTACTGATAGCACTATTGATTTGATTTGATTTAATTTAATATTGGCACATTCATTAATACACAGGAAAAATATGCACGCTATACAGAGAGAACATACCATTTATATAATACACAGGGGAGAAGGAAAGGAGAGAGTGCAGTATAATAGAGCATTGCTGTCTCTGGGTGTAGGGAAAGACCTTAATATAAGGTACGTCCATTCAAAAGTGAGATATTTGTCTGGATTCTTCATGTCTGCTGTTTCAATGGCGTATTGAAGGATAATTCTCATATCGTGAAAAAATAATCTGCTTTCTATATCCTGCTCAGCTTCGGAACTTGTTCAGATAAGACATAGCTGATTAATATAAAGCAATGATTTCAATTCTTCATGCAGCTAATAATGTGCTGGAGAAACATGATCTGGGAAACATTATTCACTGCATTTTGTAATTTTAAAATCGCCCTTGTAAAATAGAGTTTCCAAGCCATTTAATAGAAAAGAAAGTATAGAAGATAGCAGGAATCTAACTTCAGGCAGAGCAAAAAAGGTGATAAGTCTGAGAAGGGAATTTATCTCTGAGGATGTTGTACCTAAATGCGCACAATATACGGAAAAGGATAAGTGAGCTTGTTGCACACTTTGAAATTGGCCGGTATATGTTGTGGATCTCACAGAGACATGGCTGCAAGGGGATCAGGTCTGGAATCTCAATATCCAAGATATTGGTCCCATCGAAAAGACAGGCATATATGCAAAGGGGACAGGATGGCTCCGTTGGTAAGGAATGAAATTAAATCAATTGCAAGAAGCGATATAGGATCAGAAGGCATAGAATTCTGTGGATAGCGATAAAGAATGGCAAAGACACAAAGATCCACATGGGAGTTATGTACGGGCTCTGTCGTGGTGGTCAATATGGGGCAGAAAACCAATCAAGAGGCAGAAAATGCATATTATTTAAGGCAATATTACAATAATCATGAAAGGCTTCAATATGCAGGAGGGCTGGGAAAATCAGGTAGGCAATGGATCCAAGAAATGGAGTTTGTGAAATGTTTAAGAGATAGATGAATTATTGGAGCAGCTTGTGACAGAGTCTACCAGGGAACAGGCAATTCTGGATTTGGTGATGCGGAATGGAGCAGACTTGATTAGGGAACTTAAGGTGAAGAAACCCTCAGAGCAGTGATCTCAATATGATGGAAATTACCCTGCAGTTTGAGAGGGGGAAGCTGGAATCAGATTGAAGAGAACACAGTCAAATACAGGCAACTACAAAGACATGTGGAGGAGCTGGCCAGACATGATTGAAAAAGCAAGCTTGCAGGGAAGACAGTGAAACATTAATTTTGGGGACTATTCGGGAGGACAACAAAAATTCAGACCAAGATGGAAGAAAAATATAAAGGGGAGAACGAGGCATCCATGGCTAAAGAGTGAAGTCAAGGACAGCATAAAAGGAGACAGTTCATACAACGAGGTGGGGATTAGTGGGAAGCCAGGGGATTGGAAAGTCTTTAAAAGTGAACAGAGGACAACTAAATAAGCAGTAAGATGAGAGAAGATGAGATATGAGTGTAAGCTAGTCAGTAATATAAAAGAACATAGGAAGAGTATTTTTTTAATATCTAAAAGGTAAGAAAAAAGCAAAAACAGACATTGGCCACTGAAAAATTAGATTGGAGAGGTAATAATACAGGAAACAAAGAAATGGCAGAGAGAAACAAAAAGGGCAGCATCGACAAGTTGGCTGAAGGATCTGTTTCCATGCTGTAAACCTTTAGGACTCTATGGCTCTATCACTCTATAACTGAATAGTTACCTTCCATCAATTTTCATGGTGGAAGATTCCAGTGGGATGACAGAGCACCAGAGAATCAGGGGCATAGGTGAGTGTAGTGGGCATCACGAAGGAGAAGGTTCTGGAATGACTGAATGGTGGATAAATCACCTGGACCTGGTGAACTATACCTCAGGGTGTTAACATTGATAGGTGAGGAAATTTTGGAGGGATTGGTGGTGATATTTCAGGAATCACAGGAGGCAGGAAGATCCCGGAGGACTGAAATGATCAATCTGTGGAAATCTTTGCTGCACAAGGCTGTGGAGGCCACGTCATTGAGAGTTTTTAAACAGAGATGGATAGATCTTGATTAATAAGGAGATCAGGTGTTATGGGGAAAAGGCGGGAGAATGAGAATGTAAAACATATCCGACATGATTGAATGGTGGAGCATACTCAATGGGCCGAATGGCTTAATTCTGCTCTTATGTCTTATTGCCTTATGTAGCTAATTTCCAAATTAGAATATCAGTATTTCACATCTCAATCAGCAAGTGAAATTACGGTCCATGAAATTCCCCATTTTATTCTGCATTAGTTTGCGTCCTCTGAGTTTCCTGTTGCTTATACTAATATTACCGATTGGTTGTTTGCCTTAAGAAGATGTGATTAACTGAAGTGCAACGTTTTAAAATAACTTTCAAATTTTGGCAATTAAGCAGCGGTGCCAGGAGTGAAATTTGCAGGGTTCTGGAATGCAGCTACTGTAGTCAGGGAAGCAGATTAGTTTGGTGAATGGTACATGCGCGACAGGATACCTGCCGCAGGATTTACAATCAGCTGTAGTTTAAAGAGTTTGTCATCTGACGAGGAGATGGTAGAAATCGTGAGTTTTAAGTTTTTAAGTTTATTTCTTAGTATCAACAATGGCTTGCATTAACACTGCAAAGAAATTACGATGAAAATCACCTCATCACCAAACTCCGGTGCTGTTCCGGTGCACATAGAATTTGGCATGGCTAATGAACTTAATCAGCACACTTTTGGGACTGTGGGGTGAAACTGGAGGAAACCCACGCAGATATGGGACAGCGTTCAGTCACCACACAGATAGTGACCCAAGCCAGGAACTGAATCCGTGTTCCTTCAGTACCACCATGCCACCCACATTAATTTAACTTCTGTGTATTTGTTTAACATCTATGCATATATCGGTGATTGGGACAAATAAATACTTTCAACATTTAACCAAACCAGCGGATCAGACACTATGACAAGGGACCTGGGAGAAAATTGATTCGTGCAGATCATTCGTGGTGAAGCAGTATGCCCGAGAAAGGAAAATGAATGAAATTTATGTGAGTTAATAAGCCCAGAGGAATGAGCACGAATAGGAATCAGTCTTGCAGATGATTGCTTTTCACTTTCATGCCTTGGGCAGCCCTAGATATGTAGATAAACTGGATAAAGGTCTGCTCTTGAAACATTGAGTTATTAGAACAGAATGAGAATCAAAAAACATAAGAGGAATTCATCAGTACAATGAGGGTTGAAAGGATATAAACAGGAAGCATATGGAGAGAAAACTGAATGGATTGAAGTAGATCCATCCATCTTCACCGATACGTCACTGAAATGTTGAGATTGTGAACCTTTTTGGGACAAAGAAAGATTATTTCCCCTGGTCTTTCAGTGGGTTGGAGGGGGAATTTCAGGATGCTGGCAGACAGAGTTTTTTAAAATTCATTTGCGTGACGTGGGTATCGCTGGCTGGGTCAGCATTTATTATCAAATCCTAATCACCTTTGAAGGGCAGTTAAGTCAACGACATTGCTGTGGCTCTGGAGTTACATATAGGCCATATCGGGTGAGAACGGCATATTTCCTCCCCTGCAGGACATTTTGAAACAGATGAGTGTTTCCTACAGGGGCAATGGTTGCATGATCGTACAATATAATTCCAGATTTTATTTAATTGAGTTCAAATTACACCACCTGCCAGGTAGAATTCGAACCTTGGCCCCCAGACCATAAGTTTCTGAATCAATAGTCTTGTGATAACACCACTAAGCTACCGCCTTGCCTATAAAAACTAATATATTAATTACATGACAGAAGCAAGAACAGAAAGAGACAAGTAGTTGGGGAATTGAAAGATTAAGTACGTGGCTTGAAGATTGTTATGAAAAAATAGATTTCCTTTCCTGGACACTGGCAGCTGCATTGCAGAAAGTGGGTGTTGTACGATTGGGACATCTTTCAACTGACCTGTGTTGGACCTGTGTCCTGGTGTGTTGTATAAATAGAGTGGCAACGAGGACTTTCAAAGAAAAAGTGTGGGCAAGGGATAATGTAAGAGGGCATGTGGTAAATCAGTGGAAAATAACAAGGTAACAGAGTGGTGATTTAGTTAACAATTGGGACACGAAGGGACAGATAAATCAAGTTTATGAGTATCGCAGCAGATGAGGCCGGAAACTGCAGAAATAGTAACAAGATGGAAATACAGAGGGGCTTGTAGCACTCAAAAACATGGTAGCATTGATAGAAATAAGTATACTGACTTGGGAGTCAGTATAAGGAGGCCGAGGCTTAGACCTATATATTGAAAAGTATGTGACATTTTCAAGTGATAGGAAGCGATGAAAAGGGAATGAAATCACTGTGTAAATAAAAGGACGTCATTGTTACAGTAGCTGGAGAGCAGGTGTAGATCCGCTTGAATACAGATGACAAATAGTAACGGTGAAATATCACACGTGGGAGTGGCACAGAGGACCATTAACTGTGGGTACCAAAGGGCGCACGTAAAAATCAATGGGACTCGAAAAAAAAGTACTGCAATAATCATGAATGAGTGAAATTTGCACGTAGCTTGGGCGAATCATATCAGCAAATGTAGTCTGGACCATAAGTTCATAGAATGTTTATTCTAAAAGAAGGAGGCTATATCTGGATTCATGCGCAGAATGTTGGCTTTCTTTGAAAAATATATAATAGTTCGGGGAATGTTCACGCATTCGTGGGATGAGCGGCCTATTGAATGAAGGAAAATTGGATATTCTCGACCCATATCCATTTGAATTTAGAAGAGTGAGATGATCTTGAGAGACTTGGATAGATTAGATATCAGGAAGATATTCCACTTAGATTTTAACAAGGGGGTGCGGTTTAAGAATAAGTCTACGTGTTAAGGTGGAGATGAAGCGAATTCTTTTCCTCTCAGAGGGTCGTTACTTTACAGAATTCTCACCCAGAATGCAGTGGGGGCTCTCTTATTGAATCTAATTAGGATGGATTGAGGTCGATTTTGGATCGGCAAGGCAGTGAAGGGTTGTTAATGGAGGGGGTTGCAGACAACAAAATGGAGTAGAAACTACAGTCAACACAGCCATGGACTTATTGAATGGCGGAGTAGGTTCGACAAGCTGAATGGTTTACTCCTGCTGTTAAGTCCAATATTCCTTTGCTACATCCTAACAGCATTTTGAAATTGCAGCAAACTGCAATCATTAAAGAATAATGATCAAACATCATTAGCATGTTGAAGAATAGGGCAGGTCAGTGGAGGATAGGTTGCAACAGCGACCTGACTGTAGGAATTAATAAGCGGAATTTTACATAGAACATAGAACATAGAACAATACAGCACAGAACAGGCCCTTCGGCCTTCGATGTTGTGCCGACCAAAATAAAAAGCAATGCCCCTCCTAACTAAACCATTCCCTTCTCATCCATATACTTATCAACTAACCTCTTAAACGCCACCAAACTTGGCGCATCTACAACAGCTGCAGGCAGGGCATTCCACTCCCTAATCACTCTTTGAGTAAAGAACCTACCTCTGATATCCGTCCTATAACTCATACCCCTTAATTTAAAGCTGTGTCCCCTCGTGCTAGCTTTCTCCATCCTAGGAAAAAGGCTATCACTGTCCACCCTATCCAAACCTCTAATTATCTTATATGCTTCAATAAGATCCCCCCTTAGCCGCCTCCTTTCTAACGAAAACAACCTCAAATCCTTCAACCTCTCTTCATAGGACCTGCCCTCCATACCAGGCAACATCCTAGTAAACCTCCTCTGTACCCTCTCCAATGCCTCCACATCTTTCTTATAATGTGGCGACCAGAACTGCACACAATACTCCAAGTGCGGCCGCACTAGAGTTTTGTACAGCTTCAACATGATGCTGCGGCTCCTAAATTCAATCCCCCTACCAATAAAAGCTAAGACTCCATAAGCCCATTGTGTTCTAACTAAAAAAAAACTTCTCTTACTCAATCCCTCTATTCTCTCCCTATTCATGTACCCATCCAGATGCCTCTTAAATGTGCCTGCTTCCGCCATCTCTTCTGCCAACACCTTCCAGACACCCCCCATGATAACTTCCCCCACACATCTCCCTTAAACCTTCCCCCTCTCACCTTATACATGTGCCTCCTTGTAATTGACACTCTCATCCTTGGAAAAAGCCCATGACTATCTGGAAGTCACTAATATCGAACTTTCAGCACTAAAATCACTCATTTCAAATTTACTACAATAAGTAGATTAAGTGAAGGTAAAGATGCTTTATATACAGACTAAAGATAGATACTTTATATCTTCGCCCCAGCAAGACCAGAACCTTTCACCCAGATATTTCCAACACACACCCACTTCGAATCTGTGGCGGGTAAGGTAGTAAAATTTCGGTGAATGATTGCAACCAGCGGAAAAGGAATAGTGGTGAATCCATTGGTCTTGTTGAGTTTGAGAATGTTCGCAATTAACTCACTCCAAGAGCTTCCTGAGTGCCCGTTGTAGAAACTTTCGTTCCGATTTTACAATCTCTTTGACCCCGTTTTATGGAGCGAAAACTGGATAAAGTCAGTCGAGAGACCAGTAGCGAGACCCGCGTCCACCTACGCTCCCGATTCCCCCTTTACCAAGACTCCAAAATGGCTGCGCCAATACTCGTGAAATTTCAATTGACTTAATATTCTGCAGGCCCAACTTTACTGGCATTTCCCCCTTTAGCATTGTGTCCGCTCACCCAGAATTGGCACAAAACTGAAATGATCAATAAAAGTCCGATTCCAGTACTACAGTTGGTAGGTACCTACAGTCCTACGGCTCACTGCTTGAGATCTGTGGGGGAGGGGGTGAGTGGGGTCGGCTGCCACTCTGCCTCAGATCAGTGGGGGGGGGGGGGGGGGGGGGGGCGGGGCCTGTCATCGGACTGGTGGTGGGGTCATGGACATAAAAGGGTCAGTAATGTTGTGGGGTGAGACAATTTCTGTTAGAAGAAGGAGATAGTATTATCCGGTCCGGAAGGGATGCGGCAGGGGAGTGTAGTCTATCACGTTCTGTGCATGCGCAATTGGTTGCGCCGAATAGACCTACACCGTGAAAGGGCGCATTAAGCCCCGCCCACACACTTCTGCAGCAAGATTCGGAATCGCTGACAGTTTTGCAGGCAAAGTGCACCTCGCACTTTGAATGAAAATGGTAAATTAGGGCCCTGTGAGTTCCAAGTGGAAAGTTGCTTGCATTAAACCTTTTTTTAAAAGTCAACCGTCACCAGTCAAAGTCAGAGCATTTAATTTAAATCATGTTTCCTTCCCTTCATGAAATCAGGATCGAGTTGCTCCAATTGGAATTCACCAGTGAACGTTGGAGCATAGGCATTAGGAACAGAAATTGGTGATTGAACCCTTGGAACATGCTCCGCCATTCAATCAGATCATGGCTGATCTTTCCCTGCTCTCAAATCCACCTCCCGACCTGAATCCCATATCTACTTAGCTTTTTTATCAGAGTGGTTACTGAGATTGCCATGGACACTGCACCGCCTTTAAAATGTACACATATTTCAATGTCATTGGACAGACTGAGCCGCTAACACAGGGCCGATCACTGGAAGATTACAGAAGGAACAGAAAATCGCCCACAAGGACAGAAAGTACTCAGGTGTCATTCTGTATATGTGATATCAATTTGATTATATTTTGGCACATTGTCAATGTTGGATTGCTGGAGAAATCGTATTTGTGCTTTCTTAATATGGGGAATGTGAAACTGATGTCATCATGTATCCCGATGTCATTTCTTCCATAAAGTATCGGAAATTCATACCCCACATTTGTTACATTTGGATTTTTCTTTCATTTCCTGTCTCAGTGGATTATAATTCTGAACTTCTTGTTTCAGGCAGACCTGGGGACAATCAGACTATCCAACCAGGTAAAGTCTCTTTATGTTACTCGCTATCTCTGTTATTGCCCCACCTCGTTAAATATGAAGGCTGGTCCACAATCTCATTATCTTTTTGATCATAGATTAACCTGCTGTCTGGTTATCAATGGTGGGGATTGTGTTGCGTTCACTCTTCTGAATGAGCTTTCATTTCAATTCAGAGTGCTGTTGTCGCCAAACAAGTAGATAAAAAAAGAGACTCGTTGAAGAACAGAATGTGAAGGATCAGCTTCACTCACACTGCTCCCAATTTCCACCTCATCAATCAGATTGAAGTCGAAATCACACGAATATTTTAAACAAGGGCACTCAGAAAAAAATGCCTCTGCTTGTGAGGGAGTCCAGAACTAGGGGTTAGAGTTTGACGATAAGCCTTTTAGGACTGTCCCGGATTATCTCTGGGACTTGCGGGAAGCCGCTATTCTGCGTCGGCAAATGGGCTGCGGGACGGCGATCTCCGCACCGGGCAAGGCTCACTCTGGAGAAGGATCTGGATCAATTCTCCCAAAGAGTATTGAGTGCGACGAGCATGAGGCCTCCTTGTGGGATTGTGCTTGGTTTGACTATGCTCCAAATTCAGACTCCAAAGCTGCCGGTGTCATCTGCTCAGGTAAAAATCCTACTGCAGTCTCTCATTTCCAATCAGTTTCCCTGAAAAGGCGGACGTAAAATAACCTTGGATTGTTATTAATTGGGGACGGGACGGTGGCGCAGCCTTTAACACTGTTGTCTCACAGAGCCAGAGACCAGTGTTTGATTCCCCGCTTGGGCCACTGCCCGAGCAGAGACATTTTTATAGTAAAACAGGCCAGATGAGTAAACTGTTCAATAAATACACACAATCCTCTGGAAATTCCTGGAATCTGACCCATAGTTTTCTTCTGGTCACCATCATTCGCAATCTCCTCCCCTTCTTTACTCGATTTAATATTCACTCCGGGTGTTTTCCCCTCCCCTTCGTTACCAGGTTTAATATTCACTCTGTTTTTTTTGGAGCGGGTGTGGCGTTTGTGTTTGGACACAGTCTAATGTTCTCATTGATTCCTCTATCCGCTGAACGGGATGGGAATGTGCGGTGGGACACTGCGGGTTTAATCCACTGTAACGTCTGGCATTATTTCTGACATTTTACAGAGGAGCGGATGCTGAGGCTGGTGAATGGGAGCAGTCGGTGTTCTGGGACAGTGGAGGTTCACTACAAGGGTCAGTGGTGGACTGTCCCGGATTATCTGTGGGACATGTGGGAAGCCGCTGTTGTGTGTCGGCATCTGGGCTGCGGGACGGCGATCTCCGCACCGGGCAAGGCTCACTTTGGAGAAGGATCTGGATTAATTCTACCAAAGAGTATTGGGTGCGGCTGGTATGAGACCACCTTGTGGGATTGTGCTTGGGTTGATTATACTCCAAATTCAGACTCCAAAGCTGCCGGTGTCATCTGCTCAGGTAAAAATCCTACTGCAGTCTCTCATTTCCCGTCAGTTTCATGAAAAGGCGGAGGTAAAATAATCATGGATTATTATTAATTGGGGACGGTGACTGTGGTGTAGCCTTTTTTAACATGCTGTCGTGTCAGAGCCCAAGGACAGGTTGATTTCCTGGCTCGTGCCGAGAAATTTTAAAGTAAAACAGGCCAGATGAGTAAACGTTTAATAAACACACACAATCCTACTGGAAAATGCCTGGAATCGATCCATATCTTCCAGGTGCTCCGATTTCCTCCCTTTTAAGATAGGAAGGTTTAGTTTAGTATTAGTATAACTGCTACCTGGTAATAAGTATTCTTCCGCCTTATTGTAAAATTACGTGAGTCTTTTAGACACTGAGTTTGGCATTGAGTATTATAACTCTCTCTGCATTGCAAGTTCTTTCCACAATACTTTCTGGAATGGTTTCATTGTATTTTCTGTTGGTGTGTCCTACAGAAAGGAAAGGTGACCTGATAGAGATGTTTTTCAAAAAGATTATGGAAGGGTATATGTAGGAGATGTTTCCTCTTGAGGGTGCGGATGGAATACGAAATTCGGGCCCGTCAGTGTAAGATTGCCACTGATCAATCCATTGCAAGACAGACTTATTTTCTGCAAAGAGTAATGGAAGCAAATATTGATGCATGTAAAGGAAAATTAGAGAGAGAGACGAATATAAGGAGAAGACGTCAGAGTTAAATGAGGAGGAGGAAGCCAGTGCGAAGCATGGATCAGCAGCATTCAAAGGTTGTTTTCGGTGCTGGACATGTTGTGCATCTGCACCTGCACGGTTATTTCAGAATTTTGCCACACGAGGGCGCCAAGAGCCCATGAATGAACGGTGAGATTACGATATGATGTTCCAAAGCAATGTATCCAGGAAAAAACTGGTCTAATCAGCAAATTATATTCTTCCAGTGCCCCTTTCACTGTTGCCTTCTGAAACCAAACAGTCCCGTTGCATTGTGCATTTAGAATGTCGAGGCTGTGCACCGGAATTTTCACAAGACATTTTTCCTGCTAGATATGATTTGATTTTATTTATCTTTCACATTTATAGAGTAAGAAGTATTCTTTCTTGCATGATATACAGAAAAAGCATACCTAAATCGTAGAGGAGGAAAGGAGATGATGCACAATATAAAATTATAGTCATAGTTCGGCTGTAAAAAAAATCAACTTAATATAAAGTAGGTCCATTCAAATGTTTACTGGCAACATGTAAGGAACTGTTCTTGAGTTTGTTGGTAAGTGATCTCAGTCTTTTGTATCATTTCCCCGATGCAAGAAGGTGGAAGAGAGTATGTCTGGAGTGCATGGAGTCCTTGATTATGTTGGTTGATTTTTCAAAGTGGCAGGAATTGTAGATGGAGTCAATGGATGTGAGTGAGGATGTATTAGCTGTGTATGACTAAGCCCGCCCCCCACCCCTCACCCTTCAGTGCGTATGTCTGAGGGAGAATAAATCAAGCCTGCACATTACTGAAAAAGAAATTGCTGGAAAAATGCAGCAGTCCCTTAAAGTAGAATCTGGTGAGTTCATAATAGGAAACGAAGAGATGGCAGACCAGCTGAACAAAGCATTTGGATCTGTTTTCACTGAGGAGGACACAGATAACCTTCCAAACATACTAGAGGACAAAGGCTTTAGCATGAAGGAGGAACCGAAGGAAGGACTTATTATTCAGGAAATTATATTGGTGAAATTGCTGGGATAAATCCTAGGCTCTGCTGCTCTGCATTCAAGAGTAAGCCAGGAATTGGACCTTGAAATAGTGGATGCACTGATGATCTTTTTCCAGTATTCTATAGACTCCGGACTTGCAGAGGACCGGATGATAGCTAATGTAACTCCACTATTTTAAAAAGGAAAGAGTGAGAAACTGGGGAATTATATACTGGTTAGACTAACATTGGTGCTGGGGAAAATGCTGGAGTCAATTATTAAGGATATAATAACTGAGCATTTGGGGAAAAAAAACAGTGACAGATGTGGTCCATATCAGCATGGAATCGTACTTAAAATCTGGAATTTTTTGAGGATGTGACCAGTTGAGTGGACAAAGGTTATTCAGTGGATGTTGTGTATCTGGGCTTTCAAAAGACTTCTGACAAAATCCTATACAAGAGAATAGTGAGCAAAATTAAAGCCCACGTTATTGGAGAAATGTATTGACATGAATAGAGAACTAGCTTGCAGAAAGGAAGCAGAGAATGGAAATAAATGGGTTCTTTACAGAGTAGCAGGCAGTGGCTACGGGGCACCACAGTGCTGAGTGCTGTCACCCCAGTTATTCACAATGTATATTAACAATTTGGATAGAAGACTTGAATGCATTATCTCAAATTTCAGATGACACTAAGTTGGGTGGCAGTATGTGTTTGGTGAGGACGATGCTAAGAGGCTGCAGGATGACTTGGACAGGCTGGCTGAGTGGGCAAATGCTTGCAAGTGCTATATCATCTGGATAAATGTGTGGTTCTCCACTTTGATGGCAAAAACAGGAAGGAAGATTATTATTGGTGGCACAGTGGTTAACACTACTGTCTCACAGCACCAGGGTTCAATTCCCGGTTTGGTTCACTGTCTGTGTGGAGTCTGCACGATATCTCTGTGTTTGCGTGGGTTTCCTCCGGTGCTCCAGTTTCAACCCACAGTTGACTATTCTAAATTCTCCTTCATTGTACCTGAACGGGCGCCAGAATGTGCTAACTGGAGGATTTTCAAAGTAACTTCATTTCAGTGTTAATGTAAGTATTCTTGTGACACAAATAAATAAAGTTGACTTAATTTTTTTTCTGAAAGATGGCAGTTTAAGTAAAGGGGAAGTGCAACATGACCTGGGTGTTATGGTGGAAGTTGGCATCCAGCTACTGCAGATGGTGAGGAAAGCTAACTGTATGCTGGCCTTCTTAGCAAGAGGATTTGAATATAGCAGTAAGGATGTCTTGCTGCGTTATATATCGATTTAGTGAAGCCACACCTTGAGCATTGCACAGTTGTGTTCTCTGTCTCTGAGGAAGGTCATATTGCTATTGAGACAGTCAATCAAAGGTTCACCAGATTGCTTCCTGAAATGGCAAGGCTGACATATGAACAGAGTCTGCATCGGTTGGATTTCTACTAACTGGAATTTTTAAAAAAGGGGATCTCAGAAAAACATATAAAATTCTGATGGGATTGGATAGGCGAGATGTGGTAAGAATTCCTGATGTTAGGGAAGTGCAGAATTAGGGACACAGGCTAAGAATAAAGGGAAGCCATTCAGGACAGAGGTGAGGAAGAACTTCTTCATTCAGAGTTGTGATCCTGTGGAAATATTTACGACAAGGGCTATTGGGACACGATATGTTCAAGAGGAAGCTGGACGTGGGTCTTATAACTAAAGAGATCAGGACCTATGGAGGGGAAGTGACATTGAATTACTGAAACTGCATGATCAGCCCTGATCATATTGAATCGTGATGCAGGCTTCAAGGTCCAAATGGTCTACACCAGCATCTGGTTTCTATGTTTCAATGAATTGTTTACATCTGTGGCAAGGGGAACAGAGCTAATACAAAGTCAATATACAGAGCACTGACATTTGTTCTGCTATTTACCCATGATTTTTATGCCACCATCAGCACTTCTTTAGTCTGTAACACTGCTACTAACGTTTCCTTTGCCTTGGGCCCAAAACACCTTTGTCCAGTCTTTCCTGTCTCTCACCTATCCCTGGTCTATTTACATTTCTTCACCTGCTCCACAAACCATTACAGTTGTCCTTCTCTTTAACTCCCAAGAAGTCATATGGACTTCAAACTTTAACTCTACTTCTCTCGGCATAAATGCTGTCAGGCCTGCTGGGGATAGTTTTCCCACCGTATTCTGTTTTCATTTCAGATTTCGAGCACCTGCAGCATTTTGCTTTCATTTCCCGGCAGTATTACTGGTCTCTAATATTTCCTCTGTCTTTTTAGAGCGTGGTAGAAGTTACAACGGGTTTCCTGCTTTGTGTTTACCCAGAAATATATGGGTGGGGGATAGTGTCCAATAGCTGGAAGACCACCAAATGGAAATCCTGCGACTTGCAATACTTCCATTTGACACATGGGGCGCTGCATTGAAGACTCCCATTCACTGCTTGTGCTTTTGTGCCTGAATCTGTGAATCATTAATGTTTTTCTGAGACCAGATAAGGTCTCAGCATCTTTTAAATTAGTTTTCTCTGGACTGCTAAGTGTTCTTTCTGAGTCAGTTGAAGTCATTGTGAGTTGTCTAGTGCTGTTTAAAATTAACGAAAGAGAAGGAACAGATTTGCTTTTGCTGAAGTTCCAGCGTTTAAAAAAATGGTCTCCCTCTGCTGGTTGATGCTGGTATTTCAGAGGTGATCGATACTACAGTCCTTGGTGCAAACTTCTCCTCAATCACACTAATGGCCAAAAACTGTCATAAAAAGCCCATACTAAAGTGCGAAAACAATTTTAATTCTGATCAGATTATTCTGTCCACACTCTCAAATACTGCAGTAAAACAGAATTGTGATTGATGTCGGAATTGATGAAAATGCCTGGATTGAATGAAGACATTGATACGGATAAGCGTATGTGTTTAATCAGCCATGTGTATCTATAAACTTCTGCTACATTGTACATCATCGATTGTCTGCAGCAGTGCCTACACAGCGAACCTATTGCGATCGAGGGAATAGTTCCAGTCAATACCGACACAACAGACAAATCGATTAATTGACACATCGCAGGATTTGATCCTTTAGCGGGACACGAAAGCGTAAAATGGTTACAAAAATACCACTCCTTGAAAAGCGCTGGTTCTTGACGTTGATCACAGCTGATTCATCCATGCATTGCAGCATATATTAGAAACAGAGAATGATGTGAAATAAATTCTATTTTCAGCCATTAATTCAATAGAATGCTCACGATCTCAAATAAAATATGGCGAGAAATGAATTATTTGATAATTATTTGACAATGTAACATCTCAATTTATTCAGATAAAGTGAAGTCCATATGCAGAAAAACCTATTTAGCAGGTTCACACAGTTGGAATCATTAATGTGCAATTTGACAGAATACTTTCTACGAGTCTGTTACATACTTCCGGCTATTACATCCTACTGATTTTTAAACTTGAAAGGAAAGGGTTGAAAGTGAGGATATTATTAACTATCGCTCAGTGCAAATATCACCACTGAGTCTCCAGCTTCAGCACCCATCTCAGGGATTGAATGAAAAAACAAGGACAGTGCTGCATTGGCAAAAGCGCCGTTCTTTCAGATGACACATTGCATTGAGAGCCTAACTCCCCGCTCTGCTGTATGCAAATGCATCTATCTAGAAAACAGAGAAATTATTGTGGTGTTATCCCTGGAATACGGATCAAAATTTATCATTCAAACAAAATTGTTGCACAACAGATTATCTGCTGTTTGTATGAGTTTGCTCCATACATGTTGGCTGGACCGTGTCTTAAATTGCAATTGTGACAACAAATCCAACAGCTCTTTGCGGTAAAGCGTTTTCAGATATCAGATGGTCGCCAAAAATGCTGAAGAAATGCTTTCTTTCATATTGAAGCAATTTCAGCCGTCATGTCGACTTATCAAATGGAGTTTTTCTTAAAGACTCAGAATATTCCACTTGAAATAGCTACATTTGGGTTCACTTTTTTTTCATAATTTTCACTACTATTAACATTTCGCCTGACGTTACAAACTGGTCTCACCACTGCATCGCTAACACTGGAACAGCGAACAAAATAACACTGTTAGTAGTTTGATGCAGATGTTATTACAGAGTAATTGCTCCCTGGCAGCGGAAACTCCGGAGCTGTGAGCGTGTCAGGGTGAACATCCTCATCATTTCCAGGCATGGGAGGCAATGGTAAACTGGGATGAGAACTGTATTCTATGGGGAAAAACAAATAATGGATTAACGATGGGATTGAGGCAATAACATTATCTTATATTTCGACTGCACCGCAAACATAATTCAGTATTTCAAGCTTTTATGGGATTATCTTGAAGCAATATTTGATTTATAACTGGGAAGAGGGATGGCGAGTCAAAGAAATGTTTTGGCTAAGATCAAGCGTCCGGCCCAAGATGGGGTCAAATGCCTCATCTTGCCAGCTTGGATCTTGTTATTCTCCCTTGTGGGGACCTTGAATTGGATTCAATTGGATTTCGAATTTGGTTCTTGGAGCAAGCAAGAAATGCATTTCGGTTTGCCCGTTCTGAGCATGGGATTTGTAACTTTAAGAATGAAAACTGAATTCGCAGCCAGCACTAACATAGCGATTACAATCAGGCCTGTTCAACAAGCAAGAATCAGAGAAACACTGCAGGGCTGGAGAAAATTATAGGAAGTAGGATGAGTGTTGGTGAGACATGAAAGGAAGAATGTGGATTTTAAAATGAATAGTGGCATCCAATGTAGGTTAGAAAACATAGCAATGATAGGTGAGCAGGAGTTGGAGAGAGTAGTAGTATTGGCAGGAGAGCTTTGATAACCTTAGGTTGAAGGTGAGAACTAGGTTGAGGGTGCGAACTATGTTCTAACGCACTTCTGGTTAACCAAAAGCAATCGGCTTGTCAGGTTCCAGAGGCAAGGATGAAGGTTTCAAAGCAAATTGAGCTGAGGTTAGAGTGGAATCGGGCAATGGTGCAGTTGAGGAAAGATTATCCCTTGGTCCAGTGTATAACACCAAACGTTGCAATCAAAGAGCACGGGCTCAGAAAGTTATCAGGGAGAGAGATGCAGTCAGTAAGTAGAACATAAATATTTGTTTTTCAGGTCTACACTCAGCTCAGTATTGAATTGGACAGAAGGTTTGATTTTTGTTCTTTATCTAGTTGTGGCTATTGAACAGGCAGGCAGTCTGTTAATTCAGTCACAGTGAAGGAATCTAGTCATCATAGAGTCCCCACAGTGCAGAGAATGGCCATTTGGCCCATCGACCCTACATTGACAACAATCCCACTCAGGTCCTATTCCCCTACCACCAGTTATTTAACCTGCGAGCATCCCCACCCCCACCCCATGACACGAAGGGCCAATTTACAATAGCCAATCAACCGCATATGCACAACTTTGGACGTTGCCTTTTTAGAGGGTCATCTCAAACCATCTTTTAGCCCAGACAGTTACCAAGCACAGCAACTGGTCTGTTGTAATGTAACTCAGTAGCCAGCTAAAACTGTCATACAGCAGAACTGCAGTAAGAAAGCTTCTCTCCTCCATATGAACACTGATTCCACCTCCAGAACTCAGCCGTTACGGCAGCCACTGGCAATTCAATACTGCAGTTTTGCTCAGAACAGGAGCCATAGCAAGCTGTTCAATGAAACACTGGGGACAATCCTGCAACATCTTAACCTCAAATTTAGGTAATGAAATATTTCAACTTTGGATTTAAAGGATTAGCAAATAAATTAGAAGGGGAGGAGAAACTGTTTGCAATATCAGACGGCATTGAGAGGAGGAAGGATAATTGGGTCATTAAGGTTTTAATAGCAATGATGTCGTGGGACTAAAAGGTGGTTCTCATTGACAAGATTCAGTTCAGTTCAAAGAGAGTGTGTGGGTAAATATGGGAGAAACAAGAACATTAGACAAGTCAGAGACTCAAAAAAGTGGTAACTTTGGAGGACGTTTGAATAAATGGTCTCTGGAAGAGAGGAAAATAGCTGGGGCAGCTGATCAGTTGAAGACACCCATGAGCTTCTGACATAAAGAGTCAAAGAGGCTCATCATCCTTCAGGACTCTGTGTGAGTTCAACAATGTTGATCAACCACCTGAGGGGGAAGTTCTTGTGATTGTAGATTTTATTTTTGAAGTATGTGTCCCCAGTGTTTCATTGAACAGCTTGGTATGGCTCCTGTTCTGAAAAAAACTGCAGAAAACTATAATGGGTTGTGAATACAGCCCAGTCCATCACGCAAACTAGTCTCCGTTCCATTGACTCCATCTACACTTCCCGCTGCTTCGGGAAAGCAACCAGCATATTCAAGGACCCCAAGCACGCTGGACATGTTCTCTTCATCAGGAACACGTTCCAGCCAACGTAAGAGCATCTTCTTGATAGCTGCCATCAGACTTTTGAAAGAACCTTCCACACGTGAAACCGATTTTTCTCGACACTCTATCTCAAATAGCTACGTTGTGTTCTGCATTTTTTCCTTTCTTTCTCCTATATGTAATCTATGAACGGTATGTTTTGTCTGTATAGCACGTAAGAAACAATACTTTTCATTGCACTCCAATACATGTGACAATAGTAAATCAAATATTTTGCAAAAAACACTATCCTCTAATGCTACGGACCATTGGCAATGCCAATTTGTAGAGAGTAAATGGATAGCTTTGCTGTTGCATTTAGATTTACTGTAGTAACAACATTTTCCGCGGATTGGAATCGAATTCAAACAGTCCCGTGTATAGAAGAATGGTAAGGCTGTGGGAATGTCAGGGGTTCGACTCACCGAGTGTACAGAGATCACCGCCAGCATCTCTCAATGTGAAGTGATCCTCAGGAACACTGCCCAGCGATATATGACCGTCCTGAGTGTCAACAGGTTCAGTCTCAACATAGTCATAATCACTTGGAACTGGACCTGCGAGGAAATAGGAACTTTCACTAACACCAAACTCTAACACTTTTTATAAAGATTATATTATCATGCAACAATCTACTCGGGTTCTGTAGGGCGTACTGTGGAAGTCAGGGGATAGGGAACAAATGGACCATGTCATATTGGGTTAGGTTAATCTCATTTCGAAATCACATTCAACCTCACCCCACCCCCTGCCTCCACTTCCCCATTCGAACTAGACCCATTTCACTGTCTGTAAAGAAAGTTCTGCGAGAAGACACAGCAGATGGAATTTTCATTGCTTTGTACCAACGACTATTATCGATATTACTCACTTTCAAATCAGAAGTATTTCCATTCTTTTTGAAGGTAAGTCTACTCTGAAATACTATGGACCCTTGCTCGAGTTATTTCATAGTTTCTATTTTGGTTTTTTGTAAGTAAGTTTATAAAATTCTTTCTTGGAATCTGAGAGTCGCTGTCTGGGCCATTTACTGGTGTATATTTTCCATCTCCAATTGCCCTTGATAAGGTGGTGGTGAGCCGCCTTATTGAAATGCTGAGCCCACACAATGTAGGTACACCCACAGTGCTTTTAAGGACAGAGTCTCAGGATTGTGAAGGAGCGATGTTATTTTTCCAAGTCAGGGTGGTGAATGACGTGGGTTTTATACCAAAGTGGATGAAGTTCAAAAAGCACGAAGGCAGCAAGTGAAATTGTACCCACATTGAATTCCGGAGAAGCTCCCTTCAGGATTTTCTGATCCAGATTCTGTGTCACTCAAACTACGATTGGTGTAATATTCCATCTGATTGAGGGAGTTAATGGAAACTGTTAAAGACAAAAATGCGTAGTTATTGGAGAGCTTGTTTGGAATATAGGAGACAAGCGCATAATACCTTAACTGTGCCTGTGACAATGCCTTAGAATTTATTACCTGCCATGATTTTGGGATTCACAAAGCGGACAAATGGCTCAAAGAGAAGGAAACTGTAATCCCCAAATCACCCCAATCAAGGCAAAAATAAATGTTGCTCCTGTCCTCGACAGATATAATAATCACTATTCTAACTCATTATTATTGGTAATATCTCGCATATTAGAGCAGTGGGGTGCATGGTGGCACAGTTATTAGCACTGCTGCCTCATAACCCCATAAATCCGGGTTTGATTCCTAGCTTGGTCGCTGTGTTGAGTTTGCATGTTCTCCCCGTGTTTGCATGGATATCCTCCGTTTTCCCCCCCAGAGTCCGAAGATGTGCTGGTTAGATTGACTTGCCATGCCAAATTCTCCCTCAGGGTATCCAATCAGGCGCCAGCATGTAGCGATCAGACGATTATCACAGTAACTTCATTGCAATGTGAAAGTAAGCGTGCTTGTGAAAATTAAACTTAAACGCAGTATGCTATATCCAGTTACTTTGCAGACGGTAAACGATAATCTCTGACCCAGAATCACCATCCCAGCTCCCAGAAACTACAATCAGGCAACAGCAGTTACAGAAACTGAAAGTGCCTTTGTCTTGAATCACTTTTCTCGGGAAACTGATCCAGCCTATTTAATCCTTCTAATTATAACCCCATGACTCAGGTAATATTTTGGACAATCTCTTGCATTTCTATGTCCATTTGATGATATGCTGAAACGAAAGATAAAGCCTCCACCACATGCGATCTCTATATAAAAAAAAACATTTGGCACAAGTTATTTACTTTCCAATTCCCATTCTCGAGATATAGTTGCCAGTGGTTTTGAACAGCTTTAATAATCTACATCCAACAATTGTATTGTTCCTTGCAAAGATTCTACATTCCAAATAATATATCATCTCCTTAATTTACTTCATGATATATATATGCCTTCATAGCTGCTACAGTTATCAATAATTTTCAATTCTACATTTCTATGAATGTTTTCTAGTAATTTGTTTCTGTCCTTCTCTAAAGGACTCTAAAGTATTCACTAAACTCTTCCAAATCCCTCCTCATCACCATCACAATTTGGTGGTTTTGACAAATTTAGAAAATCTCATTTTTGACTCAAGTCAATTATGATTATGGACTAGTTGTTGCAACATATCATTTTACTTTTTCTGCCATTCCAAGCAACCAATCTTTCTCCTTCTCTCTGCTTTCACCTTTCTTGCCATTAGTTAGTCATGTGATTTCTTGCCTTCTAACTCCATATATCTCACGATTACTGGAAGAGATTTCCTAACTAAGTACTTTTGAGATGTAGTCGATGTTGCAATGTAGAAACCATGAGCTGTTTGCACACAGTAAGTTCTCACAAATAAATATGATAATTATCAAGTTGCCTGCTTTTGTGATATTACCCAGGACACAGTGAATTTCTCACTGCATTCCTGTGAGATGGCATCATGGGATGTTTCTGTTCACACGAGAAGGCATAAAGGTCCTCGCTTTAATGTCTCACCCAAACATAGAAAATAGAAGCAAGAATAGAACACTTGGCTATCCAAGCCTGCTCTGCCGTTCACTTGGATGATGGATGATCATCAAATTCAATATCCTGATCCCGCATTGCCCCATATCTATTGTTTAACCCCAAGAGCTGCATCTAATTTCTTCTTGCAATCACCCAATGTTTTGGCTTGAACTACGTTTTGTGGTCATGAATTTGTGAATGAAGAAATTTCTCCTCACCTTAATCCTAAAAGGTTTACCCGTTATCCTCACACTTTCACGCTTAGTTCCAAGTTGGAACATCTGGCTGTGGAATAAGTCCTTGGCACTGCATTGTAATGACAGCCTTAGTTTTCATGTTTTATTTCTGGAGAAGGACTTGCAACCCAAATTTTGGACATTGAAATTAGAATGCTACAACCTAAGCCACAGGTGCTGTAAATTAACTCTCATTCTCCAGATGCCTAATCTGTGGTGCCTTATCAAGGACCTTTCAGAAATTATGATAAATTGCACTTTCACCATTATTTATACTACCCTGCTAGTTCTGCAGGGATTTTGATGATGTTGGTTAAGCAAGCCATTGTACTTTGAAGGTTGACTACGTATTATTATTTGTTTGTTTCTATTCATTCATTGTTTTTTTCTTCCTCTTTCAGCATTTGTTCGATTAATTCCCGCTAACCACCCGCATCGCCTGGATTCATGAATGTTAAGCTGGGTAGGCCACAGTTCCTTTTTTTCTATGTAGTTTTAAAAACAATTATATGCGAGAACACGGTCAATTTACTAATTTCCAATCAGTTATCAAATACCTCTCATTGAGCCTTTGGTATCTCTTTTGATTTATTTAAAATACATGTTTGAATTCCTTCCACACCAGGAGGTGTACCTTCTCTGCTTTATTCGTTTACAATTTGAATTTGTATTAATTTCATGTAATTAGATCAATCTAAATTCCAATGTTATGTCCAACAATTTTATGGAGTATTAATAATGAAACAATTCTTCAATACTTTGATTATTTCACTTTTGTTGCTTGTTCTTTATTCATGGGACAGTTCTAAATTATTGAGTCTTCACTTCAGCTCGAAATTTGGAGGATTCTTCTCTCACTAAAGATCTTCTGTTTTTGTAACTTTCTTTGACAGAGAGTGGTTAGGGGCTCATTGACTGTTGTCTAGCTGTTTAAGATAGATTTTGGATCTATAATGAATTAATGTGTTGTGTGACAGGCATGGGAAAGGCAGAGCCACAATCAGATCAGCCATCCTATTATTGAATGGCGGGGATTTTATGATTTTATCATATTCTTCAATAATTGATCATATTTCTTTCCAGCATCGTTTTTCTCATTCGAATAGAACATTAAGCTATTTTATGAGATGCTCCTTAAAAATGTCATCTCATTGAATTATCAATTGCTTAACATCTCTGTACAATCCAAGCATGTTACTCACTGCCCCCCACGCTCCACCTCACCCCCGCCCCCCCACCCCACTCCCACCGCCACCTCTACTCTTCCATCTATTTGCTTCATTGTGCATTGCCTGCTTTTACTTTCCCCTTTTCCCTCCATGGTTCTCATTGGACCCATGGCTTCTCATTTGTTTTAACCTGTTGCATTATTAGCTATTGTTGAGATGCATCATTGTTTGTGAAAGGGGTCCATTAAATATTTTCAAGTTCATTATCAGTTCCTGAAATTCAGCACTTCTCCAATCTGTTCTGAGTTATTATCATTAAGTGTGTTACATTAAGTTCGAAATTGCCTAGTTGCTCCCCGATTTTCTCTTCTATCCCTTCTGGTCCATTCTCTCTGCAAGATCCATTCGTGAATCCTCGCCTGTTGCACTTTTTCCATACTGGATTAGAAATGGGCGGTTTACACATGACAGCTATCCACTGATGAGATTGTTGTTCACTAACTCAGATACTAGAAATATCTGGAAATGGAGATATACACACTTTTTCGAACACACATTCTCTGACAAATATAGAGTCTTCCCAGGCCAATGAATCATTTCACAGGCAGAAAAAAACACATGATGGGGCTTTTTCACACTGGAAAGTCACTGGACTGTCCATTTCCCCATTTAATGATGTGACCATTTGAATTTACGTAGAAGCCAGACTTATTCTGTGAAGACTGAGTAAAAGAGAAGTAGAATACAAACCTGAACCCCGTGAATTGCGGTCAGATTCAATATTCTCAATCTCTGCATAAATTCCTTGGTCGGACGCAGAAGGCGAAGCCAAGTGGTGAGCGACAGTATCTGTTAAAGGAAAGGAAAGGTGATCAGCATGTTGTTGCATTGCACGGGCGGTTAACAGTAAAATGCCCGAGGCTGATAAACAAACCACAGATGTGATGAGATTCCCAAGATAAAGCCAGTTAGTTTGCATGTGGATATGCTCTGGAATCGGTGCATCCGTGAATGTGCATTTTTATGTTTGTAATAAGCGTTCGTTCACCTCCAGCAGAACAGAACCCATTTGCAAGAAAGTCGGAAAAGACAAAACAAGTGTTTGGGGAGGGATGGGGGAGTATGGGTAGGACCCTCTGCAGAGTGTCAGACAAAATGAGTCCCAGCAAATCATTCGTGACGGGCCACGTGGGGAATTCAACTGAATTGGACCCAGGCAGAAATTTGACTGACCTCTGCGGTGGTCTCATCAGTTAGGAGGTGGTACTGAGCAGGCCATGATTTCCAAGGGAAAAGTGACCTGTAGATCAACGGTGCATTGGTTGTTGGATTATGTGTGAAATATTTGTGTTTGGATGTAGAATTACTGGAGAATGCTGCAAGTCACTGAAGAATATTGCACAGAATCTGGTGCAAAGTGTTCGCGACTAGACATGAGGCTCATGATAATGAGAGAGAAAAACAGCTACATAACACATAAAAGAATATTTAAGAAAGAGTTCCGTTAAACTTTCATTTCCATTATTTAAACGAGTGAGTCTTTCTGGAGTCTGAGATAAACTGGGTAGTGAAAGATTTTGATTTGATTTATTATTGTCACATGTATATAGTGAAAAGAATTGCTCCTTGCGCACTATGTGGATTCTCTAATTAGTTTCACAGTTACCAATGCGGATGAGAATTGCAAAACGAAGTTCAGAGTTTTTTTTCGGGTTACTTCAAGTGACGTTCTTTGGAAAGATGTGATAAACAACAGCCCCAGGATATAAATCAATATCAATATTTCAATGCTATTTGGACATTGGAGGCTCACCTTTTCTTTTGAACTTTCTCAATATTACTGCCAGCAGTGTGATCAGTTCCAGGATTGCCAGCACTCCGAGGGTCACGCACACGACCAGGGGAATGGGATTGGCATCTGCTCGTCATAAGATACAGAAACATTTAACAGAGACATAGTGTCCCCTTGCACACTTTCAATGTTGCCATCAATGGGAAATCAACCCTTATTCAGAAATTAGCAAAAGTGGATCATTGTAAATGAAAGCAGCATCATTGGGAAGAATTGTAACATCAACACCAATTCTAGAAAGGTTATATAGACCAATTACCAGAAGGTGTGTTCTGAGAAGAATTCGGTGACAAATCCAGTCCTGTGGGGTATATTGGACAGGCATTAATAACTTCAAATGTTGGTGATTTACTTTAAAAGCCAAATGAATTTCCTAATTTTTGGAAATTGGTCATGTCCACGTACTGAGCAGTCCTTACCGGAACAAATCACCCTAGCATCTTCCTTGTGGTCACAGTCAGACTGGGCTGCTGATGCGGAGGGACAGTCGGATAGAAACGATTCAAATCCGGTGCATTTGATCTCACCCAGCCAGATATCACCACCGTTACCCCGGGGCAAAGGGGACCCTCCTTGTGCCAACAGACCGGAGCCGCAAGCCAACTGCCTGCACACAACATTAGCGTCGGCCAGATTCCAGGAATCATCACAAATCGTGCCCCAACGGTTATTGTACAATATCTCCACTGTCCCAGAGCAGTTAGTGTCTCCTCCCACCAGGCGCAAACGCTGACCTAAATCCGTCCAAAAGAATAAATTATTCTTATTGATCTAGCCGGAACCGAGAACGCAACATGTATTCGATATAGCAGCATTTACCTGGTTCTTGACTGCCTTCCATTGAACAGTGGGGCTGCTCCTTCGTCCCCGACGTCCCTGTTAAGAACAGACATTCGCTGAGTGCATTGGATAGCAATGTTTGCAATGATAGCAGCGCATTGAGAGGTTTGGTGTGCGTTACCTGAACAAACGACACCCGCATCATCATAGTGGCTGCAGTCTTTGACACCCTGCGAGTCTGCCCCACACTGCCAAATGAACGCTTCGAATGAAGTACACCCCAGCTCACTGAGTCGGATAGGTCCAGATCCCTCTCCGAACTTCTCAGCATCATAGAACATTGATTGGAAGCTGCCACACTCCAACTGTTTACAGATCACTTCAGCATCCTCTGTCCGAAGTATGTCCGAACACACTGTGCCCCAGCTGCCATTGTAGAAGATTTCCACTCTCCCCTCGCAGCGGTGATCTCCGTTCACCAGTCTTAATTCCTTGTGCTCTGTCAAAGAAGTAAGAAATATCCAGATTTACATCTTCACAAAAAATGGTAAATTTACCATAATCCGGGATGACCACGGCTTGTTTAAACTGCGGATCTCCACACCTCAGGGTAAGGGCGAGATTCACGAATAAACTCAGATGTTACGGGGAACGACCCTGCGCTGTTGACATTGCTCTCTATCACAAGCCAACTGGGCGTACACAGTGTCCTGGTTATGCCCACTAATTGGCAATAATTATTTCCAAAATGTAACAGAAAACAACTAGATCCAAAGATCAACGCAGATTTCTAATGGGATTGTCATACTTAAGAAATTTGGTGCATTCATTTCGGGAGTGGCAGAAAGATGCACCTGAAATCTATGTGGATTTTCGAAAGGGACCAAGAGATCTGGTGATATAGATGCTTTAATGACTTAGAAAATGGTGGTGTCTATTCTTGGGATGACAAATATGAAATCAGGTATGTAGAATATGCGTTCCTTTTCCTAGAGACTGGTGAGATGGTGGAACTCAGATCATCTCGCTGAGTGGGAGTATCAATGTCTTCAAGATGAAACTGGATGAGTACAGGCGGAAAGGAAAGTCAGCATAAGCAGATAGAGTTGAAAGGAGTAATGCAGGATGATTCTCGTGTTCAGTACAAATGCCGTACGGAGTAATTGAGTGGAAAGGCCGGATTCTGTGCCCTGGGTACTGTGTAATTCAGTGTAACATCATCCCTGTGAAGCCTCAGGAATTCCGCACAGTGACAGCATCCTTACCTGAGCACATAATTCTCACATCTTCCTTATGGCTACAGTCGTGGTTACCCCATGATGCTGAGGGGCATTCCCAGAGAAATGACTCGTTCCCGGAACACTTTAGATCATCCAACCAAATTGGGCCTGAGCCCGATTCACAAGAAGCAGGAAGTGACATCTCCAATGCAGTTCCGCAGCCCAGCTGTTTGCAAACCACGTTAGCGTCAATGAAATCCCAGGAATCATCACAAACTGAGCCCCAACTCTGATTGTAATAAATCTCCACACGGCCAGAGCACGGGCTATCACCACCAGACAGTCTTATCTGCATGTGATCTGTTGGACAGTAATACAGACGAGTTATATTTCTGATAGATTTTCAGCTCATCACTTTCTTCCCATTCAATACTCTGAAGGAGAACGGAAATCTGCCTTTATATCGCGCCTGTGGATATCTTAATGAGTCAATATGTCAAAGCCTCTACTTCTACTATGAAGACACAGTGCATGAATGTTTTACATATTCCAACATCTGACGACATAGTTTCTGGATTCCAGTCCCCACATTTTTGTGCTGACTGCTAGGCATATTGTGTGCTGCCATTTGACTTTTCCCGATTCTATTCATCCTATTGGAAGTGATATAATTTCCAGTATATTTACATGTGTAGCTGCTTTTACATGGGACATCAGTCGACACATAAAACAAACATATCTGCCTCGAGTTACATTCTGCCCAATGGAGCTTAGACAGTCTCAGTCTCAGCGAGACGGTTTCAGTTTACATGCTGCGCAATGACACTTGCGATAGTATAGATCACATACTCCAAAACACTGCTGCCTGAACGGCAGCGAGGCGCACTGGGCACACCTCAGTGCTCGCTGATCGACATTATTTGCCCTTTTGTCAATTCCTGCGGTTTGGTAGTATCATCAAGTTCAAATACATTAATACTCCAAGCCCCACCCTTGCATGGCCACCTTCTAGGGATAAACACCTGCTCCTTGTTGTCTCCGTTCTTTTTCCAATTGCACTTCTACGCAATTCTTTTTTACTTTTGCCTTTTTTAAAAGTGCTCTAAAATTTCAAAACCCCATTCTTGTTCCCGTCTGTCTTTGTCCTTTGGCTTTACACTCCGGCCCCTCGCTGTCGCTAAGCTGAATAACTGTTATCATCTGGAGAGAACGTGAATTGGCCCTTCGGCCACTGAAATCTGCTTTGCTGTTCATTCAGATCATGACTGCTCTGGTTGTAGTTTCAACTCCATTTCATGTCTTGCCAAATCCCCTTTCCTAAACCCTTTACAGCCATTGTCTCTCTCAACAACCTGAATAGCTCATCCTTAAACAAATGCAATGAGCCAGCCGCCACTGCTTCCTGGGAAGGGAATTCCATTCCTGATTCACCCACTTAGAGTCTAAACGCATTTCTAATCACCATCATGCAATGGTAGAGAACACATTCTCCCAACACTGTTGCCTGAACGGCAGCGAGGACAACCGAGCAACGCCTCTTATACTCGCTGACCGACACTACCGGGACAGAAACGTGCACCATGGCCAGTTTTGCTGCCTCAAAGCGCCAGGGACCTGTGTTCGAATCCCGGCTTGGGTTGCTGTCTAAGTGGAGTCTTCATCTCCTCCCCGTGTCTGCGTGAGTTTCCTCCGGGTGCCCCTCTTTCCTCCCACAGTCTGAAAGTTGTGCCAGTTGGGGACAGTGACCCAAACAGGCGCCGCAGTGTGGCGACTCGGGGAATTTCACACTAACTTCATTGCGTGTTGATGTAAATCTTCCTTGTGATTGATAAATAAATTATCTCACATAAATACATATCTTAAAACTGAAACTCATATTTCTCAATATCCTGAAATAACGAGGATCAATTCGCCAAAACACCAGCAAATTAGAAACTTTCCGACATTGGCTCTGGAAAAGAGAACGTTTTTTTTTTTCACCTGAACACACAACTCCTACGCCCGTGTTGTCACTGAGAGATGAATTGAATAGCAATGAGCTGCAGTTCCGGAGATGCGCTTCATTTCCATCACACTGGATATCAGTTATCCAAACTGATGTCAGATTCTCTTTCATTGAAGAACTGTAAGCGCCTATCCCGTTACCGCAGCCCAGCTGTCTGCAGACTACGTGAGCATTGCTCAGGTCCCAGAGGTTGTCCTGCACTCTGCCCCAGGCTCCATTGTAGTAAATCTCCACTCGCCCATCACACCGGCTTTCTCCGTCAGTCAATCTTAGCAACCAATTTTCATCTACAAAGTGAAGAATATTGAGACGACAATTAAACATAAGCCACTGTATCTTATTTCCTGCATCTTAAAATGCCGACGCACTGAAGGCGATTACCTCCCCAATGATACTGCTAATCCTGAAAAATATTGTGCAGGCCTAAAATTCAATGTCCGGTGGTACAGAGTTTGCAATCTTTCCGGTGCGTTTCTCCCTGCACAAATCGGATCATGCCCAAGGAGAAGCGCAAGGCTGAGCAGCAAGAGATTCACTTGATTTCAATCTCATTAGTTTCTCCAGCATATAATTGTCCCCAGGCCTGCAGTGTTCCCATCTCTCCAGCGGGAGGTCACACTGGTGTCAGTTACTATTTGTCTTAACTAGCAAACACCTGGTGCATTGATGATGCTGAGAAGCACAACGGCCATTGAAGACCTGGGTGCTCAAGGTCATGGCCGGTATTGTCCATCAGACAGAGTGTCCTCGGCACACTGGCAGTGTCTAAAAGGCACAATGGCATTGGCAACTGGGCATACAGGCAGTGGCCATTGAACAACCCCAGCAGTACCATCTAGGAACCACCAGTGTGTCAGGGACAGTGCCAATGGCTAATGGGCTATGACAGAGAGGGGGTGGGGGATGCTATGTAGGGCGGCTATAATGTTGTGGGGGGAGACTCTACGAAAGAGGGAACATGTAGTAGGTCATGACTTGGGGTTGGGGAGGGCGTTCATGTCGCAGGTCATGATGGGCTACATATAAAGCATCATGCTGGGGGACCCACCTGGAATGCCTCAATGTCCTGATGCCAGTGGGCCGTGTTGGGGAATGGGGTGGGGGAATATGCCGCCAATGAAGGGGGATTTAATGTCCATGGTGGGGAAGCGGTGCGAGAGGGCTCCCCCAGTGCACTGTAAGATCAGCCATCATTACAAATTGAGAGCAAGCTCTCTGATACTGGGATCGCCAGCGTGTCCAGAGCCGTTCTTCCTACCAGGGCATAACTCATCATTCTCTGTTAAATTCAATGAGTACTGCATGATTCCTGTGTGCAATATGCCTGGGAGACTGATGTGGATTTCTCCATTATTCTGGCTATTAGTGCACTTTTTTTTTGGGGGGAGGGGGAAATTACGCCCCTTATCTGGAAATTGTACCCCCCTGATACAAGCCCGAGATGTGATGGAAGGCCCCATGTTTGAATGGATGCATCTTCAATATCCATAGTAAATTTGATTCCACTCAGGATGAAGAAATCCACTTGAAAGCCATTCTTTAAACATTCACTCTATCGCTAACACAGTGTCGATATAACACATACACTCTGTGAGATGTGGTGAAACAGCTCGCTCAGACTTCTTCGAAAGCATCTGACAGAAGGACGAGGAGAATGGGAACTCATCTCCAATTTCCCAGGAATTCCAAATCATCCCAACGCATCATTGATCGTTCGTCATTGAAGGATCAAAATTGATCAATTCCCCTCGGCAGAGACTGTCGACGGATAATAATCACATGGACTACAGCCATTTAATGAGGTGGCTGACCATTGCACATTGAAGAGAAACTGGGGACTCAAGAAAACGTTTTCTTGTCAGCTCCATCCATGTCCCATAACTGGTGTTACATGGTCCCCATTGTGCAGTTTCGATCTGTTTCTGAATTCTGATATTTTTGTATTCAGCCAGAAAGGGAAAATCACCATAAGATCAGATATTAATTTGTTAACAATGTGCCACAATATATAGATTTGCTTCATTACTAGATAGAATGAGAATCATTAGCAGCCAAACGCAACGCAGACAAGGTTAACCATAGCGTCATAGAATTATAGAATTTTGTAGCACACAGAAAATGGGCAATCGGCCCACAGGCTCCCAAAGAGTGACCTAGTTACTCCTATTCTCCAACCCTCTACCACTGGTTGCTCCAAATTAATTACTGTCAAATATTTTTCCAGCCTTTGTTTGATTCCTGTGGAATCGCCTTCTACACACCCCAAGGCAGCACATGTCAAATCGCAACAACTGAGGAAACTGGTTTGTCCCCACCACACTCCTAACTCTCTTGCTAAATATGTTGAGACTGTGTCTATCCACCCACTACAACCCCACCCCTCCGCCCTCCCCACCCCCATCCTGTGGCTGGCACACCAGCTAGTGGAGATAAAATATGCTTCTTTGCCCTGTCAAATTAGTTCATATTTTAGACACCTCACCTTTTATAATGCTCCAAAGGGAATACGCCAAATTTCGTCAGTTTTCCCTTCTATCTGAAATGCCTAATATCATTCTAGTAAATTTTCTTCGCATTATTTCGAGGGCTTTAACTTCCTTCCTTAAATAAGGCACCAGAACTGAACACAATATTCCAATTTGCTCTGATTTGTCACGTTTTGCATCATTTTCTTATTTTAATATTCTATGCCTATATTAACAACCCCAAGGATGCGAAAAGTCTTCTTTCATCTTTCAACTTGCCTGACCATTTTCAGGGAATTGTGCACTTGAACCCCGAGCTCTTTGCTCCTGTACTCCTCTTAAAGTTGTAACAGAAAGCTAGTTTTAGCTCCCCTCCTTTCTACTACAAAAATATATTTGCTCACATTTCGCTGCATTGAAATTCGTCTGCCAGCGATCTGTTCATTTGGCCAACTTATCAATGTCGCTCTGAAGGAACTCAGCATCATTGCCCCAATTGGCTATTTTCCTTTGCAAATCTCTTGGCCAACTTCGATCCATCCTGCTCAGTATATATCAATTCCAAACACATCTAATTTGCGAACCAACCTGCCATGTGGCACCGTATTAAGTGTTTTCTGAAAATCCAAATAATATAAAAGGTTATATCAAAAGCTGGTGTATTCTGGTTAATAAACTTTTAGGACTCACCTGAGCAGATAACACTGACAGCATTTTCATCTGAGCAGCTAAACCGTTCCATGAATGAAACAGAACAATCCCAGAGACTGGACTCGTTACCCCGGCATTTGTAGCTCTTTTTCCATAATGGGCTGGTTGCCTTTCCGAAGTGAGATCCTCCCGGTATCGCAATTGCTGCTCCACAGCTAAGGTACTCACAAACCACATTGGCTTCTCTGAAACCGAAGTAATCATCACACAACGTGCCCCACTGCACTCCCTGTTGTATTTCAAGCCGCCCGGAACATCGGTCATCCCCAGATACCAGTCTGAGATCTTTGTGGTCTGAATAATTACAAAGACAACAATGAGAATATTAACAAATGCCAAAAATGTCTACAATCTCCATAGCTGAACTGAAAGTAAAACTGATTCACAGTTGGTTTCTTTACAGCTCAAAAGAAACATCAGTGTTTATGATCACAATCATGCCTAACACTATTTGCATAACTATAATTAACAGAGTCACAATTACGACCATTAGGAATATTAAAGCTAGTATTACTTTTACAGTACTATTGCATTGATTGCGTTGTACTTGAGCAACACCATGTGATTGTCCAAAAGCTGTAGACTTGTTGTTCCAGTTCAAAGAATCTACCTTCATATTTCTCTATTTGTGAGAAAAATAAGAGATCTGTTCCTTGAAACAAGTTTCTTCTCCACACTTTATTACTAGCCCGGGAAGAATCTGGATATTTTCCTTTGCCATCTTTTTCTGCTGAGGCAGATTTATTTGCCTCATCAAACTTATCTCTCTAGTCCCACGGTGAGTTTCCAATCTGAGGCCTGATACAAGTTGCTATTCTATTTCAAATCGTCCTTTATTCGACGAACTTTATGTTCTCCCATTGTGTCATTATGATCATAGGGGCACTCATTTTGAATTCTTCCACCAGAATCTCATTGTTAACATTCTCAAAGTTTTGGTCAACGTTTCTCAATCCTGGACAGCCCTGATTTTCGCTAGACTCCAACAACTGCAGAGAAACAAACCTTCCAAATGAGCATCATGAAAGAAATTGTTGAAGAAGCTCTCATCATTTAAAACTTATACTGTGACGATCATACCAAAATCAACACTACCTGAATATGAAACTACTGGCAAGTTGTTTTCCATTTCAACTATAAATTACAATTTAAATAGCTGACAGATCATAATTTCAGAGGCAACATTTTGTGCACATTTCTTTCTTAGAACGGTCCAAAACAGCATCTTTCCTGCTGTCATCAGACTTTTGAAAGTTCCAACCGTGTATTCAGGTAAACGTTCTCTACGCCCCAGATATAACTGTAACACGATATTCTGCACCCTTTCTTTTCCTTTTCTCCTACGTACTCTATGAATGGTATGTTGTGTCTGTATAGCACAAAAATCCTTTCCACTTTATCCCAATCTATGTGATAACAATAAATCAATTCAATTCAATGGAGTTCAACTACTCTTCCTTGAACAGGATCTGATTTTCAAACAGCCTACACCTACAGAGAATATAATTGTCATCAACAATGTAAACTTCGGAAGAATCTCTGCGCAATGTCCTTTCCCACAGGCACAACAGCTTGAACATTCAAGAACACTTTGGTTCATGGTATGTTTAATTCTCTGTTAAAGCACACACAGGCACACACACAACACTGTTTTACCAAGTGTCTCTATCTTCTTTGTGACAACAGGCTGAAATGTAATCTCCCATTCAGCTCTCTTTTCCCACGGGAAACTACCAGATTTCTCAGATTTCACAGCTTGTAAGTTTAATTGAATCTGTCGCGAAAACATACGTTGTTCTGTTTTTCTGCTGGACAGAGTCAAAAACTTGACACAGCCTTTGAAACCACTTCGCTACAATAATTTGGAGTGATTGAAAATCTGCTGTCACCGAGGGTACCCTCCACTGCCTTCCTCTCCCCAGCCCAGCGTCCTCAATTGGAAATTTGGGCAAAATCCCCATTCCAAAGCATCTACAACAATCTACAGCGTTTCTCTCCACCTTTGGCGGGTGATCACAATTTCAATCCCTATCAGTGTTGAGTCAGTTAGTTGAAGGCAGTATGATATTTACGGCAGCACAATTGCCGTTGAGCAGAAAGAGCACGAAGAGAGGTTCAGCAAGGTCTCTGTATCAACAATCGGGGACACTTGTCCACGTGTACACGCGTACAACACTGTGCCGTCCACTACTTTTGCTAATACTCCCTGAATAATACTTCCTCTTTATGAAGATAAAAACCTATCTCATCTATTTCTATTTGTCCAGACATATTTGCGGATGAATTTGTTCCTGTAATCTTTGAGTTTGTACCTGAACAGATAACTCCAACATCCTGCTGGTGTCCACAGTCAGGCGGTCCGATTACAGGCCCCAATCCTTCTCCAAAATGAGAATTCAGCAGCGCTGCTACCGCAGAGCCACAGTGCAACTGCTTACAAAAATGTTCTGCATCGTTCAACAACCAGGAGGAGTTATCTCGGCAAAGTGAGGCCCAGCTTCCACTCCAATATAGCTCGACTCTTCCTGCACAGGTACTGCTTCCATTCACCAGTCTGGCCTTCGCACTGCCTGAGAATTATATTTCAATAGATGGTGAGGATATAAAGTGCTTTATATCGAATAAAACGTTTAGGAGATTTTCGATCATCTCATCAATCACACCATATCCCAGGCAGGGGACGCTCTGCCTGTTGTTTTTTTTAAAAGTTTATTTATTGTGACACATGTAGGTGTTAATTAACTCTGCAATGAGGTTACTGTGAAAATACGCTCTTCGCCACATTCCGGTCCTGTTCGCGGACACTGACGAAGAATTTAGGACAGCCAATACACCTAACCAGTACATCTTTCAGGTGTGGGAGAAACTAGAGCACCCGGAGGAAACCCACGCAGACACAGAGAAAGCTTGGAAATTCTACATATGCAGTGACCCAAGCCCAGGTCCCTCTTGCTGTGAGGCAGTATGCTAGACACTGTGCCACCATGCCACCTTTATCTGGTCAGATACGTTTTAAAAGTTTTGATCAAAATAGTCCAATTTAGCTTTTGAGTTTTATTTGAAAATCTAGTTTCTACAACACAGTACTATTGTACTAAGAAGTACTCTTGTACTAGAAGCCTACAGTACAGAAGGAAACCATTTGGCTCACCGAATCTGCACCAATCATAATACCATCCAGGTGCTATCTCCACAGTCCCATGTATTCACCTTAGCTGCTCCTCTGACAGTAAGGAGCAATTTTGCATAGCCAATCCAAATAACCAGCACATTTTTGCACTATGGGAGGAAACTGCAACCCGTGGAGGAATCCTACCCAGAGGTGGGAGAATGTGAAAACTCGACACAGAAGTGACCAAAACCGGGAATCGAACCCAGATCCCTGGCGCTGTGAGGTACCAGTGCTCACCGCTGGGTCACTGTGACCTGGATCCGTACAATGAGCTGGAATTAAAATGTCACAAAAATGACTTCTGTCTCCTTTGGAAAGTTTAGGCGTTTAACTTCAGCACAGAAATGGAGAACAAGTTATCAACTGCTCATGAGACACAAAGTCATCAGTTTCTGAAAACTCAGTGAGCATATGGTGAAACAGCTGAGAAAACTCACATGGAAGCAACGAGACATTATTTCACTCCTTAAAATCTGTGGGTTTTTTCATTCATTGGAAATGGGAGTCGCTGACTTGCCAGCATTTATTGCCCATCGTTACTTACTCGAGGGCAGTTCAGAGCCAACCATATTGCTGTGGTTCTGGGATCTCACAAATAGGCCAGACCACGTAAGAACTGCAAATTTACTTCCGGAAGGTATATTAGTCAATCGGATGGGTTTTCCGGACAATCAACAATAGTTCCATGGTCGCCAGTAGATTCTTAATTCCATATATCTGTTTGTATTTAATTCAAATTCCACCATCTGCCGAGGCAGGATTCAATTCCGGATTCTCAAAAAATTAGCTGAGTTTCTGAATACTCTAATGATAATATACGTGGGTCGATGCTGCCACATATCCTCACCTAGAGACAAAACTGTTCTAGAATAATGCATCAGAAAATGAACATCCAATAACAAACCTTAAAACTAACATTTTAACAGATTTCCAAGATACTCAGCAAAATCTGACAAACAGAAAATTGTGGAAAATTACTTAATTAATTAAAGATGCATTGAATAGGTGTATTGACTGTGCTAAATGACTTAGTCAGTTGTGATGGTGACCAGAAGAAAACTATGGGCCAGATTCCAGGAATTCCAGAGGAATTGTGTGTATTTATTAAACAGTTTACTCGTCTGGCCTGTTTTGTCGTAAAAATGTCTGTGCACGCACTATAGCCCAAGCCGGGAATCAAACCCTGGTCCCTGGTGCTGTGGGCAGCAGTGCTAAAGTTTACCCAACTGTCCCGCCCCAATATAATGTCCCATGATCATTTTACCTCCGCCTTTTCAGGAAACTGGCGGTGAATGAGAGACTGCAGTAGGATTTTTACCTGAACAGATGACACCGACAGCTTTGGAGTCTGAATTTGGAGTATAGTCAAACCTAGCACATTCCCACAAGGAGGGCTCATGCCCGCTGCACTCAATACTCATAGGAAGAATTGATCCAAGTCCTTCTCCAAAGTGAGCCTTGCCCGGTGCGGAGATCGCCATCCCGCAGCCCAGATGCCGACACACAACAGCGGCTTCCCGCAAGTCCCACAGATAATCCGCTACAGTCCACTGCTGACCCATGTAGTGAACCTCCACTCTCCCAGCGCATGGACTGCTCCTATTCATCAGTCT
The DNA here is from genome assembly GCA_024679065.1 of Sphyrna mokarran. Taxonomy (NCBI): domain Eukaryota; kingdom Metazoa; phylum Chordata; class Chondrichthyes; order Carcharhiniformes; family Carcharhinidae; genus Sphyrna; species Sphyrna mokarran. The sequence continues at coordinate 19,798,509 of JAGIQG010000031.1, read as the reverse complement.
CAGCGTCACCTCCTCTGTAAAATGTCAGAAATAATGTCAGGCGTTACAGTGGATTAAACCCGCAGTGTCCCACCGCACATTCCCATCCCGTTCACTGGACAGAGGAATCAATGAGAATATTAGACTGTGTCCAAACATATCCCCCACACCCGCTCCAAAAAAAAGAGTGAATATTAAACCTGGTAAAGAAGGGGAGGAGATTGCGAATGATGGTGACCAGAAGAAAACTATGGGTCAGATTCCAGGAATTTCCAGAGGATTGTGTGTATTTATTAAACAGTTTACTCATCTGGACTGTTTTACTATAAAAATGTCTCCGCTCGGACAGTGGCCCAAGCCGGGAATCAAACACTGGTCCCTGGCGCTGTGAGACAGCAGTGTTAAAGGGTACACCACCGTTCCGTCCCCAATTAATAATAATCCATGATTATTTTATCTCCGCCTTTTCAGGAAACTGGCAGGAAATGAGACACTGCAGTAGGATTTTTACCTGAGCAGATGACACCGGCAGTTTTGGAGTCTGAATTTGGAGAATAATCAAACCAAGCACAATCCCACAAGGAGGCCTCATGCCCACCGCACTCAATACTCTTTGGTAGAATTAATCCAGATCCTTCTCCAAAGTGAGTCTTGCCCGGTGCGGAGATCGCTGGCCCGCAGCCCAGATGCCGACACACAACAACGGCTTCCCGCAAGTCCCACAGATAATCCGGGACAGTCCACCACTGACCCTTGTAGTGAACCTCCACTCTCCCAGAGCACAGACTGCTCCCATTCACCAGCCTCAGCATCCGCTCCTCTGTAAAATGTCAGAAATAATGTCAGGCGTTTCAGAGGATTAAACCCGCAGTGTCCCACCGCACATTCCCATCCCGTTCACCGGACAGAGGAATCAATGAGAACATTAGACTGTGTCCAAACACAAACGCCACACCCGCTCCAAAAAAGAGTGAATATTAAATGGAGTAAAGAAGGGGAGGAGATTGCGAATGATGGTGACCAGAAGAAAACTATGGGTCAGATTCCAGGAATTTCCAGAGGATTGTGTGTATTTATTAAACAGTTTACTCATCTGGCCTGTTTTACTTTAAAATTTCTCGGCACGAAGCCAGGAATCAAACACTGGTCCGTGGCTCTGTGAGACAGCAGTGTTAAAGGCTACACCACAGTCCCGTCCCCAATTAATAATAATCCATGATTATTTTACCTCCGCCTTTTCAGGAAACTGACGGGAAATGAGAGACTGCAGTAGGATTTTTACCTGAGCAGATGACACCGGCAGCTTTGGAGTCTGAATTTGGAGTATAATCAACCCAAGCACAATCCCACAAGGTGGTCTCATACCAGCCGCACCCAATACTCTTTGGTAGAATTGATCCAGATCCTTCTCCAAAGTGAACGTTGTCCGGTGCGGAGATCGCCGTCCCGCAGCCCAGATGCCGACACACAACAGCGGCTTCCCGCAAGTCCCACAGATAATCCGGGACAGTCCACCACTGACCCTTGTAGTGAACCTCCACTCTCCCAGAGCACCGACTGCTCCCATTCACCAGCCTCAGCATCCGCTCCTCTGTAAAATGTCAGAAATAATGTCAGGCGTTACAGTGGATTAAACCCGCAGTTTCCCACCGCACATTCCCATCCCGTTCACCGGACAGAGGAATCAATGAGAACATTAGACTGTGTCCAAACACAAACGCCACACCCGCTCCAAAAAAAACAGAGTGAATATTAAACCTGGTAACGAAGGGGAGGGGAACACCCGGAGTGAATATTAAATCGAGTAAAGAAGGGGAGGAGATTGCGAATGATGGTGACCAGAAGAAAACTATGGGTCAGATTCCAGGAATTTCCAGAGGATTGTGTGTATTTATTGAACAGTTTACTCATCTGGCCTGTTTTACTATAAAAATGTCTCCGCTCGGGCAGTGGCCCAAGCCGGGAATCAAACACTGGTCTCTGGCTCTGTGAGACAACAGTGTTAAAGGCTGCGCCACCGTTCCGTCCCCAATTAATAATAATCCAAGGTTATTTTACCTCCGCCTTTTCAGGGAAACTGATTGGAAATGAGAGACTGCAGTAGGATTTTTACCTGAGCAGATGACACCGGCAGCTTTGGAGTCTGAATTTGGAGCATAGTCAAACCAAGCACAATCCCACAAGGAGGCCTCATGCTCGTCGCACTCAATACTCTTTGGGAGAATTGATCCAGATCCTTCTCCAGAGTGAGCCTTGCCCGGTGCGGAGATCGCCGTCCCGCAGCCCATTTGCCGACGCAGAATAGCGGCTTCCCGCAAGTCCCAGAGATAATCCGGGACAGTCCTAAAAGGCTTATCGTCAAACTCTAACCCCTAGTTCTGGACTCCCTCACAAGCAGAGGCATTTTTTTCTGAGTGCCCTTGTTTAAAATATTCGTGTGATTTCGACTTCAATCTGATTGATGAGGTGGAAATTGGGAGCAGTGTGAGTGAAGCTGATCCTTCACATTCTGTTCTTCAACGAGTCTCTTTTTTTATCTACTTGTTTGGCGACAACAGCACTCTGAATTGAAATGAAAGCTCATTCAGAAGAGTGAACGCAACACAATCCCCACCATTGATAACCAGACAGCAGGTTAATCTATGATCAAAAAGATATTGAGATTGTGGACCAGCCTTCATATTTAACGAGGTGGGGCAATAACAGGGATAGCGAGTAACATAAAGAGACTTTACCTGGTTGGATAGTCTGATTGTCCCCAGGTCTGTCTGAAATAAGAAGTTCAGAGTTATAATCCACTGAGACAGGAAATGAAAGAAAAATCCAAATGTAACAAATGTGGGGTATGAATTTCCGATACTTTATGGAAGAAATGACATCGGGATACATGATGACATCAGTTTCACATTCCCCATATTAAGAAAGCACAAATACGATTTCTCCAGCAATCCAACATTGACAATGTGCCAAAATATAATCAAATTGATATCACATATACAGAATGACACCTGAGTACTTTCTGTCCTTGTGGGCGATTTTCTGTTCCTTCTGTAATCTTCCAGTGATCGGCCCTGTGTTAGCGGCTCAGTCTGTCCAATGACATTGAAATATGTGTACATTTTAAAGGCGGTGCAGTGTCCATGGCAATCTCAGTAACCACTCTGATAAAAAAGCTAAGTAGATATGGGATTCAGGTCGGGAGGTGGATTTGAGAGCAGGGAAAGATCAGCCATGATCTGATTGAATGGCGGAGCATGTTCCAAGGGTTCAATCACCAATTTCTGTTCCTAATGCCTATGCTCCAACGTTCACTGGTGAATTCCAATTGGAGCAACTCGATCCTGATTTCATGAAGGGAAGGAAACATGATTTAAATTAAATGCTCTGACTTTGACTGGTGACGGTTGACTTTAAAAAAAAAGGTTTAATGCAAGCAACTTTCCACTTGGAACTCACAGGGCCCTATTTTACCATTTTCATTCAAAGTGCGAGGTGTACTTTGCCTGCAAAAATGTCAGCGATTCCGAATCTTGCTGTAGAAGTCTTTGTGCGGCGTTAAATGCTATAACGGTGTAGGTCTCTTCGGCGCATCCAATTGCGCATGCACAGAACATGATACACCACACTCCCCTGCCGCATCCCTTCCGGACCGGATAATGCCACCTCCTTCTTCTAACAGAAATTGTCTCATTCCACAACATTACTGTCCCTTTTATGTCCATAAACCCACCACCCAGACCGATGACAGGCCCCGCCCCTCCTCCCCACCCCCCCACTGATCTGAGGCAAAGTTGCAGCTGACCCCACTCACCCCCTCGTCCACAGATCTCAGCAGTGAGCCGTAGGACTCTAAGTATCTACTAACTGGAGTTCTGGAATCGGCCTTTTAAGGAACATTTCAGTTTTGTGCCAATTCTGGGTGGGCGAACACAATGCTAAAGGGGGAAATGCCAGTAAAGATGGGCCTGCAGTCCATTAAGTCAATTGAAATTAATGCAAACGCCTTCTCATGAGTATTGGCGCAGCCATTTTGGAGTCTTGGTGAAGGGGGAATCCGGAGCGTCGGCGGACGCGGGTCTCGCTATTGGTCTCTCGACTGACTTTATCCAGTTTTCGCTCTAGAAAACGGGGTCAAAGAGATTGTAAAATCGGAACGAAAGTTTCTACAACGGAGCACACAGGAAGCTGTTGGAGTGAGTTAATTGCGAACATTCTCAAACTCAACAAGACCAATGGATTCACCGCTACTCCTTCTCTATGGTTGCAATCATTCACCGAATTTTTACTACCTTACCCGCCACAGATTCGAAGTGGGTGAGTGTTGGAAATATCTGGGTGAAAGGTTCTGGTCTTGCTGGGGCGAAGATATAAAATTCCGCTTATTAATCCCTACAGTCAGGTCGCTGTTGCAACCTATCCTCCACTGACCTGCCCTATTCTTCAACATGCTAATGATGTTTGATCATCATTCTTTAATGATTGCAGTTTGCTGCAATTTCAAAATGCTGTTAGGATGATGCAAAGCAATATTGGAGTAAACCATTCAGCTTGTCGAACGTACTCCGCCATTCAATAATTCCCTGGCTGTTTTGACTGTAGTTTCAACTCCATTTTGTTGTCTGCAACCCGTTCCATTAACAACCCTTCACTGCCTTGCCGATCCAAAATCTGCTTCAATCCATCCTAATTAGATTCAACAACAGAGCCGCCACTGCATTCTGGGTGTGAATTCTGTAGAGTAACGACCCTCTGAGACGAAAATCTCCACCTTAACACGTAGACTTATTCTTAAACCGCGTCCCCTTGTTAGAATCTAAGTGGAATATCTTCCTGATATCTATTCTATCCAAGCCTCTCAAGATATCTCACTCTTCTAAATTCAAATGGATATGGGTCGAAAATATCCAATCTTCCTTCATTCAATAGGCCCCTCATCCCACGAATGCGTGAACATTCCCCGAACTATTATATATATTTCAAAGAAAGCCAACATTCTGCGCATGAATCCAGATATGGCTTCCTTCTTTTAGAATAAACACTCCATGAATTTATGGTCCAGATTACATTTGATGATATGATTCGCCCAAGCTACGTGTAGATTTCACTCACTCATGATTATTGCAGCACTTTTTATTCGAGTTCCATTGATTTTTATGTGCACCCTTTGGTACCCACAGTTCAGGGTCCTCTGTGCCACTCCCACGTGTGATATTTCACCGTTACTATTTGTCATCTCTATTCAAACAGATTCTATACTTGCTCTCCAGCTACTGTAACAATGATGTCCTTTTATTTACAGAGTAATTTCATTTCCTTTTCCTCGCTTCCTATCACTTGAAAATATCTCGTATTTTTCAACATATACATCTAAGCCTCGGCCTTCTTATACTGACTGTCAAGTCAGTATATTATATCTATCAATGCTACCATGTTTCTGAGTGCTGTAAGCCCCTCTATATTTCCATCTTGTTACTATTTCTGCAGTTTCCGGCCTCATCTGCTGCGATACTCATAAAGTTGATTTATCTTTCCCTTCATGTCCCAATCGTTAACTAAATCACCATTCTGTTACCTTGTTATTTTCCTCTGATTTACCACATGCCCTCTTACATTATCCCTTGCCCACACTTTTTCTTTGGAAGTCCTCGTCGCCACTCTATTTATACAGCACATCAGGACACAGGTCCAACACAGGTCAGTTGAAAGATGTCCCAATCGTACAACACCTACTTTCTGCAATGCAGCTGCCAGTGTCGAGGAAGCAAAACCTATTTCCTCATAACAATCTTCAAGCCACGTACTTAATCTTTCAATTCCCCAACTACTTGTCTCTTTCTGTTCTTGCTTCTGTCATGTAATTAATATGTTAGTTTTTATAGGCAAGGCGGTAGCTTAGTGGTGTTATCACAAGACTATTGATCTGGTAACTTATGGTCTGGGGGCCAAGGTTCGAATTCTACTATGGCAGGTGGTGTAACTTGAACTCTATTATATAAAATCTGGAATTATATTGTACGATCATGCAACCATTGCCCCTGTAGGAAACACTCATCTGTTTCAAAATGTCCTTCAGGGAAGGGAATATGCCGTTCTCACCCGATATGGCCTATATGTAACTCCAGAGCCACAGCAATGTCGTTGACTTGACTGCCCTTGAAAAGTGATTAGGATTTGATAATAAATGCTGACCCAGCCAGCGATACCCACGTCACACAAATGAATTTTAAAAAACTCTGTCTGCCAGCATCCTGAAATTCCCCCTCCAACCCACTGAAAGACCAGGGGAAATAATCTTTCTTTGTCCCAAAAAGGTTCACAATCTCAACATGTCAGTGACGTATCGGTGAAGATGGATGGGTCTACTTCAATCCATTCAGTTTTCTCTCCATATGCTTCCTGTTTATATCCTTTCAACCCCTCATTGTACTGATGAATTCCTCTTATGTTTTTTTCATGTCATTCTGTTCTAATTACTCAATGTTTCAAGAGCAGACCTTTATCCAGTTTATCTACGTATCTAGGGCTGCCCAAGGCATGAAAGTGAAAAGCAATCATCTGCAAACTGATTCCTATTCGTGCTCATTCCTCTGGGCTTATTAACTCACATAAATTTCATTCATTTTCCTTTCTCGGGCATTACTGCTTCACCACGAATGATCTGCACGAATCTATTTTCTCCCAGGTCCCATGTCATAGTGTCTGATCCGCTGGTTTGGTTAAATGTTGAAAGTATTTATTTGTCCTAATCACCGATATATGCATAGATGTTAAACAAATACACAGAAGTTAAATTAATGTGGGTGGCATGGTGGTACTGCAGGAACACGGATTCAGTTCCTGGCTTGGGTCACTGTCTGTGCGGTGACTGAACGCTGTCCCATATCTGCGTGGGTTTCCTCCAGTTTTACCCCACAGTCCCAAAAGTGTGCTGATTAAGTTCATTAGCCATGCCAAATTCTATGTGCACCGGAGTTTGGCGATGAGGTGATTTTCATCGTAATTTCTTTGCAGTGTTAATGCAAGCCATTGTTGATACTAAGAAATAAACTTAAAAACTTAAAACTCACGATTTCTACCATCTCCTCGTCAGATGTCAAACTCGTTAAACTACAGCTGATTGTAAATCCTGCGGCAGATATCCTGTCGCGCATGTACCATTCACCAAACTAATCTGCTTCCCTGACTACAGTAGCTACATTACAGAACCCTGCAAATTTCACTCCTGGCACTGCTGCTTAATTGCAAAAATTTGAAAGTTATTTTAAAACGTTGCACTTCAGTTAATCACATCTTCTTAAGGCAAACAATCAATCGGTAATATTAGTATAAACAACAGGAAACTCAGAAGACGCAAACTAATGCAGAATAAAATGGGGAATTTCATGGACCGCAATTTCCCTTGCTGATTGAGATCTGAAATACTGGTATTCCAATTTGGAAATTAGCTACATAAGGCAATAAGACATAAGAGCAGAATTAAGCCATTCGGCCCATTGAGTATACTCCACCATTCAATCATGTCGGATATGTTTTACACTCTCATTCTCTTGCCTTTTTCCCATAACACCTGATCTCCTTTTAATCAAGATCTATCTATCTCTGGTTAAAAACTCTCAATGACGTGGCCTCCACAGCCTTGTGCAGCAAAGATTTCCACAGATTGATCATTTCAGTCCTCTGGGATCTTCCTGCCTCCAGTGATTCCTGAAATATCACCACCAATCCCTCCAAAATTTCCTCACCTATCAATTTTAACACCCTGAGGTATAGTTCACCAGGTCCAGGTGATTTATCCACCTTTCAGTCTTCCAGAACCTTCTCCTTCGTGATGCCCACTACACTCACCTATGCCCCCGATTCTCTGGTGCTCTGTCATCCCACTGGAATCTTCCATCATGAAAATTGATGGAAGGTGACTATTCAGTTATAGAGTGATAGAGTCATAGAGTCCTAAAGGTTTACAGCATGGAAACAGATCCTTCAGCCAACTTGTCGATGCTGTCCTTTTTGTTTCTCTCTGCCATTTCTTTGTTTCCTGCATTATTACTTCTCCAATCTAATTTTTCAGTGGCCAATGTGTATTTTTGCCTTTTTCTCACCTTTTAGATATTAAAAAATACTCTTCCTATGTCCTTTTATATTACTAACTAGCTTACACTCATATCTCATCTTCTCTCATCTTACTGCTTATTTAGTTGTCCTCTGTTCACTTTTAAAGACTTTCCAATCCCCTGGCTTCCCACTAATCCCCACCTCGTTGTATGAATTGTCTGCTTTTATGCTGTCCTTGACTTCACTCTTTAGCCATGGATGCCTCGTTCTCCCCTTTATATTTTTCCTCCGCCTTGGTCTGAATTTTTGTTGTCCTCCCGAATAGCCCCCAAAATTAATGATCCACTGTCTTCCCGGCAAGCTTGCTTTTTCAATCACGTCTGTCCAGCTCCTCCACATGTCCTTGTAGTTGTCTGTATTGTGTACTCTACAATCTGATTCCAGCTTCCCCCTCTCAAGCTGCAGGGTAAATTCCATCATATTGAGGTCACAGCTCTGAGGGTTTCTTCACCTTAAGTTCCCTAATCAAGTCTGCTCCATTCCACATCACCAAATCCAGAATTGCCTGTTCCCTGGTAGACTCTGTCACAAGCTGCTCCAATAATTCATCTATCTCTTAAACATTTCACAAACTCCATTTCTTGGATCCATTGCCTACCTGATTTTCCCAGCCCACCTGCATATTGAAGCCCTTCATGATTATTGTAATATTGCCTTAAATAACTTGAAGAGGCATTTTCTGCCTCTTGATTGATTTTCTGCCCCATATTGACCACCACGACAGGGCCCGTACATAACTCCCTTGAGGATCCTTTTATCTTTGCCATTCTTTATCGCATCCACAGAATTCTATGCCTTCTGGCCCTATATCGCTTCTTGCAATTGATTTAATTTCATTCCTTACCAACGGAGCCATCCTGTCCCCTTTGCATATATGCCTGTCTTTTCGATGGGACCAATATCCTTGGATATTTAGATTCGAGTCCTGATCCCCTTGCAGCCATGTCTCTGTGAGATCCACAACATATCCCGGCCAATTTCAAAGTGTGCAACAAGCTCATTTATCCTTTTCTGTATATTGTGCGCATTTAGGTACAACATCCTCAGAGACAAATTCCCTTCTCAGACTTATCACCTTTTCCGTTCTGCCTGAAGTTAGATTCCTGCTATCTTCTATCCTTTCTTTTCTATTACATGGCTTGGAAACTGTATTTTACAAGGGCGATTTTAAAATTACAAAATGCAGTGAATAATGTTTACTAGATCATGTTCCTCCAGCACATTATTAGCTGCATGAAGAATTGAAATCATTGTTTTATATTAATCAGCTATGTCTTATCTGAACAAGTTCCGAAGCTGAGCAGGATATAGAAAGCAGATTATTTTTTCACAATTTGAGAATTATCCTTCAATACGCCATTGAAACAGCAGACATGAAGAATCCAGACAAATATCTCACTTTTGAATGGACGTACCTTATATTAAGATCCTTCCCTACACCCAGAGACAGCAATGCTCTATTATACTGCACTCTCTCCTTTCCTTCTCCCCTGTGTACTATAAAAATGGTATGTTCTCTCTGTATAGCGCATATTTTTCCTGTGTATTAATGCATGTGCCAACATTAAATTAAATTAAATCAAATCAATAGTGCTTTCAGTAACTTCCAAATATCTAACTCCAAATTTCTGTGCATGTGCCTGAGTAAACGTTATCATGGTCAGAATATAACCAAACGTAAAGCAAAAACTTTACAGGACCCATGCAAATTGTTCTGGTCACAATCAGTCGAAGATAAATAGGCAAAAGGATTTGTTAACAAAGTGACCAGAACATAGACCATTTGAAAGGAGATGAAATAACACACACTGGGCCGGGAATAGACCATAAGGCCCGTCAAGTTTGATGTATGATTCAGTAATGTGTTGCTGGTCCACTGTCTCAAATCTTCATTGGAGCCCTTCCTCTCCCAGTAGACGACGAACACAGAGTTTGATCTTAAGAGACCAAATGCACGAATTATCTTAAGACACTGTGCATGACATCCAAAGTTAATTTGACGTCAAAGGCAGACACATACAGCAAATCGTACCTGAGCAATGGAATACTTTTGGGACTTCTGGGACAATTGTATTAATACTTAAAATCAATGAAACGATGTTATTTTCGGGTCAATACATACAATATTTATCACATTTTTCCAATCTGTGCAAACTATTTATACTTTGATAGTGCCTTCACACTGAACTTGCACTGCGAAACTCCGGGGACAGAAATCTCAATGCGGGTTGATTCGGCAGTCGGTACATTCATGGTTGAATGATGGCCTTGCTGATCTAATATCCCGAATATTTCTGACTCCCATACCCTCTATTCCAATACTGACCACTTCCTATAACTCGGCGCCACTTGATATTTTAACTCCAATCTGTTTCGTCTATGCAAAGCGATTGGAGAGAAATGGAGAGAAGCGGCTGCGGGATTATTTTCAATAAGAAATCTAAACATGACGAAAATCTCAAAGGCAAATTCCATTACCTCAACTATAATGCACGTTTTTTACGGTCCGTGGCAGAAATGAAGACCGATTGTCTTAATTGAATTTGATGCACTTGGCTATAAAATAGTGTTGAATGATAAACCTATCTGAGATTAATTCCGAGTTTGTGATTAGTTACTGGTGATATTCAATATGATCACCTTTAATATTGTTTGTAGTATTCTGTTCATTTTCATACAGACACTGCCTTGTGTTAATTTAACATTTCTGATCCATCTTATATCTCATTAACAAGCATTTTAATCTCCCAATTTAACATTTAAACAAAACATTGAACACCAATGCTGCTGCGGTTTGCTTTACTTGGTCCTCCGTTGCTCTTGCAAAGACAAGCAGACAGAAAACGAAATCCTAAGCAGACTAGTTGGACCCAACAAGCTCAAAGTGGCTACTTCAGGGATCCAGGAGCCTGCATTGTTAGTTAACCTCCCTGAGTGTACAACACTAGCCCAAGCTAGACCTCCTGCCGACTGACTTCAAGAAGGCCTTTCTATCGCAATATTCAGCAACGGAGATGCAATCGCAAACCGAGGGAAATACCGAATTGCACTCGATGATAATATACTTTAAATAAACCATATATTTCGGATCTTAGCATCCAATATTCAGTAACTGCACAAAGTATCAGGAAGCCGTGGCACAAAGTGTCCCTCTTGGCATACCAGCATTATTATAATATAAAAATCAACAAATGTAACCAAACACATTGGTTCAATGTGCACACATTGGAATGAGTGAGGACCTGAATCGGAAAAGCACTGAGCAACTCAATAAGACATATCGAGAAGGCGGAAAGTTGATAAAAATAAGTTTCCATGTAATTCAACACATGATAATGTATAAATATATATGTGGAAAATATGGACGATTGAGGAAGTGTAAATTAGCACAAGGCACTGTATGTATAAATAAATGAAGTATTTTATATTAAACAACTTTTGAAGTCATCAAGCGGAGTCTGGATGGCAAGAGAATATCTGGAGTCGAAACGTCAGTCTTTCCTTTCCTTGCAGATGCTGCCGAAGTTGCTGAGATTTTCCAGCATTTTCTCTTTTGGTTTCAGATTCCACCAACGGCAGTGATTTGCTTTGATAGAAATATTAAATACGGTTTTGAATAAAAAGTTGCACCTCCAGCTTAGCTGCCATTTTGCAACGCTTCAGGGCTGCACAAAGTGCGCAAATGCTTGGATTAAATGTACCGCATGGTGTTCAGACAATACTGATGCTGAGAAATATCTACTATAGATCCGTCTGTGTCGGATCGGTCGGGAGTCCGTGCAGTTCTGCCTGGAGTCTGCCCTCAGTGAGTTAACGTATACCCAAACTGAAATACAATCTGGTCTAACAAAAATCGGACACGACCTCTCGAATGCTGGCTTCAAACAGTAGGTTAGAAATTCATTTCTGGACTGTTGTTTCTGCACAAAGCGACAGCGTACAAAACACAGCGGGCTGCTGTGGCACTTGCATTCGCTTAAGTTTTTAAATCTAATTTTGACACAACACTTGCCTGTCAGTATTGCAGTTAGTTGAGATATATTCGAAACTCAAAGGTTTCGCCAAAAATGATTTCACTTGTCAGCTCAAGTTCAATGTTTCCCCGCAGGTGAAAAGGGACTGTGTTCGACTGCTCTTCATAACATTTTGTTATTATATTAATGCACATATTTTAGTAATGGTCAATGTATCAATAATGCACACACTTCAGGAATGCTGAATGTGTAACTATACGAACATTTCAGTAATGTCCAATGCATCAAAAATGAACACATTTCAATTGTGCACTACGCATTATTAGATAAGTGAATACCTTCAATCACTTACAGTTTAAAAGCTGCAGCAGAATGAAGATCAGACGAGGCAACAACATCTTTCGGGCTGTCAATTACAGGGATAACATCTGAAGATTGACCGAATGCTTTTCGGAGATGCCGAGCGGTCTTTCAGCACCTTTTCACTGTCCGACTGTTTTGGGAGTTAACTCCTTTGTACCAGCGTGTAGAGAAACCAATGTTTCCTTTTAAGTAACCAATAGTGTGCAAACCGTCAGCTGCAATCTGGTCAAATGAACAAATCAGGCGTAATGTGCTGCACCAGGTTCCAAGCACCAGCTTATCCTGAGAGGCTAATGACTCAACAGTCTGAAATGAAAATGAGTCAACAGTCTTGCATCCAGATCACAGATTTAATCAAGTACAGAAGGAGGTTGCTTGGTTCAGTTTCTTAGAAATAGCTGTGTGAAGTATTCTCATGTACGCAGCTTTTCCCGAGATCCCAACATACTGATCTCTCCAAAAACGCCTTCAATTGCCTTTAAAATGTTCCTCTAGAATCTGATTTCATTGCTCTTTCAGCTCGTGCGTTGAAAATTTGAGTAACCCTCTGTGTGAAGTGATTTCCATCATTACTTCTGGTTCTTCTAATGACTATATTCTATTTACCAACTATGTTTCCCAATTCACTTGCGAGAGGAAATCATTTCCACCTTCTTGCTCTATCACAGTCTCTCATAATTCTAAATAACTCTGTTGAATTGCCCCTAAACCTTCCTGCTCCAACTTGATCAACACAAAGCCCCTCACGTAACAGTATTCCTTTGGCCCTGGTAACTTTCTCCTAAACCACCTTCATGCCCTCTCCATGGTTGAAGAGACAGTACAGTGTTCAGAACTGTACACAATACTTTAAACTTCACTATCACTCATCTTTCAATCATTGAAAATGCTTCATTTCCTGCAAAAAAAAACTTCTTTGAATTTTCTCTGTGTCTTTCAAATTTCTTTGATATTATAACTGATTGATTTTTATTTCCTTCCCCCAAAACAATTTTCCTATTTCATTCCCTACAACTACCTCGAACACTGCTTCATTCCTCTTTGGGCTTCAAACATATTGCATTAGAATTTAACAATCCTTCATCCTCTTTGCCTTTTTACTACCCCCATTCTAAATTAGGGTAGTTGAAAATACCCCACATCGCTGTTCCATTGTTTATGCATTTTTCAGATGAATCTGCTAAATTAACTTTATGATCGACAATTCAGTATTTAGGAATCGGTGTTAAAATTGGAGATCCTTAACATATATCGTTTTCCCAACAGTTTCCACATTTTATGTAGTTGTCGAATTCTGAAAGGGTTAATGGTCACACAAGGTTGAATTTCACATAAGCTGCTCTGAGAAAAGAAAAATGGGTTTATAAATGTCTGCACAGTTAAGCGCCAAGGCTTCTAGTCTGACTAAGTTCACTAAATCAGACATCTGGAACTGGAAGTGATAACAGGCACAAACTAGGACATTAATGATAACTTGTAACAAAGATGAATTAGTTCAGTTAATATGATTAAGTCTTCATGCTAATGGAATATTATAATTAAACAGGCTTGAGGGGATTGTGATTGGTTTTAATATCTGGACTTTACTCATGTTGTAACCTTTACAGTGACTGAGTGGGTGGAGATAATTTCTCTTCCTTGATTGCTTTATGTTAATTATGCATAATCGGATTTGACATTATAACTGGTCATGTATTCTTAAGTTCTGAACCCTGGTTAGTTATCGGCACTGACCTGTGACTTGCCAGTGAGCTCGCAATATAGCTGGCGTTAAACTATTTATTTAAAAGAGCTACGTGGCTTCAAGTGACAATTTCCACTTGCAGCTCGTCAGTCTGATTTGGAGCATTCGTTCACTCCATCATTCAAGTTGGCTTGATGTTTTGTGGTCAATCTGCTGCTCTTGGAGCTCTACCCTTTGACATATGGCAGTTTGTTTTCTCTGTCTGTTCCAATACTATCAGATGTTTACCACTCTCCCCGACAACCCTACTTCCAGCCCCCGCTGTGGAAATCGGCCCGAGTCCTCGACTGCTGGAACTCATATGGTTAATGCACATTCCTCTTTTCCCAGATCTTGTCTCAATGTCTCATAGATCTGATGGCATCCCTCCCCCATCTCTTCAAGCAGATATTCACCTGCACTGTCTTTTTGTTTCTGTAATACAAAGCAATCTAGGGACTAAATTGGACAGTACCTTCTTTGATCTTTATCTCAGTTACTGAAACTTTGCCTGTTTGACCTGACTTAAACACACCATTAATTTGAACATGTTTTCTAGATTTTTTTCCCCTTTCCTTCATGGAATGTCCTTAATCCACTCAGGAATATTCTTTGCTCCCACTACTGTGGCTGCAGGAAGGCTTCAACTCTCCAGAAAATTGAATCCCTTTATAACAACTGACCCCCGCAATTTAAAGATTCTGGGCCTTTGAAGCAGTGACTCATTCTATCAGTATTAACCATGTCAATCAATTATACTCCAAGAACTTTGATTCCTACAGTTCCCTTAGTTATACTTTCTCACATCCTGACACTTCCACGGATTCTATTCCATTCTCTTCAATTCTGCATCTCTGTGTCTTCCATTTGGACAATCCTGCCTTCCACACAAATGTTTCTGATCTACTCTCCATTGCCTCAATTTAGAATCCGTTTGCAATATGGCTGCTGTGGACCCTCGAGCATATCTATCCTATTGCACATATTTCTAGTCCAACACCTTACTATTCCTCTGCTGACTATAATATAGATTCCCTCCTTACCAACATCCACCAGCTTCCACATACAAGGAATCAAATTCTACCACCGCAATCACCGAAGTGCCATATTCCTAATCGACATACTCACTTCTGCTTTCCCTTCATACAATTTCAAAGGTACAATTCCCTGCAACTAGTCTTGACACACTTCTCCATCATTGCTTTGTTCAGCACCTCCCTGAAACGGGGTTCTAACTTTCAGTCAGTTTTTCATCCCGTTCTCTGTCCCTGTCCCATCCCGATCTGTCTCTCGCAATCTCCAACGCTGTTACAATTCAGCTGAGATGAAGGCCGAGGAACAGCGCTTCATCTTCCGATTAGACGTTTCACTAATTTTGGAATTCAGTCGATTTTGAAAGAATGAGGTCCTGATCGCTCAGTCCATCTTATTGCTGCCGGAATGCACTTCTGAATAGGAGACTTATCACAGAGTTTCTATTTACTATTTCACCCTTTCCCCCTTTTCCCCTTCCCTTGCCTAAATTCTGACTTGAATACCTGGAGATCATTTTCCCCAAATCTCAGAAAATGGCCTGAATTCCTTTTATTGTTTTATTCATTTGTTGGACAGTCAGTGTTGCTGGCTGGCCAGCATGTATTGCCCATCCCTATGTATCTTTGAACTGAGTGGGTATTTGGCCATTGCTATGGCTCTGGAGTCACATGCAGGCCAGATCAGGTAAGGACAGCAGATTTCCTTCCCTAGAGGACATCAGTGAACCTGATTGCGTTTTTTTTTGAAAGAAACCCACGTCCCCATTAGCCAAGTTTATTAATTGATCCATTGCCTAGTGGTATGACTGCTAGACTATTAATCTCTCTGTACATATTGCCTGATCTGCTAAGAAGTTCCGGCATTGTCTGCTGATGTTCCTGCATCCACAGTATTTTGCCTTTTAAAGTAGTCAATATGGTCAATAAATAAAGAAGTGATATGCAATTGATGGTGAATAGAACAAATGTGTACAGAGCTGTGGAGAAGCTGATAACTAGGATCATGTTGAGATCAAGAGAACACGCCCCATCCCATGGTGGCAGAGTTGATCAGACGCTGCTGATGAGGCCAGTTACCATTGTGAACATTGCCAATAATCCAGGGCCACTAACTGAGTAGCCTAGTTTTTCTTCATTGTCCATTGTCGAGTGGCGGTCAGAACCGGATTGTCAGAAGCGCTGCGGATTGCACAAAATTTATGCGTTACGTCACTTTTTAGAGCAGCTTGCTCAACATGTGAACACTCAGTGAGAAGCAAGCCGCACAGACACATTCGCTGGCAATAGAACTTTCGCTATGTTTAACCGGGAGTTAGAGAGTTGTTGTGTCCCTTGTTTTCATCCAGTAGCACGGTTTATAGGAGGCGCTTGGAATCAAGAAAGACTCTCATGAATACGGGAAAACCAGCTCACAGTTTGCAGAGCCTCAGAACAGTCACTGCGTGTTCTGTTGACCTCACAGGAAACACCTGGCGCTGTGGGGATTTCCAGTTTCTTGTTTTGATGGCAGCTCACCCATAATATTAGTGCGATGTTGCTGGACATTTCATTTGCATTGTGAAATTCGTTGGCCTAAGATGCAAGAGGGAAATGTAACAACCAGTGGATAATATATTTGGGCAATATCATTAATATCACTGCAAATATACGGAAGTTTACTGCTTGCAAACAAACTACTCCTTGACAACAAAGACTCGGTGGCAGGACAAAATTACCATTATCTGTACACACTTGCCGGCAGGTGTAGCAAAAATTATCAACACGCCGAAACGCAAGTCTCTGAGTTTAAATCAAGCGGCAAAATTAATTACACATCAATTCTCCCTGTCCTTTCAAAGTGAAGTGAAATAAGCCAAATCTTTTCTGTATCTAGAACAGAATCCCTGCAATGCAGGAGGAGGCCATTCGAACTCTACCGTGGCGCCCGCCAAGGATTTGGCGCAGGCGAGGGTCTGACAATCCTGGGTGGAATTTCTGCTCTCACTGGCATGCGAAGGTAAAATCCCACCCATGAAGTCTGCACTGACTCTCCGAAAGAGCATCTCACCCAGGGCCATCTTCCTGTCACCGTAACCCATTGCCCAATTTACCCATTTTTGGACACTGAGGGACAATTAAGCTTGGTCAATCCACCGAAACTGCACATCTTTTAGTGAAATCGCAGCACCCGGAGGAAACCCATGCAGGCAGGATGATCCAAGGGTGGAATTGAACTTGACTCCCTGGTGCCGTGAGACAGCTGTGCTTACCACTGTGTCATCGTGTTGCCCTTCATGTAATCAATCAATACGGAATCAGATCGAAAATTAGGGGAAGTGAGAGTGTCTGAATATAAGCGGCTAACTCGCTGTTGTTCAATCGCACCCTGAATCTGCCAGTTAACTTCAATCTGAACACAGTAAGAAATCTCACAACATCAGGTTAAAGCCCAACAGATTTATTTGGTAGCAATCCGCCACTATCTTTCGGGGCTCTACCCCTTTGTCAGGTGACTAGGCCAACATCATTCCGTCTGAAGGCAGGGCCTGAAGACAGCTTGTTGTCCCCATACATTGTCCACTGTGCTTGAACAAGTAAATGTTACTGGCAGCCTGAGTTTTTTCCCCAGTATAAGTAAATTTACAGAAATACATGAACTAAGGATTTCATAAAGGTCAATAAACTGCCAAAGTGCCGCTATAAAGTTACCAGAAGTTCAAAACCTTCAAAAGATTCATGTCCCGATTAGGTGACAAGAGTGAAAGTATGATGGGGCAGGAGAAGGGGCGAGTCCATTGCACTTGGTGTGTACTGGCATCTGCTATGGATTTTCTGGCCAGGCTCGGGTGAAGTAAAGGGTCAGGGAAATCAGTAAGATTAAACCGAGACTTTGCCTAATTCAATTTTTTAAAGCGATCTGGGTCTTTTGGCTACGATGGAGGAGTGAATCAAGCCTGGGAAGGGGTGAAGTGTCTCATTCTTGGATCTGGTTTGATCAAGTCCAAGAAGGGGCTGCAATGTCTTGTCAGCTTGGATCGAGTTTGTCCCTCATGTGGGGACAATGATTGGACGTAACTTAAATTGGCTTCAGAATTAAAGTACCGAAAGGTACCAAAAATACTACGAAACGTGCAACAAAAGTACTTTTCACTGAAGAATTCCATGAAATATATTGTGAACGGACAGGAAATAGATCGAAACAGGATAATGCCCTTCAGTTCACTGACAACTCACCCCTTAGTCTCTACAGATATATCCAATACTGTCTCAACTTGATACACTCGCCTCCCTTTCTGGATCTCAAACTCAATTACATTTCAGTGAGGATGGGGCCGAGGTGCTGAGTTAGATTAATGATAGTGGATTAGTGTACAGGTTGTGGGTTACTTCAAGGATAGTGGAGCGGTTTCAATGTAGTGAGTTAGTTAATGGTTTGTGATTTCGCTTCTGTGTAGTGGGTTAATGCATGGTTGGTGGATTAGTTTGAGGGTAATGGTTTCATTGAATGGTATGGGGTAGCTTGTGGCTGGTTGCTAAGTTTAATGTAAGTTTGGAAGATTGTTTAAGATTGTGACATAACGAAGAGTTGGTGGATTAGTTTAAGATTTGGGGAGTTTAAAGGTAATTAGTAGGTGATGGATGGTGGATTAATGGTTACTATATGGTTAACATTTTCAGGGTAACGAGGTAACTTATTGTTGGTAAGTTAATTTAAAAGTACTGGATTAGTTTATGGTCGCTGGGTTAATTTAAGGACAAAGGGGTACTTTATGGGTAGCGGGTTAGTTTCAGGGTAGAGAGGTAGTTGATTTTGGTATGTTAGTTTAAGGGAGGAGGGCAGTTGATGTTGGTAGATCAACTTAAGGGGAGTGTTAGTTTGTGGCATTGGGTTAGGTTAAGGCAATGGGATATTGTATGGTTGGTTGGTTAGTTAAAGTGTAATTCATAGAAACTCGACAATGCAGTTGAAGGCTATTTGGCCCATTGAGTTTGCAGCCACAACATTCCCACCTAAACCGTATCCCCATAAACCCATTAATCCCTCTGACCAACACATCCCAGGACACTAAGGGGCAACTTAGCACAGAAAATACATCTAACCCGCGCAAATGAAGTAGTTTATTATTGGTAGGTTATTTTAAAGGCTGTGCGTTAGTTTATAATCATTGGGTTATTTTAAGAGTGTGAGGTAATTTATGGTTGGTGGGTTAACTAAAGGGTATTTTATGGGCTCTGTGTCAGTGTGTAGGTAATCAACCATTTTAACATCATTGGATGCATTGTTGGGACAGTTTATTAGAGAGCGACAATTTCTGGGTGCTCATTCAATTTGAGACCAGGGCATCATAGAACATAGAACACTACAGCACAAACAGGCCCTTCGGCCCACAAGTTGTGCCGAACACATCAAAACCTACCCAGCCATAGATCTATCTATAACCCCCAATCCCATTGGATCCCATATACTCATCCAGAAGTCTTTTAAAAGACCCCAGCAAGTTTGCCTCGACCACCACCGACGGCAGCCGATTCCATTCACTCACCACCCTCTGAGTGAAAAACTTTCCCCTAGCATCCCCTCTGTACTTGCTTCCCTGCACCTTAAATCTGTGCCCTCTCGTCGCGACCATTTCAGCCCTGGGAAATAGTCTCTGAGAGTCCACCCTATCTATTCCTCTCAACATCTTGTAAACCTCTATCAGGTCGCCTCTCAACCTTCGTCTCTCCAGGGAGAACAGTCCCAGCTCCCTCAACCTGTCTTCATAAGGCATGCCTCCCAATCCAGGCAACATCCTTGTAAATCTCCTCTGCACCCTTTCAATAGCTTCCACGTCCTTCCTATAGTGAGGCGACCAGAACTGCGCACAGTACTCCAAGTGTGGTCTGACAAGGGTCCTATAAAGCTGCAGCATTACCTCCTGACTCCTGAACTCAATCCCTCGATGAATGAAGGCCAGTACACCGTAAGCTTTCTTAACCACATCCTCCACCTGGGAGGCCGATTTGAGAGTCTTATGGACCCGGACCCCAAGATCCCTCTGCTCTTCCACACAGCTAAGACTCCTACCTTTGATAGTGTACTCATTCATCCCGTTGGATCTGCCAAAATGGACCACAACACATTTATCCGCGTTGAAGTCCATCTGCCACTTCTCCGCCCAGTCTTGCATCCTGTCGATGTCATGCTGCAACTTCTGACATCCCTCCAGACCATCCACAACACCACCGACCTTCGTGTCATCGGCGAACTTACTCACCCATCCCTCCACTTCCTCATCCAGGTCATTTATGAAAATGACAAACAGCAAGGGTCCTAGAACAGATCCCTGGGGCACTCCACTGGTGACCGACCTCCATGCAGAAAAACAGCCATCCACAACCACCCTCTGCCTTCTGCAGGCAAGCCAGTTCTGGATCCACAAGGCCAAAGCCCCTTGGATCCCATGGCCTCTCACCTTCTCAAGAAGTCTTGCATGTGGGACCTTGTCAAATGCCTTGCTGAAGTCCATGTACACCACGTCCACTGCTCTTCCTTCGTCAATGTGTTCAGTCACATTTTCGAAGAACTCAATTAAGTTCGTAAGGCACGACCTGCCTTTTACAAAACCATGCTGACTATTTCTAATCAACCTAAACTTCTCCAAATGCTCGTAAATCTTGTCCCTCAGAAGCCTCTCCATCAGCTTACCAACCACTGAGGTCAGACTCACCGGTCGGTAATTTCCAGGACTATCCCTGTTCCCTTTCTTGAAAATAGGGACCACATCCGCAATCCTCCAATCCTCCGGAACCTCTCCCGTCTCCATCGACGACGCAAAGATCATCGCCAGGGGCTCTGCAATGACATCCCTCACCTCCCACAATAACCTGGGGTACATCCCATCTGGTCCCGGAGACTTGTCTATCTTGATAGCATTTAAAAGTTCTAACACATCCGCTTCCTTAATATCTACATACTCAATCTTTTCAGTCTGCCGCAAACTTGTAGTGCATCCTCCCAGATCACTTTCCACCGTGAATACTGAGGCAAAGTACTCATTAACCACCTCTGCCATTTCTTCCAGTTCCATACAGACTTTTCCCCCTTCACCTTTTATAGGTCCTATCCCTTCTCTTCTCATCCTTTTACTTTTCACATATTTGTAGAAGGCCTTGGGATTCTCCTTAATCCTACCAGCCAAGGCCTTCTCATGACCCCTTCTGGCTCTCCTAATTTCCTTTTTAAGCTCTCTTCTATAAGCCTTATACTTCTCTCGATCCCCAACATCTCCTAGCTCTTTGAACCTTTTATACACCTTTCTTTTCTTCCTGACTAGGTTCACCACAGCCTTCGTGCACCACGGTTCCCACGTCCTACCAAAACCTCCTTGTCTCACTGGAACGTTGTCGTGCAAAGCTCCAGACAAGCATTCCTTGAACATCTGCCACCTTCCTTCTGTGCTTTTCCCCAAGAACACCTCCTTCCAGTTTATTCGCCCCAACATCTGCCTGATGTCTTCATATTTCCCCTTATTCCAGACAAACACCTTCCTAGCCTGCCTGATCCTATCCTTTTCCAATGCAAGGGTGAAGGAGATAGAATTATGATCTCCATCCCCAAGATGCTCTCCTACCGAGAGATCCATCACCTGTCCTGGTTCATTAGCTAGTACCAGGTCCAGTACAGCCTCTCCTCTTGTAGGCTTGTCCACGTGCTGTGTCAGGAAACCCTCCTGAACACACCTAACAAACTCCTCCCCATCCAAACCCCTTACCCTTGGGATATTCCAGTCGATGTTTGGGAAATTGAAGTCTCCCATCACAACAACTCTGTTATTTCTACATCTCTCCAGTATCTGTTTCCCTATCTGCACCTCAACTTCCCTGTCACTATTGGGCGGCCTATAGAATACACCCAGCAACGTCACCGACCCTTTGCTATTCCTAACTTCCACTCACAGAGACTCCGTAGACATTCCCTTCTCGGTATCCACCTTCTCTGTAGCCATGACACTGTCCCTGATCAACAGTGCCACTCCACCACCTCTTTTGCCTCCCTCCCTGTCCTTCCTGAAGGATCTGAATCCCGGGACCTGTAGTACCCAGTCCTGTCCCTGAGACATCCAAGTCTCTGTAATGGCCACCACATCACAATCCCAAGCAGCAATCCACGCCCTAAGTTCATCCACCTTATTTACTACACTCCTGGCATTAAAATAGACACAGCTCAGTCCCTCAGACTGGACATTTCCCTTCTCCCCCACTCGTCTAACCTGCCTCTCATCCTGCCTAGAGTCCTTCCCTACCTGGGAGCTAACTTCTTTGCTCCCAGTCTCCACATCACTATTCCCTCCCCCTAACCTTTCTAGTTTAAAGTCCCCCCAGTAGCCCTAGCCAGTCTTCCCGCCAAGATATTTGTCCCCCTGGGATTCAGGTGCCACCCGTCTTTGCTGTACAGGTCACACCTGACCCATGAATGATAATGCATCATCTGCATTATCATTCAGTTGGGCTAATTCATTAGATTTCTGTAGGCATTCAGGCTGTGGATCGTTTTGAAGTGAGCCATTATTTTATGGCCACGACATTCGTGTGTAATCACTGTGTCAGTTCACGCATTGGGTGTTACTGCATCGTCCCTTGACAGTTAATTTCCTTAAGGCAATTTCTATGAGCTAGATTAGTATTGTCAAGGTTTCACAACTCTTAGCTTTGATTTTTATTAGGTTGTGGGGTGGGAGTAGGATTCAACATTGCGGCAACATAATACACTCAGAAGCAATGTTGATTTATTTAAAGCAGGAGCATCATAAACTAAAATACATTTCACCAAGTGAATTTATTTCTAGAAACAATAGTTACAATTCACATCCTCACTTTTTCCGACCGGAATACAAGTTGATCTATATTTACGTTAATTCAGCTCTGTTTTTTATAGAAAATATGTTTTCTGGCATTTACAAGATAGCGGTGTGAATCAAGCCTGGCTAGTTCATGTGATAAGGTGCAGAGTGAGAGTGTGCAGAAACAAAGCATTTTTGATAAGGATGAAACAGACTTAATTCTCTATCACTTATCAAATCATAGAATCATGGAATCCCTACAGTGTAGAAAAAAGCCATTTGGCCCATCGATTCTCACCAACAACAATTCCACCTAGGCCCTCTCCCCATAACTCCACATATTTTACCCACTAATACCTCTAACCTACGCATCCCTGGACACTAAGGGGTAATTTAGCATGGTCAATCAACTCATCCCGCATATCTTCGAACTGTGGGAGGAAACCAGAACACAGACGAAACCCAGACAGACACGGGGAGAATGTGCAAAATACGAACAGACAATGGCCCAAGTCAGAAATCCAACTCAATTCCCTAAAGTTATGAGGCAGCAGTACTAACGGCTATGGCACTAAGCTACTCTTTTTTCTCTTTCTCATAAAATCATAGAATTCCTGCAGTACACGAGGACAGCTATGTCCCTTGAAGTCTGTATACTCCACAATTCCATCCAGGCCCTATCCCCTTAACCCCATCAATACCCTGTTAGATTCTCTTACGCTCAAAGGCAATTTTGAATGGCCAATCAATCTAACTTGCACACCTTTGGAGTTTGAGAGGAAACCGGAGCACCCAGAGGTGTTATAAAACAAAGTGCTGATCATTTAAAGTGAGCTGTGTCAACATTTCTTTTCTCAGAGGGTAGTGAAACTCTGGAATTCTCTATCCCAAACGGTAATAGAGGCTGGCTCATTAGAAGTATTTAAAGTGACTCCGGGGAAATGGCACAGAAAAGGAGTTGTAGCTAGTATAGTTCAGGCATGATCACATTGACTGGTGGAGCTGGCTTGAAGGGCCTGGCAATCTATTCCTCCTTCTATTTCTGCTGTGGGTGGCACGGGACACAATGATTAGCACTGCTGCCTCACAACACCAGGGATATGAGTTCGATTCCCAGCTTGGGTCATTGTCTATGTGGAGTTTGCACATTAACCCTGTGTCTGTGTGGGTTTCTTCCGTGCTCCGATTTCCTCCCACAGTTTGAAAAATGTGCTGCTTAGGTGCATTGACCTGAACCAGTGCCAGAGTGTGACGACCGGGGAACTTAACAGTAACTTCATTGCAATGTTAATGCAATTCTTACTTGTGACTAATAAATAAAACTTTAAAAACTTTTGTGTGATTGACCTCTGAAATCTGCTGTTCAGCTTTAAATCTGATTTTTGTAATTGTCCCATTGACTCAGAACATTATGTTTACTCCTCCTTGAATTCTTCTTCCTTGAACTCTTCTGTACAGTACCTTGGTCTTTTTCTCTTAACTCCAGGCGTCTTAATGCTTGCTTCCTGTCCCCGTCCCCTGGTTATCCGAACAGTATCTTGTTCCTTAGGAAGCCTGTAACTCCCTTGTCCAATCAAACCTCTTCCGGCAGAGTTGAGAAATGGCATTACTCCTCAACAGTAATCAAAATCAACTAATCGAACACTTTGTACCTTAAATGGACCTCTAGTTGCTAAGCAACACCCATGTGCTTATGTCTTATTTATTCTTCACGCACTGACCCTCTCTAAGCACAGTAGACTCACAGTTGGAATTGAAACCAACCCCTACACATACAATTACCTTTGTCCAGCATTAATCTAACGATTGATTTTACCCTTCCTTCCACTGAAACATGAAACTAAATCCACTTAAAACTATTCCTTATTTATAATATTCATTATTCAAATATAAATCATTAAAACTACTTGTGCTCCAAATTGGGGAGCATTCCAGATCTTAGCATTCTAACCGTGACTCTACTGTACTTAGCAACCAGTGGCCCTTTTAAGACAGGAAAGCTTAGTTTAGTATTAGTATAAGTGCTACTTGGTAATAAGTATTCTTCCGCCTTATTGTACAATTACGTGAGTCTTTTCGACACTGCGTTTGGCATTCAGTGTTATAACTCTCTCTCCATTGCAAGTTCTTTCCACAATACTTTCTGGAATGGTTTCATTGTATTTTCTGCAGGCCTGTCCTACAGAAAAGAAAGAATGACCTGATAGAGATGTTTTTCAAAAAGATTATGGAAGGGTATATGTAGGAGATGTTTCCGCTTGAGGGTGCGGATGGAATACAAAATTCGGGCCCGTCAGTGTAAGATTGCCACTGCTCAATCCATTGCAAGACAGACTTATTTTCTGCAAAGAGTAATGGAAGCAAATATTGATGCATGTAAAGGAAAATTAGAGAGAGAGACGAATATAAGGACAAGACATCAGAGTTAAATGAGGAGGAGGAAGCCAGTGCGAAGCATGGATCAGCAGCATTCAATGGTTGTTTTCGGTGCTGGACACGCTGTGCATCTGCACCTGCACGGTTATTTCAGACTTTTGCCACACGAGGGCGCCAAGCGCCCATGAATGAATGGTGAGATAACTATATGATGTTCCAAAGCAATGTATCCAGAAAAAAACTGGTCTAATCAGCATATTATATTCTTCCAATACCCCTTTCACTGTTGCCTTTTGAAACCAAACAGTCCCGCTGCATTGGGCATTTAGAACGTCGAGGCTGTGCACCGGAATTTTCACAAGACATTTTTCCTGCTAGATGTGATTTGATTTTATTTATCTTTCACATTTATAGAGTAAGAAGTATTCTTTCTTGCATGCTATACTGCACATTACTGAAAAGGAAATTGTTGGAAAAATGCAGCAGTCCCTTACAATTAGAATCTGGTGAGTTCGCAATAGGAAACGAAGAGATGGCAGACCAGCTGAACAAAGCATTTGGATCTGTTTTCACTAAGGAGGACACAGATAACCTTCCAAACATGCTAGAGGACAAAGGCTCTAGCATGAAGGAGGAACTGAAGGAAGGCCTTATTATTCAGGAAATTATATTGGTGAAATTGCTGGGATAAATCCTGGGCTCTGCTGCTCTGCATTCAAGAGTAAGCCAGGAATTGGACCTTGAAATCGTGGATGCACTGATGATCATTTGCCAGTATTCTATAGACTCCGGACTTCCAGAGGATTGGAAGATAGCTAATGTAACTCCACTATTTAAAAAAGGAAAGAGTGAGAAACTGGGGAATTATAGACTGGTTAGCCTAACATTGGTGCTGGGGAAAATGCTGGAGTCAATTATTAAGGATATAATAACAGAGCATTTGGAAAAAAAAACAGTGGCAGATTTGGTCCATATCAGCATGGAATCGTACTTGGCAAATCTGGAATTTTTTGAGGATGTGACCAGTTGAGTGGACAAGGGTAACCAGCGGATGTTGTGTATCTGGACTTTCAAAAGACTTCTGAAAAAATCCCACACAAGAGATTAGTGAGCAAAATTAAAGCCCACGGTATTGGAGAAATGTATTGACATGAATAGAGAACTAGCTTGCAGAAAGGAAGCAGAGAATGGAAACAAATAGGTCCTTTACAGAGTAGCAGGCAGTGAGTAGGGGGCACCAAGGTGTTGAGTGCTGTGACCCCAGTTATTCAAAACGTATATTAACAATTTGGACAGAAGACTTGAATGCAATATCTCCAAATTTGCATATGACACGAAGTTGGGTGGCAGTGTGTGTTTGGTGAGGACGATGCTAAGAGGCTGCAGGATGACTTGGACAGGCTGGCTGAGTGGGCAAATGCTTGCAAATGCTACATAATCTTGATAAATGTGAAGTTATCCACTTTGATGGCAAAAACAGGAAGGAAGATTATTATTGGTGGCACAGTGGTTAACACTACTGTCTCACAGCACCAGGGTGCAATTCCCGGTTTGGTTCACTGTCTGCGTGGAGTCTGCACGATATCCTTGTGTTTCGTGGGTTTCTCCAGGTGCTCCAGTTTCCACCCACAGTTGGCTATTCTAAATTCTCCTTCAGTGTACCTGAACGGGCGCCAGAATGTGTTGACTGGAGGATTTTCGAAGTAACTTCATTTCAGTGTTAATGTAAGTAGTCTTGTGACACAAATAAATAAAGTTGACTGAATTATTTTCTGAAAGGTAGCAGTTTAGGTAAAGGGGAAGTGCAACATGACCTGGGTTTTATGTTGGAAGTTGACATCCAGCTACTGCAGATGGTGAGGAAAGCTAATTGTATGCTGGCCTTCTTAGCAAGAGGATGTGAGTATAGCAGTAAGGATGCCTTGCTGCGTTATGTATGGATTTAGTGAAGCCACACCTTGAGCATTGCACAGTTGTGTTCTGTGTCTCTGAGGAATGTTATCCTTGCTATTGAGACAGTCAATCAAAGGTTCACCACATTCCTTCCTGAAATGGCAAGGCTGACATATGAACGAAGTCTGGATCGGTTGAATTTCTACTAACTGGATTTTTTTAAAAAAGGGGATCTCAGAAAAACACATAAAATTCCGATGGGGTTGGATGGGCTAGATGCGGTTAGAATTCCTGATGTTAGGGAAGTGCAGAATTAGGGGTCACAGGCTAAGAATAAAGGGAAACATTCAGGACAGAGATGAGGAAGAACTTCTTCATTCAGAGTTGTGAGCCTTTGGAAATATTTACGACAAGGGCTATTGGGACTTGATATGTTCAAGAGGAAGCTGGACGTGGGTCTTGTGGCTAAAGGGATCAGGACCTATGGAGAGAAAGTGGGAGTGGGATACTGAAACTGCATGATCAGCCCTGATCATATTGAATGGTGATGCAGGCTTCAAGGTCCAAATGGCCCACCCCAGCACCTGGTTTCTATGTTTCAATGAATTGGTTGCATCTTTGACAAGGGGAACAGAGCTAATACAAAGTTAATATACAGAGTACTGACCTTTGTTCTGCTATTTACCCATGATTTTTATGCCACCATCAGCACTTCTTTAGTCTGTAACACTGCTACTAACGTTTCCTTTGTCTTGGGCCCAAAACACCTTTGTCCAGACTTTCCTGTCTCTCGCCTATCCTTGGTCTATTTACATTTCTTCATCTGCTCCACAAACCATTACAGTTGTCCCTCTCTTTAACTCCCAAGAAGTCATATCGACTTCAAACTTTAACTCTGTTTCTCTCGACATAAATGCTGTCAGGCCTGCTGGGGATAGTTTTCCCACCGTATTCTGTTTTCAGATCAGATTTCGAGCAGCTTCTGCATTTTGCTTTCATTTCCCGGCAGTATTACTGGTCTCTAAAATCTCCTCTGTCTTTTTGGAGCGTGGTGGAAGTTACAACGGGTTTCCTGCTTTATGTTTACCCAGAATTGTATGGGTGGGGAATAGAGTCCAATAATTGGAAGACCAACAAATGGAAATCCTGCGACTTGCAATACTTCCATTTGACACATGGGGCGCTGCATTGAAGACTCCGACGTAGTCAAACTTGTCCCATTCATTGCTTGTGCTTTTGCGCCTGAATCTGTGTGAGTCACTATGTCTTTCTGAAACCAGATAAGGGCTCAGCATCTTTTAAGTTAGTTTTCTCTGGACTGCTAAGTGTTCTTTCTGAGTCAGTAGAAGTCCTTGTGAGTTGTCTAGTGCTGTTTCAAATTAGCGAAAGAGAAGGAATAGATTTGCTTTTGCTGAAGTTCAGGCGTTAAAAAAAGGTCTCCCTCTGCTGGTTGATACTGGTATTTCAGCGGTGATCGATCGTACAGTCCTTGGTGCAAACTTCTCCTCAATCACTCTAATGGCCAACAACTGTTATAAAAAGCCCATATTAAAGTGCAAAAACAATTTTAATTCTGATCAGATTATTCTGTCCACACTCCCAAATACTGCAGCAAAAGAGAATTGTGATTGATGTCGGGATTAATGAAAATGCCTGGACTGAATGATCTCAGTACGAGTCTGGCAACACCTATTTTAAATCCAACCGATTTACTTGATAGTAAACCTGCTAGCTTTCGGCGTTTGTGCCTTCATCAGGCGAATTAAGTGTTCTGGTCTCCAAAAGCAGACATATCAGCACAGACAGTAAACATCTGTAAACTGTCTGTGCTGATATGTGTGCTTTTGGAGAGAAGAGCACCTCATTCGCCTGACGAAGGCACAAACGCTGAAAGCTAGCAGTTTTACTATCAAATGAATCGGTTGGATTTAAAATAGGTGTTGACAGACTCTTACTGAGTTTACCTCGGTCCAATGCCGGCATCTCCACATCATGGATTGAATGAAGACATTGATACGGATAATTCCAACTAAGGTGTTTAATCAGCCATGTGTATTTATAAAATTCTGCTACATTGTACATCATCGATTGTCTGCAGCAGTGCCTAGACAGCGAATCTATTGCGATTGAGGGAATAGTTCCAGTCAATACCGACACAAAAGACAAATCGAATAATTGACTCATCGCAGGATCTGATCCTTAAGCAGGACACGAAAGCGTAAAATGGTTACAAAAATACCACTCCTTGAAAAGCGCTGGTTCTTGACGTTGATCACAGCTGATTCGTCCATGCATTGCAGCATACATTGGAAACAGAGAATGATGTGAAATAAATTCTATTTTCAGTCATTAATTCAATAGAATGCTCACGATCTCAAATAAAATATGGCAAGAAATGAAATTTAATTATTTCTCAATGTAACATCTCAATTTATTCAGGTAAAGTGAAGTCAATATGCAGAAAAACCTATTTAGCAGGTTCACACAGTTGGAATAATTAATGTGCAATTTGACAGAATACTTTCTACAAGTCTGTTACATACATCCTACAGGTTTTTAAATTTAAAAGAAAAGGGTTGAAAGTGAGGGTATTGTTAACTGTCGCTCAGTGGAAATGTCATCTCTGAGTCTCCAGGTTCAATGCCCATCTCAGGGATTGAATGAAAAAACAAGGGCAGAGGAAGTGCTACATTGGCGAAAGCGCCGTCTTTCAGACGAAACATTGCACTGAGAGCCGAACTCCCCGCTCTGCTGCATGCAAATGCATCTATCTAGAAAACAGAGGAATTATTATGGTGTTATCCCTGGAATGCGGATCAAAATTTATCATTCAAACAAAATTGTTGCACAACAGATTATCTGCTGTTTGTATGAGTTTGCTCCATGCATGTTGGCTGGACCGTGTCTTAAATTGCAATTGTGACAACAAATCGAACAGCTCTTTGCGGGCAACCGTTTTCAGATATCAGATGGTCGCTAAAAATGCGGAAGAAATGCTTTCTTTCATATTGAAGCAATTTCAGCCGTCATGTCGACTTATCAAATGGAGTTTTTCTTAAAGACTCAGAATATTCCACCTGAAATAGCTACATTTGGGTTCACTTTTTTTTTCATAATTTTCACTACTATTAACATTTCGCCTGACGTTACAAACTGTTCTCGCCACTGCATCGCAAACACTGGAATAGCGAACAAAATAACACTGTTAGTAGTTTGATGCAGATGTTATTACAGAGTAATTGCTCCCTGGCAGCGGAAACTCCGGAGCTGTGAGTCTGTCAGGGTGAACATCCTCATCATTTCCAGGCATGGGAGGCAATGGTAAACTGGGATGAGAACTGTATTCTATGGGGAAAAACAAATAATGGATTAACGATGGGACTGAGGCAATAACATTATCTTATATTTCGACTGCACCGCAAACATAATACAGTATTTCAAGCTTTTATAGGATTATCTTGAAGCAATATTTGATTTATAACTGGGAAGAGGGATGGCGAGTCAAAGAAATGTTTTGGCTAAGATCAAGCGTCCGGCCCAAGATGGGGTCAAATGCCTCATCTTGCCAGCTTGGATCTTGTTATTCTCCCTTGTGGGGACCTTGAATTGGATTCAATTGGATTTCGAATTTGGTTCTTGGAGCAAGCAAGAAATGCATTTCGGTTTGCCCGTTCTGAGCATGGGATTTGTAACTTTAAGAATGAAAACTGAATTTGCAGCCAGCACTAACATAGCGATTACAATCAGGCGTGTTCATCAAGCAAGAATCAGAGAAACACTGCAGGGCTGGAGAAAATTATAGGAAGTAGGATGAGTGTTGGTGAGACATGAAAGGAAGAATGTGGATTTTAAAATGAATAGTGGCATCCAATGTAGGTTAGAAAACATAGCAATGATAGGTGAGCAGGAGTTGGAGAGAGTAATAGTATTGGCAGGAGAGCTTTGATAACCTTACGTTGAGGGTGCGAACTATGTTCAAACGCACTTCTGGTTAACCAAAAACAATCAGCTTGTCAGGTTCTAGAGGCAAGGATGAAGGTTTCAAAGCAAATTAAGCTGAGGTTAGAGTGGAATCGGGCAATGGTGCAGTTGAGGAAAGATTATCCCTTGGTCCAGTGTATAACACTAAATGATGCAATCAAAGAGGCACGGGCTCAGAAAGTTATCAGGGAGAGAGATGCAGTCAGTAAGTAGAACATAAACATTTGTTTTTCAGGTCCACACTCAGCTCAATATTGAATTGGACAGAAGGTTTGATTTTTGTTCTTTATCTAGTTGTGGCTATTGAACAGGCAGGCAGTCTGTTAATTCAGTCACAGTGAAGGAATCTAGTCATCATAGAGTCCCCACAGTGCAGAGAATGGCCATTTGGCCCATCGACCCTACATTGACAACAATCCCACTCAGGTCCTATTCCCCTACCACCAGTTATTTAAATGCTAGCATCCCCAACCCACCCCATGACACGAAGGGCCAATTTACAATAGCCAATCAACCGCATATGCACAACTTTGGACGTTGCCTTTTTAGAGAGTCATCTCAAACCATCTTTTAGCCCAGACAGTTACCAAGCACAGCAACTGGTCTGTTGTAATGTAATTCAGTAGCCAGCTAAAACTGTCATACAGCAGAACTACAGTGAGAAAGCTTCTCTCCTCCATATGAACACTGATTCCAACTCCAGAACTCAGCTTTTACGGCAGCCACTGGCAATTCAATGCTGCAGTTTAGCTCAGAACAGGAGCCATAGCAAACTGTTCAATGAAACACTGGGGACAATCCTGCAACATCTTAACCTCAAATTCAGGTAATGAAATATTTCAACTTTGGATTTAAAGGAGTGGCAAATAAATTAGAACGGGAGGAGAAACTGTTTGCAATATCAGATGGCATTGAGAGGAGGAAGGATAATTGGGTCATTAAGGTTTTAATAGCAATGATGTCGTGGGACTAAAAGGTGGTTCTCATTGACAAGATTCAGTTCAGTTCAAAGAGAGTGTGTGGGTAAATATGGGAGAAACAAGAACATTAGACAAGTCAGAGACTCAAAAAAGTGGGAACTTTGCAGGACGTTTGAATAAATGGTCTCTGTAAGAGAGGAAAATAGCTGGGGCAGCTGATCAGTTGAAGACACCTATGAGCTTCTGACATAAAGAGTCAAAGAGGCTCATTATCCTTCAGGACTCTGTGTGAGTTGAACAATGTTGATCAACCACCTGAGGGGGAAGTTCTTGTGATTGTAGATTTTATTTTTGAAGTATGTGTCCCCAGTGTTTCATTGAACAGCTTGGTATGGCTCCTGTTCTGAAAAAAAACTGCAGAAAACTATAATGGGTTGTGAATACAGCCCAGTCCATCACGCAAACTAGTCTCCGTTCCATTGACTCCATCTACACTTCCCGCTGCTTCGGGAAAGCAACCAGCATATTCAAGGACCCCATGCACGCTGGGCGTGCTCTCTTTATCAGGAACACGTACCAGCCAACGTAAGAGCAGCTTCTTGATAGCTGCCATCAGACTTTTGAAAGAACCTTCCACACATGAAGCCGATTTTTCTCTACACTCTATCTCAAATAGCAACGTTACGTTCTGCATTTTTTCCTTTCCTTCTCCCATATGTAATCTATGAACGGTATGTTTTGTCTGTGTAGCACGCAAGAAACAATACTTTTCATTGCACTCCAATACATGTGACAATAGTAAATCAAATATTTCGCAAAAAACACTATTCTCTAATACTACGGACCATTGGCAAAGCCAATTTGTAGCGAGTAAATGGATAGCTTTGCTGTTGCATTTAGATTTACTGTAATAACAACATTTTCCGCGGATTGGAATCGAATTCAAACAGTCCCGTGTATAGAAGAATGGTAAGGCTGTGGGAGTGTCAGGGGTTCGACTCACCGAGTGTAGAGAGATCACCGCCAGCATCTCTCAATGTGAAGTGATCCTCAGGAACACTGTCCAGCGATATGTGACCGTCCTGAGTGTCAACAGGTTCAGTCTCAACATTGTCATAATCACTTGGAACTGGACCTGCGAGGAAATAGGAATTTTCACTAACACAAAACTCTAACACTTTTTATAAAGATTATATTATCATGCAACAATCTACTCGGGTTCTGTAGGGCGTTCTGTGGTTTGGAGAAGTCAGGGGATAGGGAATAAATGGACCATGTCATATTGGGTTAGCTTAATCCCATTTCGAAATCACATTCAACCTCACCCCACCCCCTGCCTCCACTTCCCCATTCGAACTAGACCCATTTCACTGTCTGTAAAGAGAGCCCTGTGAGAAGACACAGTAGATGGAATTTTCATTGCTTTGTACCAACGACGATTATCGATATTATTCACTTTCAAATCAGAAGTATTTCCATTCTTTTTGAAGGTAAGTCTACTCTGAAATACTATGGACCCTTGCTCGAGTTATTTCATAGTTTCTATTTTGGTTTTTTGTAAGTAAGTTTATAAAATTCTTTCTTGGATCTGAGTGTCGCTGTCTGGGCCATTTCCTGGTATATATTTTCCACCTCCAATTGCCCTTGATAAGGTGGTGGTGAGTCGCCTTATTGAAATGCTGAGCCCACACAGTGTAGGTACACCCACAGTGCTTTTAAGGACAGAGTCCCAGGATTATGAAGGAGCGATGCTATTTTTCCAAGTCAGGGTGGTGAATGACGTGGGTTTTATACCAAAGTGGATGAAGTTCAAAAAGCACGAAGGCAGCAAGTGAAATTGTACCCACATTGAATTCCGGAGAAGCTCCCTTCAAGATTTTCTGATCCAGATTCTGTGTCACTCAAACTACGATTGGTGTAATATTCCATCTGACTGAGGGAGTTCATGGAAACTGTTAAAGACAAAAATGCATAGTTATTGGAGAGCTTGTTTGGAATGTAGGAGACAAGCGCATAATACCTTAACTGTGCCTGTGACAATGCCTTAGAATTTATCACCTGCCATGATTTTGGGATTCACAAAGCAGACAAATGGCTCAAAGAGAAGGAAACTGTAATCCCCAAATCACCCCAATCAAGGCAAAAATAAATGTTGCTCCTGTCCTCGACAGATATAATAATCACTATTCTAGCTCATTATTATTGGTAGTATCTCGCATATTAGAGCAGTGGGGTGCATGGTGGCACACTTATTAGCACTGCTGCCTCACAACCCCATAAATCCGGGTTTGATTCCTAGCTTGGTCGCTGTGTTGAGTTTGCATGTTCTCCCCGTGTTTGCATGAATATCCTCCGTTTTCCCCCCAGAGTCCGAAGGTGTGCTAGTTAGATTGACTTGCCATGCCAAATTCTCCCTCAGTGTATCCGATCAGGCGCCTGCATGTAGCGACCAGACGATTATCACAGTAACTTCATTGCAATGTGAAAGTAAGCGTATTTGTGAAAAATAAACTTAAACGCAGTATGCTATATCCAGTTACTTTGCAGACGGTAAACGATAATCTCTGACCCAGAATCACCATCCCAGCTCCCAGAAACTACAATCAGGCAACAGCAGTTACAGAAACTGGAAGTGCCTTTGTCTTGAATCACTTTTCTCGGGAAACTGATGCAGCCTGTTTAATCCTTCTAATTATAACCCCATGACTCAGGTAATATTTTGCACAATCTCTTACACTTCTATGTCCATTTGATGATATGCTGAAACGAAAGATAAAGACTACACCACATGCGATCTCGATATATAAAAAAAATTGGCACAAGTTATTTACTTTCCAATTCCAATTCTCGAGATATAGTTGCCAGTGGTTCTGAACAGCTTTAATAAACTACATCCAACAATTGTATTGTTCCTTGCAAAGATTCTACATGGTTTTTATTCCAAATAATATATCATCTCCTTAATTTACTTCATGATATATATACGCCTTCACAGCTGCTACAGTTATCAATAATTTTCAATTCTACATTTCTATGAATGTTTTCTAGAAATTTGTTTCAGTCCTTCTCTGTATTCACTAAACTCTTCCAAATCCCTCCTCATCACCATCACAATTTGGTGGTTTTGACAAATTTAGAAAATTTTATTTTTGACGCAAGTCAATTTGATTATGGACTAGTTGTTGCAGTATATCATTTTACTTTTTCTGCCATTTCAAGCAACCAATCTTTCTCCTTCTCTCTGCTTTCACCTTTCTTGCCATTAGTTAGTCGTGTGATTTCTTGCCTTCTAACTCCATATATCTCACGATTACCAGAAGTCTTAAAGAGATTTCCTAACTAAGTACTTTTGAAGTGTAGTCGATGTTGCAATGTAGAAACCATGAGTCGTTTGCACAAAGTAAGTTCTCACAAATAAATATGATAATTATCAAGTTGCCTGCTTTTGTGATATTGCCCAGGACACAGTAAATTTCTCACTGCATTTCTGTGAGATGGCATCATGGGATGTTTCTGTTCACACGAGAAGGCATAAAGGTCCTCGCTTTAAGGTCTTACCCAAACATAGAAAATAGAAGCAAGAATAGAACATTTGGCTATCCGAACCTGCTCCGCCGTTCACTTAGATCATAGATGATCATCAAATTCAATGTCCTGATCCCCCATTGCCCCATATCTATTGTTTAACCCCAAGAGCTGTATCTAATTTCTTCTTGCAATCACCCAATGTTTTGGCTTGAACTACGTTTTATGCTTATGAATTTGTGAATGAAGAAATTTCTCCTCACCTTAATCCTAAAAGGTTTACCCGTTATCCTCACACTTTCACCCCTAGTTCCAAGTTGGAACATCTAGCTGTGGAATAATTCTTTGGCACTGCATTGTAATGACAGCTTTAGTTTTTATGCTTTATTTCTGGAGAGGGACTTGCAACCCAAATTTTGGACATTGAAATTAGAATGCTACAACCTAAGCTACAGTCGCTGTAAATTAACTCTCATTCTCCAGATGCCTAATCTGTGGTGCCTTATCAAGGACCTTTCAGAAATTATGATAAATTGCACTTTCACCATTATTTATACTACCCTGCTAGTTCTGCAGGGATTTTGATGATGTTGGTTAAGCAAGCCATTTTACTTTGAAGGTTGACTACGTATTATTATTTGTTTGTTTCTATTCATTCATTGTTTTTTTTTCTCCCTCCAGCATTTGTTTGATTAATTCCCACTAACCACCCGCATCGCCTGGATTCATGAATGTTAAGCTGGGTAGGCCACAGTTCCTTTTTTTCTATGGAGTTTTGAAAACAGCTATCTGTGAGAACACGGACAATTTACTAATTTCCAATCAGTTATCAAATACCTCTCATTGAGCCTTTGGTACCTCTTTTGATTTATTTAAAATATATGTTTGAATTCCTTCCAGACCAGGAGGTGTACCGTCTCTGCTTTATTCGTTTACAATTTGAATTTGTATTAATTTCATGTAATTAGATCAATCTAAATTCCAACGTCATGTCCAACAATTTTATGCAGTATTAATAATGAAACAATTCTTTAATACTTTGATTATTTCACTTCTGTTGCTCGTTATTTATTCATGGGGCAGTTCTAAATTATTGAGTCTTCACTTCAGCTCGAAATTTGGAGGATTCTTCTCTCACTAAAGATCTTCTGTTTTTGTAACTTTCTTTGACAGAGAGTGGTTAGGGGCTCATTGACTGTTGTCTAGCTGTTTAAGATAGATTTTGGATCTATAATGAATTAACAT
This sequence comes from Sphyrna mokarran, assembly GCA_024679065.1. Lineage (NCBI taxonomy): Eukaryota > Metazoa > Chordata > Chondrichthyes > Carcharhiniformes > Carcharhinidae > Sphyrna > Sphyrna mokarran. Next base: position 19,761,582 of record JAGIQG010000031.1, on the reverse strand, counting down.
GTTGTGTGACAGGCATGGGAAAGGCAGAGCCACAATCAGATCAGCCATCCTATTATTGAATGGCGGGGATTTTATGATTTTATCATGTTCTTCAATAATTGATCATATTTCTTTCCAGCATCGTTGTTCTCATTCGAATAGAACATTCAGCTATTTTATGAGATGCTCCTTAAAATATCATCTCATTGAGTTATCACTTGCTTAACATCTCTGTACAATCCAAGCATGTTACTCACTGCCCCCGACACTCCACCTCACTCCCACCCTCTCCCCCACACCCCACTCCCACCGCCACCTCTACTCTTCCATATATTTGCTTCATTGTGCATTTCCTACTTTTACTTTCCCTTTTCCCTCTATGGTTCTCATTGCACTCATGGCTTCTCATTTGCTTTAACCTGTTGCATTATTAGCCATTGTTGAGGCGCATCATTGTTTGTGCATGGGGTCCATTAAATATTTCCAAGTTCATTATCAGTTCCTGAAATTCAGCACTTCTCCAATCTGTTCTGAGTTACTATCATTAAGTGTGTTACACTCAGTTCGATATTGCCTAGTTGCTCCCCTATTTTTTCCTCTATCTCCTCTGGTCCATTCTCTCTGCAAGATCCATTTGTGAATCCTCGCCTGTTGCACTTTTTCCATACTGGATTAGAAATGGGCGCTTTACACATGACAGCTCTCCACTGATGAGATTGTTGTTCACTAACTCAGATACTAGAAATATCTATAAATGGAGATATACACGTTTTTTCGAACACACACATTCTCTGACAAATATAGAGTCTTCCCAGGCCAATGAATCATTTCACAGGCAGAAAAAAACGCATGACAGGGCTTTTTCACGCTGGAAAGTCACTGGACTGTCCATTGCCCCCATTTAATGATGTGACCATTTGAATTTAAGTAGAAGCCACATTTGTTCTGTGAAGACTGAGTAAAAGGGAAGTAGAATACAAACCCGAACCCCGTGAATTGCGGTCAGATTCAATATTCTCAATCTCTGCATAAATTCCTTGGTCGGACGCAGAAGGCGAAGCCAAGTGGTGAGCGACAGTACCTGTTAAAGGAAAGGCAAGGCGATTAGCATGTTGTTGCATTGCAAGGGCTGTTAACAGTAAAATGCCTGAGGCTGAAAAACAAACCAAAGATTTAGGGTGGACAGTGATAGCCTTTTTCCTAGGATGGAGAAAGCTAGCACGAGGGGACACAGCTTTAAATTAAGGGGCATGAGTTATAGGACGGATATCAGAGGTAGGTTCTTTACTCAAAGATGATTAGGGAGTGGAATGCCCTGCCTGCAGCTGTTGTAGATGCGCCAAGTTTGGTGGCGTTTAAGAGGTTAATTGATAAGTATATGGAGAGAAGGGAATGGTTTAGTTTGGAGGGGCATTGCTTTTTATTTTGGTCGGCACATCATCGAAGGCCGAAGGGCCTGTTCTGTGCTGTATTGTTCTATGTTCTATGTTCTATGTGATGCGATCCCCAAGATAAAGCCAGTTAGTTTGAATATGGATATGCTCCGGAATCGGTGCATCCGTGAATGTGCATTTTTATGTTTGTAATAAGCGTTCATTCACCTCCAGCAAAACAGAACCCATTTGCAAGAAAGTCGGAAAAGACAAAACAAGTGGTTGGGGAGGGATGGGGGAGTATGGATAGGCCACTCTGCAGAGTGTCAGACAAAATGAATGCCAGCAGATCATTCCTGACGGGTCACGTGGGGAATTCAACTGTATTGGAGCTCGGCAGAAATTTGACTGACCTCTGCGGTGGTCTCATCAGTTAGGAGGTGGTACTGAGCAGGCCATGGTTTCCAAGGGAGAAGTGACCTGTCGATCAACGGTGCATTGTTTGTTGGACTATGTGTGAAATATTTGTGTTTGGATGTAGAATTACTGGAGAATGCTGCAAGTCACTGAAGAATATTGCATAGAATCTGGTGCAAAGTGTCCACGATTAGACATGAGGCTCATGATAATGAGAGAGAAAAACAGCTACATAACACGTAAAAGTATATTTAAGAAAGAGTTCCGTTAAACTTTCATTTCCATTATTTAAACGAGTGAGTCTTTCTGGAGTCTGAGATAAACTGGGTAGTGAAAGATTTTGATTTGATTTATTATTGTCACATGTATATAGTGAAAAGAATTGCTCTTTGCGCACTATGCGGATTCTCTAATTAGTTTCACAGTTCCCAATGCGGATGAGAATTGCAAAACGAAGTTCAGAGTTTTTTCGGTTACTTCAAGTGACGTTCTTTGGAAAGATGTGATAAACAACAGCCCCAGGATATAAATCAATATCAATATTTCAATGTTAGTTGGACATTGGAGGCTCACCTTTTCTTTTGAACTTTCTCAATATTACTGCCAGCAGTGTGATCAGTTCCAGGATTGCCAGCACTCCGAGGGTCACGCACACGACCAGGGGAATGGGATTGGCATCTGCTCGTCATAAGATACAGAAACATTTAACAGAGACATAGTGTCCCCTTGCACCCTTTCAATGTTGCTATCAATGGGAAATCAACCCTTATTCAGAAATTAGCAAAAGTGGATCATTGTAAATGATAGCAGCATCATTGGGAAGAATTGTAACATCAACACCAATTCTAGAACGGTTATGTAGACTAATTACCTGAAGGTGTGTTCTTGGAAGAATTCGGTGACAAATCCAGTCCTGTGGGGTGTATTGGACAGGCTTTAATAACTTCAAATGTTGGTGATTTACTTTAAAAGCCAAATGAATTACCTAATTTTTGGAAATTGGTCATATCCACATACTGAGCAGTCCTTACCGGAACAAATCACCCTAGCATCTTCCTTGTGGTCACAGTCAGACTGGGCTGCTGATGCGGAAGGACAGTCGGACAGAAACGATTCAAATCCGGTGCATTTGATCTCACCCAGCCAGATATCACCACCGTTACCCCGGGGCAAAGGGGACCCTCCTTGTGCCAACAGAGCGGAGCCGCAAGCCAACTGCCTGCACACAACATTAGCATCGGCCAGATCCCAGGAATCATCACAAATCGTGCCCCAATGGTTATTGTACAATATCTCCACTGTCCCAGAGCAGTTAGTGTCTCCTCCCACCAGGCGCAAACGCTGACCTAAATCCGTCCAAAAGAATAAGTTATTCTTATTGATCTAGCCGGAACCGAGAACGCAACATGTATTCGATATAGCAGCATTTACCTTGTTCTTGACTGCCTTCCATTGAACAGTGGGGCTGCTCCTTCGTCCCCGACGTCCCTGTTAAGAACAGACATTCGCTGAGTGCATTGGATAGCAATGTTTGCAATGATAGCAGCGCATTGAGAGGTTGGTGTGCGTTACCTGAACAAACGACACCCGCATCATCATAGTGGCTGCAGTCTTTGACACCCTGCGAGTCTGCCCCACACTGCCAAATGAACGCTTCGAATGAAGTACACCCCAGCCCACTGAGTCGGATAGGTCCAGATCCCTCTCCGAACTTCTCAGCATCATAGAACATTGATTGGAAGCTGCCACAATCCAACTGTTTACAGATCACTTCAGCATCCTCTGTCCGAAGTATGTACGAACACACTGTGCCCCAGCTGCCATTGTAGAAGATTTCCACTCTCCCCTCGCAGCGGTGATCTCCGTTCGCCAGTCTTAATTCCTTGTGCTCTGTCAAAGAAGTAAGAAATATCCAGATTTACATCTTCACAAAAAATGGTAAATTTACCATAATCCGGGATGACCACGGCTTGTTTAAACTGAGGATCTTAACACCTCAGGGTAAGGGCGAGATTCACGAATAAACTCAGATGTTACGGGGATCGACCCTGCGCTGTTGACATTGCTCTTTATCACAAGCCAACTGGGCATACATAGTGTCCTGGTTATGCCCACTAATTGGCAATAATTATTTCCAAATGTAACAGAAAACAACTAGATCCAAAGATCAACGCAGAATTCTAATGGGAATGTCATACTTAAGAAATTTGGTGCATTCATTTCAGGAGTTGCTGAAAGATGCACCTGAAATCTATGTGGATTTTCGAAAGGGACCAAGAGATCTGGTGATATAGATGCTTTAATGACTTGGAAAATGGTGGAGTCTATTCTTGGGATCACAAATATGAAATCAGGTATGTAGAATATGCGTTCCTTTTCCTCGAGACTGGTGAGATGGTGGAACTCAGATCATCTCGCTGAGTGGAAGAGTTTCAATGTCTTCAAGATGAAACTGGATGAGTACAGGAGGGAAAGGAAAGTCAGCATAAGCAGATAGAGTTGAAAGGAGTAATTCAGGATGATTCTCGTGTTCAGTACGAATAGCGCACAGACGAGTTGAATGGAAAGGCCGGATTCTGTGCCCTGGGTTCTGTGTAATTCAGTGTAACATCATTCCTGTGAAACCTCAGGAATTCCCCACAGTGACAGCATCCTTACCTGAGCACATAATTCTCACATCTTCCTTATGGCTACAGTCGTGGTTACCCCATGATGCTGAGGGGCATTCCCAGAGAAATGACTCGTTCCCGGAACACTTGAGATCATCCAACCAAATTGGGCCTGAGCCCGATTCACAAGAAGCAGGATGTGACATCTCCAATGCAGTTCCGCAACCCAGCTGTTTGCAAACCACGTTAGCGTCAGTGAAATCCCAGGAATCATCACAAACTGAGCCCCAACTCTGATTGTAATAAATCTCCACACGGCCAGCGCACGGGCTATCACCACCAGACAGTCTTATCTGCATGTGATCTGTTGGACAGTAATACAGGCGAGTTATATTTCTAATAGATTTTCAGCTCATCAATTTCTTCCCATTCAATACTCTGAAGGAGAACGGAAATCTGCCTTTATATCGCGCCTGTGATATATTAATGAGTCGATATGTCAAAGCCTCTACTTCTACAATGAAGACATAGTGCAGGAATGTTTTACATATTCCAACATCTGACGACATGGTTTCTGGAACCCAGTCCCCCCATTTTTGTGCTGAATGCTAGGCATATTGTGTGCTGCCATTTGACTTTTCCCGATTCTATTCATCCTATTGGAAGTGATATAATTTCCAGTTTATTTACATGTGTAGCTGTTCTTACATGGGACATCAGTCTACACATAAAACAAACACATCTCCGTCGAGTTACATTCTGCCCAATGGAGCTTAGACAGTCTCAGTCTCAGCGAGACGGTTTCAGTTTACATGCTGCATAATGACACTTGCAATAGTATAGATCGCATACTCCAAAACACTGCTACCTGAACGGCAGCGAGGCGCACTGGGCAACACCTCAGTGCTCGCTGATCGACATTACTTGTCCTTTTGTCAATTCCTGCGGTTTGGTAGTATCATCAAGTTCAAATACATTAACAGTCCAGGGTCCACCGTTGCATGGCCATCTTCTAGGGATAAACACCTTCTCCTTGTTGTCTCCGTTCTTTTTCCAATTGCACTTCGATGCAATTCTTTTTTACTTTTGCCTTTTTTAAAAGTGCTATAAAATTTCAAAACCCCATTCTTGTTCCCGTCTGTCTTTGTCCTTTGGCTTTACACTGCTGCCCCTCGCTGTCGCTAAGCTGAATAACTGTTATCACTGGAGAGAAGAACATGTGTCGGCCATTCGGCCATTGGAGTCTGCTCTGCTGTCCATTCAGATCATGACTGATCTGGTTGTAGTTTCAACTCCATTTCATGTCTTGCCAAATCCCCTTTCCTAAACCCTTTACAGCCATTGTCTCTCTCAACAGCTCATCCTTAAATAAATGCAATGAGCCAGCCGCCACTGCTTCCTGGGGAAGGGAATTCCATTCCTGATTCACCCACTTAGAGTCTAAACACACTTCTAATCACCATCATGCAATGGTAGAGATCACATTCTCCCAACACTGTTGCCTGAACGGCAGCGAGGACATCTGAGCAACACCACTTATACTCGCTGACCGACACTACCGGGACAGAAACGTGCACCATGTTCAGTATTGCTGTCTCAAAGCGCCAGGGACCTCGGCTCGAATCCCGCTTGGGTCACTATCTATGTGGAGTCTGCACGCTTTCCCCGTATCTGCGTGAGTTTCCTCCGGGTGCTCCGGTTTCCTCCCACAGTTTGAAAGAGTTAGTGAGGATGCATTGATCCGAACAGGCGCCATTGTGTGGCGACTCGGGGAAGCTCACATTGATTTCATTGCACGGTGTTATGTAAATCTTCCTTGTGACTGATAAATGATCCTACATAAATAAATACCTTAAAACGGAAACTCATATTTCTCAATATCCTGAAATACCGAGGATCAATTCGCCAAAATACCAGGAAATTAGAAACTTTCTAACATTGGCTCTGGAAAAGAGAACTTTTTTTTCACCTGAACACACAACTCCTACGCCCGTGTTGTCACTGAGAGATGAATTGAATAGTAATGAGCTGCAGTTCCGGAGATGCGCTTCATTTCCATCACACTGGATATCAGTTATCCAAACTGATCTTAGACTCTCTTTCATTGAAGAACTGTAAGCGCCCATCCCGTTACCGCAGCCCAGCTGTCTGCAGACTACGCGAGCATCGCTCAGGTCCCAGAGGTTGTCCTGCACTCTGCCCCAGGCTCCATTGTAGTAAATCTCCACTCGCCCATCACACCGGCTTTCTCCGTCAGTCAATCTTAGCAACCAATTTTCATCTACAAAGTGAAGAACATTGAGACCACCTTTAAACTTAAGCCACAGTATCTTATTTACTGCATCCTAAAATGCCGACGCACTGAGGGCGATTTCCTCCCCAATGATACTGCTAATCCTGAAAAATATTGTGCAGTCCTAAAATTCAATGCCCGGTGGTACAGAGTTTGCAATCTTTCCGGTGCCTTTCTACCTGCACAAATCGGATCATGCCCAAGGAGAAGTGCAAGGCTGATCAACAAGAGATTCGCTTGATTTCAATCTCATCATTTCTCCAGCTTATAATTGTCCCCAGGCCTGCAGTGTTCCCATCTCTCCAGCGGGAGGTCACACCGGTGTGAATCACTATTTGTCTTAAATAGCAGATACCTGGTGCATTGATGATGCTGAGAAGCGGAACGGCCATTGAAGACCGGGTGCTCAAGGTCATGGCCGGTATTGCCATCAGACAGAGTATCCTTGGCACACTGACAGTGCCTAACAGGCACAATGGCATTGGCAACTGGACATACCGGCAGTGGCCATTGAACAACCCCAGCAGGACCATCTAGGCACCACCAGTGTGTCAGGGACAGTCCCAATGGCTAATGGGCTATGACAGGGAGGGGGTTGGGGATGCTATGCAGAGCGGCTATAATGTTGGTGGGGGGAGACTCTATGAAAAGGGGAACATGTAGTAGGTCATGACTTGGGGTTGGGGAGGGTGTTCATGTCGCAGGTCATGATGGGCTACATATGAAGCATCATGCTGGGGGACCCACCTGGAATGCCTCAATGCCCTGATGCCAGTGGGCCGTGTTGGGGAATGGGGTGGGGGAACATGCAGCCAATGAAGGGGGATGTAATGTCCATGGTGGGGAAGCGGTGCGAGAGGGCTCCCCCAGTGCACTGTAAGATCAGCCATCATTACAAATTGAGCGCAAGCTCTCTGATACTGGGATCACCAGCGTGTCCAGAGCCGTTCTTCCTACCAGGGCATAACTCATCATTCTCTGTTAAATTCAATGAGTACTGCATGATTCCTGTGTGCAATATGCCTGGGAGACTGATGTGGATTTCTCCATTATTCTGGCTATTAGTGCACTATTTTTTTGGGAGGGGGAAATTACGCCCCTTATCTGGAAATTGTACCCCCCTGATACAAGCCCGAGATGTGATGGAAGGCCCCATGTTTGAATGGATGCATCTTCAATATCCATAGTAAATTTGATTCCACTCAGGATGAAGAAATCCACTTGAAAGCCATTCTTTAAACATTCACTCTATCGCTAACACAGTGTCGATATAACACATACACTCTGTGAGATGTGGTGAAACAGCTCGCTCAGACTTCTTCGAAAGCATCTGACAGAAGGACGAGGAGAATGGGAACTCATCTCCAATTTCCCAGGAATTCCAAATCATCCCAACGCATCATTGATCGTTCGTCATTGAAGGATCAAAATTGATCAATTCCCCTCGGCAGAGACTGTCGACGGATAATAATCACATGGACTACAGCCATTTAATGAGGTGGCTGACCATTGCACATTGAAGAGAAACTGGGGACTCAAGAAAACGTTTTCTTGTCAGCTCCATCCATGTCCCATAACTGGTGTTACATGGTCCCCATTGTGCAGTTTCAATCTGTTTCTGAATTCTGATATTTTTGTATTCAGCCAGAAAGGGAAAATCACCATAAGATCAGATATTAATTTGTTAACAATGTGCCACAATATATAGATTTGCTTCATTACTAGATAGAATGAGAATCATTAGCAGCCAAACGCAACGCAGACAAGGTTAACCATAGCGTCATAGAATTATAGAATTTTGTAGCACACAGAAAATGGGCAATCGGCCCACAGGCTCCCAAAGAGCTATCTAGTTACTCCTATTCTCCAACCCTCTACCTCTGGTTGCTCCAAATTAATTACTGTCAAATATTTTTCCAGCCTTTGTTTGATTCCTATGGAATCGCCTTCTACACACCCCAAGGCAGCACATGTCAAATCGCAACAACTGAGGAAACTGGTTTGTCCCCACCACACTCCTAACTCTCTTGCTAAATATGTTGAGACTGTGTCTATCCACCCACTACAACCCCACCCCTCCGCCCTCCCCACCCCCATCCTGTGGCTGGCACACCAGCTAGTGGAGATAAAATATGCTTCTTTGCCCTGTCAAATTAGTTCATATTTTAGACACCTCATTAAGGTCACCTTTTATAATGCTCCAAAGGGAATACGCCAAATTTCGTCAGTTTTCCCTTCTATCTGAAATGCCTAATATCATTCTAGTAAATTTTCTTCGCATTATTTCGAGGGCTTTAACTTCCTTCCTTAAATAAGGCACCAGAACTGAACACAATATTCCAATTTGCTCTGATTTGTCACGTTTTGCATCATTTTCTTATTTTAATATTCTATGCCTATATTAACAACCCCAAGGATGCGAAAAGTCTTCTTTCATCTTTCAACTTGCCTGACCATTTTCAGGGAATTGTGCACTTGAACCCCGAGCTCTTTGCTCCTGTACTCCTCTTAAAGTTGTAACAGAAAGCTAGTTTTAGCTCCCCTCCTTTCTACTACAAAAATATATTTGCTCACATTTCGCTGCATTGAAATTCGTCTGCCAGCGATCTGTTCATTTGGCCAACTTATCAATGTCGCTCTGAAGGAACTCAGCATCATTGCCCCAATTGGCTATTTTCTCTAGTTTGATATCATTTGCAACTTTAGAGAATTTTCCCTCAACACTCATCTCTAAACCATTTATACAAATCAGTAAAATGAAGGGTCTCAACATCAATCTCTGGCAACACCATTTTCCATGTGTCTCCAGTCTGAGACTGCTCATCTACACCTAGCGTCTGCTGCAAATCTCTTGGCCAACTTCGATCCATCCTGCTCAGTATATATCAATTCCAAACACATCTAATTTGCGAACCAACCTGCCATGTGGCACCGTATTAAGTGTTTTCTGAAAATCCAAATAATATAAAAGGTTATATCAAAAGCTGGTGTATTCTGGTTAATAAACTTTTAGGACTCACCTGAGCAGATAACACTGACAGCATTTTCATCTGAGCAGCTAAACCGTTCCATGAATGAAACAGAACAATCCCAGAGACTGGACTCGTTACCCCGGCATTTGTAGCTCTTTTTCCATAATGGGCTGGTTGCCTTTCCGAAGTGAGATCCTCCCGGTATCGCAATTGCTGCTCCACAGCTAAGGTACTCACAAACCACATTGGCTTCTCTGAAACCGAAGTAATCATCACACAACGTGCCCCACTGCACTCCCTGTTGTATTTCAAGCCGCCCGGAACATCGGTCATCCCCAGATACCAGTCTGAGATCTTTGTGGTCTGAATAATTACAAAGACAACAATGAGAATATTAACAAATGCCAAAAATGTCTACAATCTCCATAGCTGAACTGAAAGTAAAACTGATTCACAGTTGGTTTCTTTACAGCTCAAAAGAAACATCAGTGTTTATGATCACAATCATGCCTAACACTATTTGCATAACTATAATTAACAGAGTCACAATTACGACCATTAGGAATATTAAAGCTAGTATTACTTTTACAGTACTATTGCATTGATTGCGTTGTACTTGAGCAACACCATGTGATTGTCCAAAAGCTGTAGACTTGTTGTTCCAGTTCAAAGAATCTACCTTCATATTTCTCTATTTGTGAGAAAAATAAGAGATCTGTTCCTTGAAACAAGTTTCTTCTCCACACTTTATTACTAGCCCGGGAAGAATCTGGATATTTTCCTTTGCCATCTTTTTCTGCTGAGGCAGATTTATTTGCCTCATCAAACTTATCTCTCTAGTTCCACGGTGAGTTTCCAATCTGAGGCCTGATACTAGTAAGTTGCTATTCTATTTCAAATCGTCCTTTATTCGACGAACTTTATGTTCTCCCATTGTGTCATTATGATCATAGGGGCACTCATTTTGAATTCTTCCACCAGAATCTCATTGTTAACATTCTCAAAGTTTTGGTCAACGTTTCTCAATCCTGGACAGCCCTGATTTTCGCTAGACTCCAACAACTGCAGAGAAACAAACCTTCCAAATGAGCATCATGAAAGAAATTGTTGGAGAAGCTCTCATCATTTAAAACTTATACTGTGACGATCATACCAAAATCAACACTACCTGAATATGAAACTACTGGCAAGTTGTTTTCCATTTCAACTATAAATTACAATTTAAATAGCTGACAGATCATAATTTCAGAGGCAACATTTTGTGCACATTTCTTTCTTAGAACGGTCCAAAACAGCATCTTTCCTGCTGTCATCAGACTTTTGAAAGTTCCAACCGTGTATTCAGGTAAACGTTCTCTACGCCCCAGATATAACTGTAACACGATATTCTGCACCCTTTCTTTTCCTTTTCTCCTACGTACTCTATGAATGGTATGTTGTGTCTGTATAGCACAAAAATCCTTTCCACTTTATCCCAATCTATGTGATAACAATAAATCAATTCAATTCAATGGAGTTCAACTACTCTTCCTTGAACAGGATCTGATTTTCAAGCAGCCTACACCTACAGAGAATATAATTGTCATCAACAATGTAAACTTCGGAAGAATCTCTGTGCAATGTCCTTTCCCACAGGCACAACAGCTTGAACATTCAAGAACACTTTGGTTCATGGTATGTTTAATTCTCTGTTAAAGTGCGCGCACACACACACACACACACACACACACACACACACACACACACACACACACAAAACACTGTTTTACCAAGTGTCTCTATCTTCTTTGTGACAACAGGCTGAAATGTAATCGCCCATTTAGCTCTCTTTTCCCACGGGAAACTACCAGATTTCTCAGATTCCACAGCTTGTAAGTTTAATTGAATCTGTCGCGAAAACATACATTGTTCTGTTTTTCTGCTGGACAGAGTCAAAAACTTGACACAGCCTTTGAAACCACTTCGCTGCAATGATTTGGAGTGATTGAAAATCTGCTGTCACCCAGGGCACCCTCCACTGCCTTCCTCTCCCCAGCCCAGTGTCCTCAATTGGAAATTTGGGCAAAATCCCCATTCCAAAGGATCCACAACAATCTACTCCGTTTCTCTCCACCTTTGGCGGGTGGTCAGAATTTCAATCCCTATCAGTGTTGAGTCAGTTAGTTGAAGGCAGTATGATATTTACGGCAGCACAATTGGCGTTGAGCAGAAAGAGCACGAAGAGAGGTTCAGCAAGGTCTCTGTATCAACAATCGGGGACACTTGTCCACATGTACACGCGTACAACACTGTGCCGTCCACTACTTTTGCTAATACTCCCTGAATAACACTTCCTCTTTATGAAGATGAAAACCTATCTCATCTATTTCTATTTGTCTAGACACATTTGCGGATGAATTTGTTCCTGTAATTTTTGAGTTTGTACCTGAACAGATAACTCCAACATCCTGCTGGTGTCCACAGTCGGGCGGTCCGATTACAGGCCCCAATCCTTCTCCAAAATGAGAATTCAGCAGCGCTGCTACCGCAGAACCACAGTGCAACTGCTTACAAAAATGATCTGCATCGTTCAACAACCAGGAGGAGTTATCTCGGCAAAGTGTGGCCCAGCTTCCACTCCAATATAGCTCGACTCTTCCTGCACAGGTACTGCTTCCATTCACCAGTCTGGCCTTCGCACTGCCTGAGAATTATATTTTAATAGATGGTGAGGATATAAAGTGTTTTATATCGAATAAAATGTTTAGGAGATTTTCTATCATCTCATCAATCATACCATATCCCAGGCAGGTGACGCTCTGCCTGCTGATTTTTTTAAAAGTTCATTTATTGTGACACATGTAGATTTTAATTAACTCTGCAATGAGGTTACTGTGAAAATACGCTCTTCGCCACATTCCGGTCCTGTTCGCGGACACTGACAAAGAATTTAGCACAGCCAATACACTTAACCAGTACATCTTTCAGGTGTGGGAGTAACTAGAGCACCCGGAGGAATCCCACGCAGACACAGAGACAGCATGGAAATTCTACATATGCAGTGACCCAAGCCGAGGTCCCTCTTGCTGTGAGGCAGTATGCTAGACACTGTGCCACCATGCCATCTTTATCTGGTCGGATACGTTTTAAAAGTTTTGATCAAAATAGTCCAATTTATCTTATGAGTTTGATTTGAAAGTCTAATTTCTACAACACAGTACTATTGTAATAAGAAGTACTATTATACTAGAAGCCTACAGTACAGAACGAAACTATTTGGCTCATGGAATCTGCACCAATCATAATACCATCCAGGTCCTATCTCCACAGGCCCATGTATTCTCGCTAGCTGTTCATCTGACAGTAAGGAGCAATTTTGCATAACCAATCCAAATAACCATCACATTTTTGAACTATGAGAGAAAACTGCAACACGTGGAGGAAACCTACCTAGATTGGGAGAATGTGAAAACTCGACACAAAAATGACCAAAACCGGGAATCGAACCCAGATCCCAGGCGCTGTGAGGTATCAGTGCTCCACCACTGGGTCACTGTGACCTGGATCAGTATAATGAGCTGGAATTAAAATGTCACAAAAATGACTTCTGTCTCCTTTGGAAAGTTTAGGCGTTTAACTTAAGCACAGAAATGGAAAACAAGTTATCAACTGCTCATGAGACACAAAGTCATCAGTTTCTGAAAACTCGGTGAGCATATGGTGAAACAGCTGAGAAAACTCACATGGAAGCAACGAGACATTATTTCACTCCTTAAAATCTGTGGGTTTTTTCATTCATTGGAAATGGGAGTCGCTGACTTGCCAGCATTTCTTGCCCATCGTTACTTACTCGAGGGAGTTTCAGAGCCAACCATATTGCTGTGGTTCTGGGATCTCACATATAGGCCAGACCAGGTAAGAACTGCAGATTTACTTCCGGAAGGCATAATAGTCAATCAAAGAACAAAACAGCACGGGAAACAGGCCCTTCAGCCCAACGAGCCCACGCCGCCACCTCAACGTTCCCACCTCTATCCGTGATCCCTGTCTACGTTTATAGATCTATGGATTAAAAACCAAATTTGAGACAACATTTTGCTTTTAATTGGTCTGATCTTCAGAGAGGGGCACTTCAATTGACTGGGAAGAAACCTGTTATATTGGGGCATGCCTCTTTAAGAGATGGGTCATGTGAGCCAGGACTTTGCCTAGCTAATCCAGTATTCTCTGTGTTTGAGGCGAGAGGTGTTAATAAACAGTTCCAGTTGTTAAATTCCATTGATCTTGTTGTTATATCAAACCTAAAACCTGTTAAATAAACCATGAGGTCAGTTTTTTTTTCCTTCAGAAGAGGGAATTGAGCCTGCACTGACCGACAGAATATCCAACCCAGGCAAGAGCCCCCGCTCCCCCCCCCCCCCCACCGCAACCCTATCCTCCCAACCCCACACATTTAACATGGTCAATCCACTTAACCCACATATCCCTGCCCACTAAGGGACAATTTAGCACAGCCAGTCCACCCAACTGGCAAATCTTTGGACTGTGGGAGGAAACCGGAGTACCCAGACAAAACCCACATGGAAAACATGGAAACTCCACAGGCACCTGAGGCCGGAATTGAACCTAGGTGCTGTGAGGTAGCACTGCTAACCACTGTGCTGCCCCAATTTCCATCCTGATTTAATATTTATGCTATTTTTAATGTTGAAAAGCAATGGATATCTGGTGAAATGTCATTGCCCGAAAATATTTCTCTCTCTTTAAAGGTGCTGTCTGACCTGTTGCGTATTCACAGGATCTACTTCCAATTTATAAATTATTTTTCTAATCCACAAAAAGTATTAATCGATGGGAAAGAACAGGATAATTTAAATATGGTGCTCTATAGCCACATCCTGAACTTTCAACATTTGCTGTCAAAATTGAATCGGGTGGGTTTTCCGGACAATCGACAATAGTTTCATGGTCGCCAGTAGATTCTTAATTCCATATATCTGTTTGTATTTAATTCAAATTCCACCATCTGCCGAGGCAGGATTCAATTCCGGATTCTCAAAAAATTAGCTGAGTTTCTGAATACTCTAATGATAATATAAGTGGGTCGATGCTGCCACATATCCTCACCTAGAGACAAAACTGTTCTAGAATAATGCATCAGAAAATGAACGTCCAATAACAAACCTTAAAACTAACATTTTAACAGATTTCCAAGATACTCAGCAAAATCTGACAAACAGAAAATTGTGGAAAATTACTTAATTAATTAAAGATGCATTGAATAGGTGTATTGACTGTGCTAAATGACTTAGTCAGTTGTGATGGTGACCAGAAGAAAACTATGGGCCAGATTCCAGGAATTCCAGAGGAATTGTGTGTATTTATTAAACAGTTTACTCGTCTGGCCTGTTTTGTCGTAAAAATGTCTGGGCACACACTATAGCCCAAGCCAGGAATCAAACCCTGGTCCCTGGTGCTGTGGGCAGCAGTGCTAAAGTCTACACCACTGTCCCGTCCCCATATAATGTCCCATGATCATTTTACCTCCGCCTTTTCAGGAAACTGGCGGGAAATGAGAGACTGCAGTAGGATTTTTACCTGAACAGATGACACCGACAGCTTTGGAGTCTGAATTTGGAGTATAGTCAAACCTAGCACATTCCCACAAGGAGGGCTCATGCCCGCTGCACTCAATACTCCAAGGAAAAATTGATCCAAGTCCTTCTCCAAAGTGAGCCTTGCTCGGTGCGGAGATCGTCATCCCGCAGCCCAGATGACGACACACAACAGCGGCTTCCCGCAAGTCCCACAGATAATCCGCTACAGTCCATTGCTGACCCATGTGGTGGATCTCCACTCTCCCAGCGCATGGACTGCTCCCATTCATCAGTCTCAGCGTCACCTCCTCTGTAAAATGTCAGAAATAATGTAAGGCGTTACAGTGGATTAAACCCGCAGTGTCCCACCGCACATTCCCATCCCGTTCACCGGACAGAGGAATCAATGAGAACATTAGACTGTGTCCAAACGAAACCCCACACCCGCTCCAAAAAAAAGAACGCGGAGTGAATATTAAACCTGGTAAAGAAGGGGAGGAGATAACTATGGGTCAGATTCCAGGAATTTCCAGAGGATTGTGTGTATTTATTAAACAGTTTACTCATCTGGCCTGTTTTACTATAAAAATGTCTCCGCTCGGACAGTGGCCCAAGCCGGGAATCAAATCCTGGTCCCTGGCGCTGTGAGACAGCAGTGTTAAAGGCTACACCACCGTCCCGTCCCCAATTAGTAATAATACATGATTATTTTATCTCCGCCTTTTCAGGAAACTGACAGGAAATGAGAGACTGCAGTAGGATTTTTACCTGAGCAGATGGCACCGGCAGCTTTGGAGTCTGAATTTGGAGTATAATCAACCCAAGCACAATCCCACAAGGAGGCCTCATGCCCGCCGCACTCAATACTCTTTGGTAGAATTAATCCAGATCCTTCTCCAAAGTGAGCCTTGCCCGGTGCGGAGATCGCCGTCCCGCAGCCCAGATGCCGACACACAACAGCGGCTTCCCGCAAGTCCCACAGATAATCCGGGACAGTCCACCACTGACCCTTGTAGTGAACCTCCACTCTCCCAGCGCATGGACTGCTCCCATTCACCAGCCTCAGCATCCGCTCCTCTGTAAAATGTCAGAAATAATGTCAGGCGTTTCAGTGGATTAAACCCGCAGTGTCCCACCGCACATTCCCATCCCGTTCACCGGACAGAGGAATCAATGAGAACATTAGACTGTGTCCAAACACAAACGCCACACCCGCTCCAAAAAAGAGTGAATATTAAATGGAGTAAAGAAGGGGAGGAGATTGCGAATGATGGTGACCAGAAGAAAACTATGGGTCAGATTCCAGGAATTTCCAGAGGATTGTGTGTATTTATTAAACAGTTTACTCATCTGGCCTGTTTTACTTTAAAATTTCTCGGCACGAAGTCAGGAATCAAACACTGGTCCCTGCTGCTGTGAGACAGCAGTGTTAAAGGCTACACCACAGTCCCGTCCCCAATTAATAATAATCCATGATTATTTTACCTCCGCCTTTTCAGGAAACTGACGGGAAATGAGAGACTGCAGTAGGATTTTTACCTGAGCAGATGACACCGGCAGCTTTGGAGTCTGAATTTGGAGTATAATCAACCCAAGCACAATCCCACAAGGAGGCCACATACCAGCCGCACCCAATACGCTTTGGTAGAATTGATCCAGATCCTTCTCCAAAGTGAGCCTTGCCCGGTGCGGAGATCGCCGTCCCGCAGCCCAGATGCCGACAAACAACAACTGCTTCCAGCAAGTCCCACAGATAATCCGGGACAGTCCACCACTGACCCTTGTAGTGAACCTCCACTCTCCCAGCGCATGGACTGCTCCCATTCACTAGCCTCAGCATCCGCTCCTCTGTAAAATGTCAGAAATAATATCAGGCGTTACAGTGGATGAATCCCGCAGTGTCCCACCGCACATTCCCATCCCGTTCACCGGACAGAGGAATCAATGAGAACATTAGACTGTGTCCAAACACAAATTCCACACCCGCTCCAAAAAAAAAACAGAGTGAATATTAAACCTGGTAGAGAAAGGGAGGAGATTGCGAATGATGGTGACCAGAAAAAAACTATGGGTCAGATTCCAGGAATTTCCAGAGGATTGTGTGTATTTATTGAACAGTTTACGCATCTGGCCTGTTTTACTATAAAAATGTCTCCGCTCGGACATTGCCTCAAGCCAGGAATGAAATCCTCGTCCCTGGCGCTGTGAGACAGCAGTGCTAAAGGCTATGCCACCGTCCCATCCCCAATTAATAATAATCCAAGATTATTTTACTTTCGCCTTTTCAGGGAAACTGATTGGAAATGAGAGACTGCAGTAGGATTTTTACCTGAGCAGACGACACCGGCAGCTTTGGAGTCTGAATTTGGAGTATAGTCAAACCAAGCACAATCCCACAAGGAGGCCTCATGCTCGCCGCACTCAATACTCCATTACAGAATTGATCCAGATCCTTCTCCAAAGTGAACGTTGCCCGATGCGGAGATCGCCGTCCCGCAGCCCAGTTGCCGACACAGAATAGCGGCTTCCCACAAGTCCCAGAGTTAATCCGGGACAGTCCTAAGAGGCTCACCCTTATCGTCAAACGCTAACCCCCAGTTCTGGACTCCCTCACAAACAGAAGCATTTTTTTCCGAGTGCCCTTGTTTAAAATATTCATGTGATTTCGACTTCAATGCTGATTGATGAGGTGGAAATTGGGAGCAGTGTGAGTGGAGCTGATCCTTCACATTCTGCTCTTCAATGAGTCTCATTTTTCTATCTATTTGTTTGGCGACAACAGCACTTTCTGAATTGGAATGAAGGCTCATTCAGAAGAGTGAACGCAACACACCGTTGATAACCAGGCAGCAGATTAATCTATGATCAAAAAGATATTGAGATTGTGAACCAGCCTTCATATTTAACGGGGTGGGGTAATAACAGAGATAGCGAGTAACATAAAGAGAGTTTACCTGGTTGGATAGTCTGATTGTCCCCAGGTCTGCCTGAAATAAGAAGTTCAGAATTAAAATCCAATGAGACAGGAAATGAAAGAAAAATCCCAATGTATCAAATGTGGGATATGAATTCCCGATACTTTATGGAAGAAATGATATCGGGATCCATGATGACATCAGTTTCGCATTCCCCATATTAAGAAAGCACAAATACGATTTCTCCAGCAATGCAACATTGACAATGTGCCAAAATGTAATCAAATTGATATCACATATACAGAATGACACCTGAGTACTTTCTGTCCTTGTGGGCGAAGTTCTGTTCCTTCTGTAATCTTCCAATGATCGGCCCTGTGTTACCAGCTCAGTTATTTTTCAATAACATTGAAAAATAAGTTTACATTTTAAAGGAGGTGCAGAGTCCATGGCAATCTCAGTAACCACTCTGATAAAAAAGCTAAGTGGATATGGGATTCAGATTGGGAGGTGGATTTGAGAGCAGGATAAGATCAGCCATGATCTGATTCAATGGCGGAGCATGTTCCAAGAGCATGTTCAATCACCAATTTCTGTTCCTCATGCCTATGCTCCAATGTTCATTGGTGACTTCCAATTGGAGCAACTCGATCCTGATTTCATGAAGGGAAGGAAACATGATTTAAGTTAAATGTTCTGACTTTGACAGGTGACGTTTGACTTTAAAAAACGTTTAATGCAAGCAACTTTCCACTTGGAACTCACGGGGCCCTATTTTACCATTTTCATTCAAAGTGCGAGGTGCACTTTGCCTGCAAAAATGTCAGCGATTCCGAATCTTGCTGCAGAAGTCTGTGGGCGGGGCTTAATGCGCCCTATAACGGTGCAGGACTATTCGGCGCATCCAATTGCGCATGCACAGAACATGATAGACTACATTCCCCTGCCACATCCCTTCCGGACCGGATAACACCATCTCCTTCTTCTAACAGAAATTGTCTCACCCCACAACATTACTGACCCTTTTATGTCCATGACCCCACCACCAGTCCGGTGACAGGCCCCGCCCCTCCGCCCCGCACTGATCTCAGGCAGAGTGGCAGCCGACCCCACTCGTCCCCGTACCCCTCCCCGACAAATCTCAAGCAGTGAGCCGTAGGACTCTAGGTATCTACTAACTGGAGAGCTGGAATCGGACTTTTATGGAACATTTCAGTTTTGTGCCAATTCTGGGTGGGCGAGCACATGCTAAAGGGTGAAATGCCATTAATGTTGGGTCTGCAGTCCATTAAGTCAATGGAAATTAATGCAAATGCCTTTTCATGAGTATTGGCGCAGCCATTTTGGAGTCTTGGGAAAGGCGGAATCCGGAGCGTAGGCTGACGCGGGTGTCGCGACTGGTCTCTCGACTGACTTTATCTAGTTTTCGCTCCAGAAAACGGAGTCAAAGAGATTGTAAAATCGGAACGAAAGTTTCTACAACGGAGCACACAGGAAGCTCTTGGAGTGAGTTAATTGCGAACTTTCTCAAACTGAACAAGACCAATGGATTCAACGCTACTCCTTTTCTGCTGGTTGCAATCATTCACCGAAATTTTACTACCTTACCCGCCACAGATTCGAAGTGGATGAGTTTTGGAAATGTCTGGGTGCAAGGTTCTGGTCTTGCTGGGGCGAAGATATAATATTCCGCTTATTAATTCCTATAGTCAGGTCGCTGTTACAAACTATCCTCCACTGACCTGCCCTATTCTTCAACATGCTAATGATGGTTGATCGTTATTCTTTAATGATTGCAGTTTGCTGCAATTTCAAAATACTGTTAGGATGTTGCAAAGGAATATTGGACTTAACAGCAGGAGTAAACCATTCAGCTTGTCGAACCTACTCCGCCATTCAATAAATCTCTGGCTGTTTTGACTGTAGTTTCAACTCCATTTTGTTGTCTGCAACCCCTTGCATTAACAACCCTTCACTGCCTTGCCGATCGAAAATCTGCCTCAATCCATCCTAATTAGATTCAATAAGAGAGCCCCCACTGCATTCTGGCTGAGAATTCTGCAGAGTAACGACCCTCTGAGAGGAAAAGAATTTGCTTCATCTCCACGTCAACACGTAGACTTATTCTTAAACCGCATATCCTTGTTAGAATCTAAAGTCGAATATCTTCCCGGTATCTAATCTATCCAAACCTCTCAAGATCATCTCACTCTTCTAAATTCAAATGGATATGGGTCGAAAATATCCAAGCAAATATTCATTCAATAGGCCCCTCATCCCACGAATGCGTGAACATTCCCCGAACTATTATATATTTTTCAAAGAAAGCCAACATTCTGCGCATGAATCCAGATATGGTCTCCTTCTTTTAGAATAAACACTCCATGAACTTATGGTCCAGACTACATTTGATGATATGATTCGCCCGAGCTACGTGTAGATTTCACTCACTCATGATTATTGCAGCACTTTTTATTCGAGTTCCATTGATTTTTATGTGCACCATTTGGTACCCAAAGTTCAGGGTCCTCTGTGCCACTCCCACGTGTGATATTTCAACGTTACTATTTATCATCTCTATTCAAACAACCTGCTCTCTAGCTACTGTAACAATGATGTCCTTTTATTTACAGAGTGATTTCATTTCCTTTTCCTCGCTTCCTGTCACTTGAAAATGTCACGTACGTTTCAATATATAGGTCTAAGCCTCGGCCTCCTTATACTGACTCGAAGTCAGTACATTATTTCTACCAATGCCACCATGTTTCTGGGTGCTACAAACCCCTCTATATTTCCATCTTGTTACTATTTCTGCAGTTTCCGGCCTCATCTGTTGCGATACTCTTAAACTTGATTCATCTGTCCCAATCTGTCATCTGCCGCATTCGTCAACTAAATCACCACACTGTTACCTTGTTATTTTCCTCTGATTTACGACATGTCCTCTTACATTATCCCTTGCCCACACTTTTTCTTTGAAAGTCCTTGTCGCCAGTCTATTTATACAACACATCAGGACACAGGTCCAACACAGGTCAGTTGAAAGTTGTCCCAGTCGTACAACACTAACTTTCTGCAATGCAGCTGCCAGTGTCCAGGAAGCGAAACCTATTTTCTCGTAACAATCTTCAAGCCACGTACTTAATCTTTCAATTCCCCAACTACTTGTCTCTTTCTGTTCTTGCTTCTGTCATGTAATTAATATATTAGTTTTTATAGGCAAGGCGGTAGCTTAGTGGTGTTATCACAAGACTATTGATCCAGAAACTTATGGTCTGGGGGCCAAGGTTCGAATTCTGGTGTAATTTGAACTCAATTAAATAAAATCTGGAATTATATTGTACGATCATGCAACCATTGCCCCTGTAGGAAACACTCATCTGTTTCAAAATGTCCTTCAGGGAAGGAAATATGCCGTTCTCACCCGATATGGCCTATATGTAACTCCAGAGCCACAGCAATGTCGTTGACTTAACTGCCCTTCAAAGGTGATTAGGATTTGATAATAAATGCTGACCCAGCCAGCGATACCCACGTCACACAAATGAATTTTAAAAAACTCTGTCTGCCAGCATCCTGAAATTCCCCCTCCAACCCACTGAAAGACCAGGGGAAATAATCTTTCTTTGTCCCAAAAAGGTTCACAATCTCAACATTTCAGTGACGTATCGGTGAAGATGGATGGATCTACTTCAATCCATTCAGTTTTCTCTCCATATGCTTCCTGTTTATATCCTTTCAACCCCTCATTGTACTGATGAATTCCTCTTATGTTTTTTTCATGTCATTCTGTTCTAATAACTCAATGTTTCAAGAGCAGACCTTTATCCAGTTTATCTACATATCTAGGGCTGCCCAAGGCATGAAAGTGAAAAGCAATCATCTGCAAGACTGATTCCTATTCGTGCTCATTCCTCTGGGCTTATTAACTCACATAAATTTCATTCATTTTCCTTTCTCGGGCATTACTGCTTCACCACGAATGATCTGCACGAATCAATTTTCTCCCAGGTCCCTTGTCATAGTGTCTGATCCGCTGGTTTGGTTAAATGTTGAAAGTATTTATTTGTCCTAATCACCGATATATGCATAGATGTTAAACAAATACACAGAAGTTAAATTAATGTGGGTGGCATGGTGGTACTGCAGGAACACGGATTCAGTTCCTGGCTTGGGTCACTATCTGTGCGGTGACTGAACGCTGTCCCATATCTGCGTGGGTTTCCTCCAGTTTCACCCCACAGTCCCAAAAATGTGCTGATTAAGTTCATTAGCCATGCCAAATTCTATGTGCACCGGAACAGCACCGAGTTTGGCGATGAGGTGATTTTCATCGTAATTTCTTTGCAGTGTTAATGCAAGCCATTGTTGATACTAAGAAATAAACTTAAAAACTTAAAACTCACGATTTCTACCATCTCCTCGTCAGATGACAAACTCTTTAAACTACAGCTGATTGTAAATCCTGCGGCAGATATCCTGTCGCGCATGTACCATTCACCAAACTAATCTGCTTCCCTGACTACAGTAGCTGCATTCCAGAACCCTGCAAATTTCACTCCTGGCACCGCTGCTTAATTGCCAAAATTTGAAAGTTATTTTAAAACGTTGCACTTCAGTTAATCACATCTTCTTAAGGCAAACAATCAATCGGTAATATTAGTATAAACAACAGGAAACTCAGAAGACGCAAACTAATGCAGAATAAAATGGGGAATTTCATGGACCGCAATTTCACTTGCTGATTGAGATCTGAAATACTGATATTCCAATTTGGAAATTAGCTACATAAGGCAATAAGACATAAGAGCAGAATTAAGCCATTCGGCCCATTGAGTATGCTCCACCATTCAATCATGTCGGATATGTTTTACATTCTCATTCTCCTGCCTTTTCCCCATAACACCTGATCTCCTTTTAATCAAGATCTATCTATCTCTGGTTAAAAACTCTCAATGACGTGGCCTCCACAGCCTTGTGCAGCAAAGATTTCCACAGATTGATCTTTTCAGTCCTCTGGGATCTTCCTGCCTCCAGTGATTCCTGAAATATCACCACCAATCCCTCCAAAATTTCCTCACCTATCAATTTTAACACCCTGAGGTATAGTTCACCAGGTCCAGGTGATTTATCCACCTTTCAGTCTTCCAGAACCTTCTCCTTCGTGATGCCCACTACACTCACCTATGCCCCCGATTCTCTGGTGCTCTGTCATCCCACTGGAATCTTCCATCATGAAAATTGATGGAAGGTGACTATTCAGTTATAGAGTGATAGAGTCATAGAGTCCTAAAGGTTTACAGCATGGAAACAGATCCTTCAGCCAACTTGTCGATGCTGTCCTTTTTGTTTCTCTCTGCCATTTCTTTGTTTCCTGTATTATTACTTCTCCAATCTAATTTTTCAGTGGCCAATGTCTATTTTTGCCTTTTTCTCACCTTTTAGATATTAAAAAATACTCTTCCTATGTCCTTTTATATTACTAACTAGCTTACACTCATATCTCATCTTCTCTCATCTTACTGCTTATTTAGTTGTCCTCTGTTCACTTTTAAAGACTTTCCAATCCCCTGGCTTCCCACTAATCCCCACCTCGTTGTATGAATTGTCTGCTTTTATGCTGTCCTTGACTTCACTCTTTAGCCATGGATGCCTCGTTCTCCCCTTTATATTTTTCCTCCGCCTTGGTCTGAATTTTTGTTGTCCTCCCGAATAGCCCCCAAAATTAATGTTCCACTGTCTTCCCGGCAAGCTTGCTTTTTCAATCATGTCTGGCCAGCTCCTCCACATGTCCTTGTAGTTGTCTGTATTTAATTGTGTACTCTACAATCTGATTCCAGCTTCCCCCTCTCAAACTGCAGGGTAAATTCCATCATATTGAGGTCACTGCTCTGAGGGTTTCTTCACCTTAAGTTCCCTAATCAAGTCTGCTCCATTCCACATCACCAAATCCAGAATTGCCTGTTCCCTGGTAGACTCTGTCACAAGCTGCTCCAATAATTCATCTATCTCTTAAACATTTCACAAACTCCATTTCTTGGATCCATTGCCTACCTGATTTTCCCAGCCCACCTGCATATTGAAGCCCTTCATGATTATTGTAATATTGCCTTAAATAACTTGAAGAGGCATTTTCTGCCTCTTGATTGATTTTCTGCCCCATATTGACCACCACGACAGAGCCCGTACATAACTCCCTTGAGGATCCTTTTATCTTTGCCATTCTTTATCGCATCCACAGAATTCTATGCCTTCTGGCCCTATATCGCTTCTTGCAATTGATTTAATTTCATTCCTTACCAACGGAGCCATCCTGTCCCCTTTGCATATATGCCTGTCTTTTCGATGGGACCAATATCCTTGGATATTTAGATTCCAGTCCTGATCCCCTTGCAGCCATGTCTCTGTGAGATCCACAACATATCCCGGCCAATTTCAAAGTGTGCAACAAGCTCATTTATCCTTTTCTGTATATTGTGCGCATTTAGGTACAACATCCTCAGAGACAAATTCCCTTCTCAGACTTATCACCTTTTCCGTTCTGCCTGAAGTTAGATTCCTGCTATCTTCTATCCTTTCTTTTCTATTACATGGCTTGGAAACTGTATTTTACAAGGGCGATTTTAAAATTACAAAATGCAGTGAATAATGTTTACTAGATCATGTTCCTCCAGCACATTATTAGCTGCATGAAGAATTGAAATCATTGTTTTATATTAATCAGCTATGTCTTATCTGAACAAGTTCCGAAGCTGAGCAGGATATAGAAAGCAGATTATTTTTTCACAATTTGAGAATTATCCTTCAATACGCCATTGAAACAGCAGACATGAAGAATCCAGACAAATATCTCACTTTTGAATGGACGTACCTTATATTAAGATCCTTCCCTACACCCAGAGACAGCAATGCTCTATTATACTGCACTCTCTCCTTTCCTTCTCCCCTGTGTACTATAAAAATGGTATGTTCTCTCTGTATAGCGCATATTTTTCCTGTGTATTAATGCATGTGCCAACATTAAATTAAATTAAATCAAATCAATAGTGCTTTCAGTAACTTCCAAATATCTAACTCCAAATTTCTGTGCATGTGCCTGAGTAAACGTTATCATGGTCAGAATATAACCAAACGTAAAGCAAAAACTTTACAGGACCCATGCAAATTGTTCTGGTCACAATCAGTCGAAGATAAATATGCAAAAGGATTTGTTAACAAAGTGACCAGAACATAGACCATTTGAAAGGAGATGAAATAACACACACTGGGCCGGGAATAGACCATAAGGCCCGTCAAGTTTGATGTATGATTCAGTAATGTGTTGCTGGTCCACTGTCTCAAATCTTCATTGGAGCCCTTCCTCTCCCAGTAGACGACGAACACAGAGTTTGATCTTAAGAGACCAAATGCACGAATTATCTTAAGACACTGTGCATGACATCCAAAGTTAATTTGACGTCAAAGGCAGACACATACAGCAAATCGTACCTGAGCAATGGAATACTTTTGGGACTTCTGGGACAATTGTATTAATACTTAAAATCAATGAAACGATGTTATTTTCGGGTCAATACATACAATATTTATCACATTTTTCCAATCTGTGCAAACTATTTATACTTTGATAGTGCCTTCACACTGAACTTGCACTGCGAAACTCCGGGGACAGAAATCTCAATGCGGGTTGATTCGGCAGTCGGTACATTCATGGTTGAATGATGGCCTTGCTGATCTAATATCCCGAATATTTCTGACTCCCATACCCTCTATTCCAATACTGACCACTTCCTATAACTCGGCGCCACTTGATATTTTAACTCCAATCTGTTTCGTCTATGCAAAGCGATTGGAGAGAAATGGAGAGAAGCGGCTGCGGGATTATTTTCAATAAGAAATCTAAACATGACGAAAATCTCAAAGGCAAATTCCATTACCTCAACTATAATGCACGTTTTTTACGGTCCGTGGCAGAAATGAAGACCGATTGTCTTAATTGAATTTGATGCACTTGGCTATAAAATAGTGTTGAATGATAAACCTATCTGAGATTAATTCCGAGTTTGTGATTAGTTACTGGTGATATTCAATATGATCACCTTTAATATTGTTTGTAGTATTCTGTTCATTTTCATACAGACACTGCCTTGTGTTAATTTAACATTTCTGATCCATCTTATATCTCATTAACAAGCATTTTAATCTCCCAATTTAACATTTAAACAAAACATTGAACACCAATGCTGCTGCGGTTTGCTTTACTTGGTCCTCCGTTGCTCTTGCAAAGACAAGCAGACAGAAAACGAAATCCTAAGCAGACTAGTTGGACCCAACAAGCTCAAAGTGGCTACTTCAGGGATCCAGGAGCCTGCATTGTTAGTTAACCTCCCTGAGTGTACAACACTAGCCCAAGCTAGACCTCCTGCCGACTGACTTCAAGAAGGCCTTTCTATCGCAATATTCAGCAACGGAGATGCAATCGCAAACCGAGGGAAATACCGAATTGCACTCGATGATAATATACTTTAAATAAACCATATATTTCGGATCTTAGCATCCAATATTCAGTAACTGCACAAAGTATCAGGAAGCCGTGGCACAAAGTGTCCCTCTTGGCATACCAGCATTATTATAATATAAAAATCAACAAATGTAACCAAACACATTGGTTCAATGTGCACACATTGGAATGAGTGAGGACCTGAATCGGAAAAGCACTGAGCAACTCAATAAGACATATCGAGAAGGCGGAAAGTTGATAAAAATAAGTTTCCATGTAATTCAACACATGATAATGTATAAATATATATGTGGAAAATATGGACGATTGAGGAAGTGTAAATTAGCACAAGGCACTGTATGTATAAATAAATGAAGTATTTTATATTAAACAACTTTTGAAGTCATCAAGCGGAGTCTGGATGGCAAGAGAATATCTGGAGTCGAAACGTCAGTCTTTCCTTTCCTTGCAGATGCTGCCGAAGTTGCTGAGATTTTCCAGCATTTTCTCTTTTGGTTTCAGATTCCACCAACGGCAGTGATTTGCTTTGATAGAAATATTAAATACGGTTTTGAATAAAAAGTTGCACCTCCAGCTTAGCTGCCATTTTGCAACGCTTCAGGGCTGCACAAAGTGCGCAAATGCTTGGATTAAATGTACCGCATGGTGTTCAGACAATACTGATGCTGAGAAATATCTACTATAGATCCGTCTGTGTCGGATCGGTCGGGAGTCCGTGCAGTTCTGCCTGGAGTCTGCCCTCAGTGAGTTAACGTATACCCAAACTGAAATACAATCTGGTCTAACAAAAATCGGACACGACCTCTCGAATGCTGGCTTCAAACAGTAGGTTAGAAATTCATTTCTGGACTGTTGTTTCTGCACAAAGCGACAGCGTACAAAACACAGCGGGCTGCTGTGGCACTTGCATTCGCTTAAGTTTTTAAATCTAATTTTGACACAACACTTGCCTGTCAGTATTGCAGTTAGTTGAGATATATTCGAAACTCAAAGGTTTCGCCAAAAATGATTTCACTTGTCAGCTCAAGTTCAATGTTTCCCCGCAGGTGAAAAGAGACTGTGTTCGACTGCTCTTCATAACATTTTGTTATTATATTAATGCACATATTTTAGTAATGGTCAATGTATCAATAATGCACACACTTCAGGAATACTGAATGTGTAACTATACGAACATTTCAGTAATGTCCAATGCATCAAAAATGAACACATTTCAATTGTGCACTACGCATTATTAGATAAGTGAATACCTTCAATCACTTACAGTTTAAAAGCTGCAGCAGAATGAAGATCAGACGAGGCAACAACATCTTTCGGGCTGTCAATTACAGGGATAACATCTGAAGATTGACCGAATGCTTTTCGGGGATGCCGAGCGGTCTTTCAGCACCTTTTCACTGTCCGACTGTTTTGGGAGTTAACTCCTTTGTACCAGCGTGTAGAGAAACCAATGTTTCCTTTTAAGTAACCAATAGTGTGCAAACCGTCAGCTGCAATCTGGTCAAATGAACAAATGAGGCGTAATGTGCTGCACCAGGTTCCAAGCACCAGCTTATCCTGAGAGGCTAATGACTCAACAGTCTGAAATGAAAATGAGTCAACAGTCTTGCATCCAGATCACAGATTTAATCAAGTACAGAAGGAGGTTGCTTGGTTCAGTTTCTTAGAAATAGCTGTGTGAAGTATTCTCATGTACGCAGCTTTTCCCGAGATCCCAACATACTGATCTCTCCAAAAACACCTTCAATTGCCTTTAAAATGTTCCTCTAGAATATGATTTCATTGCTCTTTCAGCTCGTGCGTTGAAAATTTGAGTAACCCTCTGTGTGAAGTGATTTCCATCATTACTTCTGGTTCTTCCAATGACTATATTCTATTTACCAACTATGTTTCCCAATTCACTTGCGAGAGGAAATCATTTCCACCTTCTTGCTCTATCACAGTCTCTCATAATTCTAAATAACTCTGTTGAATTGCCCCTAAACCTTCCTGCTCCAACTTGATCAACACAAAGCTCCTCACGTAACAGTATTCCTCTGGCCCTGGTAACTTTCTCCTAAACCACCTTCATGCCCTCTCCATGGTTGAAGAGACAGTACAGTGTTCAGAACTGTACACAATACTTTAAACTTCACTATCACTCATCTTTCAATCATTGAAAATGCTTCATTTCCTGCAAAAAAAAATCTTCTTTGAATTTTCTCTGTGTCTTTCAAATTTCTTTGATATTATAACTGATTGATTTTTATTTCCTTCCCCCAAAACAATTTTCCTATTTCATTCCCTACAACTACCTCGAACACTGCTTCATTCCTCTTTGGGCTTCAAACATATTGCATTAGAATTTAACAATCCTTCGTCCTCTTTGCCTTTTTACTACCCCCACTCTAAATTAGGGTAGTTGAAAATACCCCACATCGCTGTTCCATTGTTTATGCATTTTTCAGATGAATCTGCTAAATTAACTTTATGATCGAATATTCAGTATTTAGGAATCGGTGTTAAACTTGGAGATCCTTAACATATATCGTTTTCCCAACAGTTTCCACATTTTATGTAGTTGTCGAATTCTGAAAGGGTTAATGGTCACACAAGGTTGAATTTCACATAAGCTGCTCTGAGAAAAGAAAAATGGGTTTATAAATGTCTGCACAGTTAAGCGCCAAGGCTTCTAGTCTGACTAAGTTCACTAAATCAGACATCTGGAACTGGAAGTGATAACAGGCACAAACTAGGACATTAATGATAACTTGTAACAAAGATGAATTAGTTCAGTTAATATGATTAAGTCTTCATGCTAATGGAATATTATAATTAAACAGGCTTGAGGGGATTGTGATTGGTTTTAATATCTGGACTTTACTCATGTTGTAACCTTTACAGTGACTGAGTGGGTGGAGATAATTTCTGTTCCTTGATTGCTTTATGTTAATTATGCATAATCGGATTTGACATTATAACTGGTCATGTATTCTTAAGTTCTGAACCCTGGTTAGTTATCGGCACTGACCTGTGACTTGCCAGTGAGCTCGCAATATAGCTGGCGTTAAACTATTTATTTAAAAGAGCTACGTGGCTTCAAGTGACAATTTCCACTTGCAGCTCGTCAGTCTGATTTGGAGCATTCGTTCACTCCATCATTCAAGTTGGCTTGATGTTTTGTGGTCAATCTGCTGCTCTTGGAGCTCTACCCTTTGACATATGGCAGTTTGTTTTCTCTGTCTGTTCCAATACTATCAGATGTTTACCACTCTCCCCGACAACCCTACTTCCAGCCCCCGCTGTGGAAATCGGCCCGAGTCCTCGACTGCTGGAACTCATATGGTTAATGCACATTCCTCTTTTCCCAGATCTTGTCTCAATGTCTCATAGATCTGATGGCATCCCACCCCCATCTCTTCAAGCAGATATTCACCTGCACTGTCTTTTTGTTTCTGTAATACAAAGCAATCTAGGGACGAAATTGGACAGTACCTTCTTTGATCTTTATCTCAGTTACTGAAACTTTGCCTGTTTGACCTGACTTAAACACACCATTAATTTGAACATGTTTTCTAGATTTTTTTCCCCTTTCCTTCATGGAATGTCCTTAATCCACTCAGGAATATTCTTTGCTCCCACTACTGTGGCTGCAGGAAGGCTTCAACTCTCCAGAAAATTGAATCCCTTTATAACAACTGACCCCCGCAATTTAAAGATTCTGGGCCTTTGAAGCAGTGACTCATTCTATCAGTATTAACCATGTCAATCAATTATACTCCAAGAACTTTGATTCCTACAGTTCCCTTAGTTATACTTTCTCACATCCTGACACTTCCACGGATTCTATTCCATTCTCTTCAATTCTGCATCTCTGTGTCTTCCATTTGGACAATCCTGCCTTCCACACAAATGTTTCTGATCTACTCTCCATTGCCTCAATTTAGAATCCGTTTGCAATATGGCTGCTGTGGACCCTCGAGCATATCTATCCTATTGCACATATTTCTAGTCCAACACCTTACTATTCCTCTGCTGACTATAATATAGATTCCCTCCTTACCAACATCCACCAGCTTCCACATACAAGGAATCAAATTCTACCACCGCAATCACCGAAGTGCCATATTCCTAATCGACATACTCACTTCTGCTTTCCCTTCATACAATTTCAAAGGTACAATTCCCTGCAACTAGTCTTGACACACTTCTCCATCATTGCTTTGTTCAGCACCTCCCTGAAACAGGGTTCTAACTTTCAGTCAGTTTTTCATCCCGTTCTCGGCCCCTGTCCCATCCCGATCTGTCTCTCGCAATCTCCAACGCTGTTACAATTCAGCTGAGATGAAGGCCGAGGAACAGCGCTTCATCTTCCGATTAGACGTTTCACTAATTTTGGAATTCAGTCGATTTTGAAAGAATGAGGTCCTGATCGCTCTGTCCATCTTATTGCTGCCGGAATGCACTTCTGAATAGGAGACTTATCACAGAGTTTCTATTTACTATTTCACCCTTTCCCCCTTTTCCCCTTCCCTTGCCTAAATTCTGACTTGAATATCTGGAGATCATTTTCCCCAAATCTCAGAAAATGGCCTGAATTCCTATTATTGTTTTATTCATTTGTTGGACAGTCAGTGTTGCTGGCTGGCCAGCATGTATTGCCCATCCCTATGTATCTTTGAACTGAGTGGGTATTTGGCCATTGCTATGGCTCTGGAGTCACATGCAGGCCAGATCAGGTAAGGACAGCAGATTTCCTTCCCTAGAGGACATCAGTGAACCTGATTGCGTGTTTTTTTGAAAGAAACCCACGTCCCCATTAGCCAAGTTTATTAATTGATCCGTTGCCTCGTGGTATGACTGCTAGACTATTAATCTCTCTGTACATATTGCCTGATCTGCTAAGAAGTTCCGGCATTGCCTGCTGATGTTCCTGCATCCACAGTATTTTGCCTTTTAAAGTAGTCAATATGGTCAATAAATAAAGAAGTGATATGCAATTGATGGTGAATAGAACAAATGTGTACAGAGCTGTGGAGAAGCTGATAACTAGGATCATGTTGAGATCAAGAGAACACGCCCCATCCCATGGTGGCAGAGTTGATCAGACGCTGCTGATGAGGCCAGTTACCATTGTGAACATTGCCAATAATCCAGGGCCACTAACTGAGTAGCCTAGTTTTTCTTCATTGTCCATTGTCGAGTGGCGGTCAGAACCGGATTGTCAGAAGCGCTGCGGATTGCACAAAATTTATGCGTTACGTCACTTTTTAGAGCAGCTTGCTCAACATGTGAACACTCAGTGAGAAGCAAGCCGCACAGACACATTCGCTGGCAATAGAACTTTCGCTATGTTTAACCGGGAGTTAGAGAGTTGTTGTGTCCCTTGTTTTCATCCAGTAGCACGGTTTATAGGAGGGACTTGGAATCAAGAAAGACTCTCATGAATACGGGAAAACCAGCTCACAGTTTGCAGAGCCTCAGAACAGTCACTGCGTGTTCTGTTGACCTCACAGGAAACACCTGGCGCTGTGGGGATTTCCAGTTTCTTGTTTTGATGGCAGCTCACCCATAATATTAGTGCGATGTTGCTGGAC